>JAUIMM010000200.1:4867500-5245000 GCA_031769625.1 Taudactylus pleione | reverse complement strand
TCAGACAGAAAAAAAGCCAAAATCCCGACTTTTACCCAGCATTTGCGTGCCGGGTCATTTTGCCAGTCCCAGCCTGAAACCCCCTTCAGAGAGAAGAGCAAATTACCGGGTCAAACATTCCGACCCGGTAATATGCTCATTAATACGGGTACTTTTTTCTGTCTGAAAGGGTCAACCCGGGTCGAAATTCCCGAGTCTCCGACCCTGGTAAAAACCTGGGTCGAAGTCCCAGGAATTTCGGCCGGGTTGAACCTTTCAGACAGAAAAGGACCAGTGTTTATCAGCAAATTACCAGGCAAAAATGTTTAACCCGGTAATTTAGTTTTCTGTCTGAAATGGGTATTAATGGGTTAAAAATCAACCTTTAGTAAATTTATCCCTAACTGTAAGCGTGTGCAAAGGCAATCCATACTTGATGAAAAGCAAACTGAGGATATTAAGATCTTCCGTACTTGTCAATTTATTTTCAGTGCTGAAGTCCCCAGAAGTACAGCACACAGCCAGCAGTGTCCCCAGCCTGTTATTCTGTGCAGCGACAGCCTCATACATGGTATCACCACACCATCAAAAACTAAATTTATGTTTCCTGACTCCTTAATAACTTCCATGCTGTCAACTGACGGCAGTAAAGCCTCTATTTAACATGGCATTCATAACATCATGCAGGAATAGGTTCATAAAAAGAGAGCACTTTCATTGGTCATGATCAATTCATTTCATTTTAACACTCAATCTTCAATTCAGTTTAGCCATGTCATAAATTGCTTTCTTAGGGTACATACACACATAATGATTTTTTGAACGATTTAACTATAACGACATCGTTATTGTTAAATCGTTTATAAAAATGGTCCTCTTTTTAAAGGTGAACGATAAATCGTTCATGTGCGTTCACGTTTGTAGTTCATAGTCAATTCTGACTGTCCAACAAGCGATTTTCGTTCACTGCATGCATGATTAAAGATAGTTCATTGCTCATGAAAATCGTTCATTAATTTAGTAACAAACGATCTTTATAAACTATTTTCATTCACTTTTTCAAGGGAAAATCTGTACGAAAATCGTTCACTAAAATCGTTGGTTACTAACATCGTTATGTGTGTAGCATCTTAAGTAATTAAAGCATGCAGTTAGAAAGTAATTATTGTTCAGAGTGCGGTATTGCCGAAAATTAAACTAAAAAACGACATGCAGTTCTTTTGTGGCAAGGGCAGCTTGAAGCCATATTTTTAGAACGATGTTATTGTAGCAGCAAACTACAAATCACATTATCCATTGCAAATGTGTTACATAGGAGCACTAAATAGTAGCGATCACCTGTAACATCTTCACCATGCCGTCTTGTTACATCAGCCGGTGGTGGGATCTGCAGACAGGCTAACACAAAATGGACTCTGCATCGGGAAGAGGTAGACCATGCATTTCCAAAAAGGTGCATAGCAGTGACCGTTTCCCAGCGCAACCAAATTAAATAATATTACGCTGGAGGTGGTCATTGTTGGGTCGTCCAAAGTAAAGCTAACAGGTACCATTGGTGCTCTGTTAGCGAGATTGATAAAGCTTGATTTTACTTGTGGCAATAGAAAAATCTATAAAAAAAAAAAAAACAAATAGTATAAACAGTGGCAGAAGAGCCGAAGACGATGACTGACCAACCCTGGAGGGGCACCTTTTGCTTTGCCCCAACTTCTACATTATGCGCCCCACGCTCCTAGCACACAATTACGGATTTAGTGTGGGTGCAGATGCTACCGGTTACCGATGACTGGTACAGGCCCTTCCTCCGGCATTTGTTTTTCCTGTACTGACGGTTATAGACCATGTGGTCAATGGCCTATTACTCGGGGGCAAGGGCGATAGCAGGTTAGATGGCATTTTACTTCATGAAAGTGCTAAAAAGTGGCCAGCAAAAGAGAGAACAGGAGGATGCAGAGGGAAGAGGAGAAGGAATTCAATCTTGCCTCTGGGTGACTGAGAAAGTTACAGTCCAGAGAATATATTAAGTCCATCTTCAATTAAGTAGGTTAAACAACTTTCGAATGCCATATATATTAGGACTGCATGACTAGGTTTTTCCATTTATTCACTCAGAGCTTGAAGTTGAGAATACATGCAAAATTTAATATATTAAGTATTTCTTTGGACCTTGATGGCTCAAACTACATAAATGTGCCAGCTAGCACTAGGCTAATACAGGGCACCTACAACAGAGGAGCACAAGCGACACTGACGCACACGTTTCCAACCAGAATTTTGCAAACTCACGCGTTTCTCGAACACGTTTAAAGAAAAAACAACAGTTGTTTGTGTACAACTTAACGTCACCCAGACACTGCCCAGAAATGCAACCAAAACCCCAACGTTTGGGGAAAAGCCACAGAAAGTTCCTTCCATGTTATCGGACCTGTAGAGTTCAGTGGTTGAGAGTATAATAATCAGGTATCTGTCAACTATATCAGAAGCAAACGGTCACTACAAAACATAGAAAAGGAAAAAAAACCTGAAGTTGATCTCTTATTTGTGAGGACGTACAAGGGTGATCTAGTGAAGATTTGGGAAGATCTTTTTTTTTTAATCAAATATAGATGTGGATAGCTGAATAAACGTTCATATTGAACACATGCTAAATTCTGGATATATAATATGAAAGCCACAAACAGAGTGATATGAAAACAATAAAAAGGAAAAAACCCGACCCAGATCAGTCGGATCTCGTTTGTGACCCAAAACTCAAAGCTCTTAGTGTGGCACAAATCCAGGCATCCTCATGTCCTGGGAAAGCCACTCTCTAGATGCGTGTAGGAAGGTGGAAGCTTCACATCAGAAGAGGTCAGCTAAGCTTTTACAACTGAGGGTAAAATAAATGGAGTGGATTAAAAGGAAATATTACAAAAGAAAATGTGTCACTCAGCTAAAAAGCTATAGTGTGTCAGAACAGTCACCTATCAGCAGGACAATGTTATCCCAAGCACAGGGATGGAGCAAAGGACAACGTCTAAGAAATGACGGTGAATGTCCTTAAGTGACCTAATGCAAAGTCTGTGAAATAAATGTGGCATCATTTGCAGATTCCAGTTCGCAATGATTGGCCAAGAAGCTGAATGACTTGGAGTAACAATTACAGCATGAGAGTTACATCTTGATGTTACTGCGGCAGAAGGTGGCTCTGCCATAAATCCAATTTTGAGGTTTGAATACCTATGGCCACAATGCTTTCCAATTTTAGTGAGAACTCACCTCTTTAGGCAAGCCTGCCAGTTACTGAAGCACCTCCGTACCAGATTATCACCCTCTGCAGAGCACATGCACAAAATGTATACCCTTCCTATATTCAAATAACTACTGTTGCCCAAACCAAGTTGTGTAACTAGGGCAGGGTCGCAGGGGCTCGTACCCTGTGCGCCAAGGGACCGTCCAGGGAGGGGGGGCGCCAGCCACGGTACAGGTCCGCCCTAGTCAGTGTAGTGCGGTACGCACTACACAGTAACACACACATAGCCACTGGCGCTGGGTAGTGCACTCGTACTACCCGGCCTGATGTGTGTGTTTTAGCAGCAAATGAGAGTCAGACAGACTCTCATTGGCTGCTGTGCCAACTGCCAGAGCCGGCTGGGGCTCACTCATGAGATCCGCCTTCCGGCTCCTGCAGTGGACGATGAGAGAGACGTCATGACGTCTCTCCCATAGTACAGAGCGGGAGGACAGAGGAGCAGGCAGCGGTGGGCGCGGGGATTCAGGTAAGTCAGTGTTTTGTGTATGTATGTCTGTGTGTTATGCACTACTGACCGGGGGCACTGTATCCCTTCTGGGCACGGGGGGGGGGGGAGGGCGCTCCATTATTCATCTTGCCCTAGGCTCCGAATACCAATGTTACGCCACTGCTGCCGTGGTACTAGGTCACATACTGTAGTCCAATAAAGCACTCTCTACAGTGTACTCTGATTGGACCAATATACTCTCTGTGGCATTTAGCCTTATTTACTAAACTCCTATTTTCCTACAGATTATACACCAGGGCCCTCTTTTTACCTTTGTCTTTTAATGCACGGTTTTGTTTTATTGTGTTTGTTCAAAACTGTAAAGAAACAAAATATGCTTCTAGTAAACAATTAAATGGTTGTATACGGGTACTGATGGAGGCCTTCCAGCTACAAAATATCAGTATCACTAACTCCACAGGTACACCAAAGACAGTACAGGTTGAGTCTCCCATATCCAAAATGTTTGGGACCAGGGGTAATTTGGATAACGGAATATTCCGTATTTTGGAATAATTGCATACCATAGTGAAATATCTTGGGAATAGGACCCAACTATACACACAGAACGCATTTATGTGTTATATACACCTTATACACACAGTCTGCAGATAATTTTATACAATATATTCAATAATTTTGTGGCTCAAACAAAGTGTGTGTACAGAAATGAAATTCATTTATGTTTCATAAACACCTTCTACACACAGCCTGAAGGTAATGTTATACAATATTTATAATAATTTGTGCCTTAGACAAAGTTTGTGTACATTGAACCATCAAAAATCAAAGGTTTCATTATCTCAATCATGCCAAAAAAAATCCGTATTTCGGAATATTTGGATATGGGAGACAACCTGTACACATGTCCTCCAATGCTGAGTCGATAGATGGACGTAGAAGCTCAAACCAAACCCTTGAGTACAAGCTGTATAAGATCAATAAAACGTTTTTTTTCTTTGTAAACTTAAATTTAACGCAATAAATGACGAGTCCACATGTTTGTCTCAAATGGCTTCTGGTTGTCTAGGAGGCGTTTATACTCTCCTGTACAGCAGCAGGGCCGCAACTGGAGGGGGGGTTGGGGGGCATGTGTGTAGTACCCCCAAATTTGTGCCCAAATAGGGGTCCATTTTTTTTTTTTTTTTAACAATGTATAGATATTTCTGCCCCTTCACTATACTGTAGTTGCAGGGCTAGTGAACTTTGATTGACCCTGCTCCTGTCAGTCCCTACTGAGCATGTGCAGACAGGGGGAAAGAATTCATCCTTGGGACAGTAACCCCTTTTTTCAGGAAAAATCACCCCCCATTCATTGGCAACCTGGGTGTCCAGGCAGAGAACTCTAGGGGCGGCTTGTTGCTGGGGTTCCCCTGTCCACTCAGGGAAGTTGGATAATGGGGGGGCGGAGAGAGATGTGAAGGTTTTAAAAGAGCAAGCCCTGAGTAGAGGGAGTGAGTTGTAAGGATCTTTCTGTGGAGTGCCCTTGGATCTGTAGAATATGGGGAGAGTATGTTCACCCCTTGGTTGCCCTGGATTACAATTACTGTACTCCGTAGCAGAGAAGAGTACCCCACTGGAGTGTTATACCAAGCCCCTACAAGTGCCTTACCGTGGATTATAAATACTGTAATCCGCAGCAGAAGAGGAGTACCCTACTGGATTGCCATACCAAACCCCTACAAGTGCCTGAGGTGTAATTACACTCATCCTGGAAACTAAAGAGCCCCGCTGAGCCTGCCCCTGCAGGACCCCCTAGAGTAATCACCACCTGTACCTGTCAGGCACTGCACCCGGAGAAGACTGCTGCTGCCAGGACTTGCTGGGAGAGCCATAGGACCCCTTAGGCTGTGGGTTGCCGGGAGAAGTGCCCGAAGACAAAGGAAGATCGGCACAGAGGAGCTGTCTGCGGGATCAAGGGGAAGGAGCCTGCACCGTGACTTGACCACCAGCGCTGACCGAAGGGACGCCCACCTGGAGCAAGGCTACGCTGGGAGGACCAGAGGACAGCGTGCAAGGGAAGAGACAACCTCAAAGGACCCCTGGGCTGCAGTAATTTCTCTGCCAGACAGAGCCCTGAGAAGGGGAATTTCCCCTGCAAGCATCCCGGTGTACTGACATCTGGAGACTGCTTCTTGGAGCTCTGATGCGGTACTTAGCTTCCCGGAGCTCCACCGGATATCGGAGGAGGCTGAATAGTCACAGCATGGGGTAAGGACTGACGACTATCCCTCTATTTCCCCTCCTAAGTGACTCATCTAGCAGTACTCTCCACTGTAGTGTAGAGCTGCCTCCGAGCAGCTTTGGGAAAGGGCTCTTCCTTTACAGTTCCAGTTAAATCTGTGCTACCTTAGGGAGCTAGTAACAAGTGAGATTCTGTTTAAACTGTTCATTTAAATTAGGTAAGGTGATGAAATAAGGGGGGGGGGGGGGGGGGGAGTAAGGGATAGGATACACCCTCTCATATTCATTGCTTACCTGATGTTTTATCTTTCTTGTGAACCTCCAGTTCATGCTGGGACGGGACGTGATTTGGGTTATTGTGTCAGCTCATGTCTGAGTGTAATAACTGTAAATGCTGTTTTCTTGCCATGTATTGTATATGTATTCGCTTATATAGGTGTAAATGCAAGTGTCTCATTGCTAAAGTTTTATTTTGTTTACTTGTACATCTATGCCCGCCGAGGCATATTTTCTGTTTATGCATGTATAGGTTTGCAACTGTCTCTGTGCCCAATGTCAGTCAAGTGCTAAATGTTTGCTGTACTGTGGTGGTGCATTGCTGGTTTTCAAAATTCTAATGTGATGTATATTCATCCCTGCAAGTGCCTAATTTGTATGCTGACGTTTCTCAAAGTACTGTGTATTTTACTGTGAAGCATTTACCTTAATTCCTGTGGTGCAATGTATACTGTATCTAATGCTTGCTTAACCCTGTGTAACCCCGGCTGGCAATTCTGGTGGTCATAATTTGTGGCATAGGCATTTAGGTAGATTGTTCTTCTATTTTTCTCCAAGGCTCAAAGACTGTGTTTAAGTTATTGCAAGTTGCTGGAGAACTACTGCCATCAGCACAGCCTCAGTGTTATCCCTATTTTTCTCCAAGGCTCAAAACTGTGTTTAAATTAGTGCAAGTTGCCGGTGAACTACTGCTATCAGCATAGACTCAGTGTTGTCCCTATTTTTCTCCAAGGCTCAAAGACTGTTTAAATTATTGCAAGTTGCCGGTGAACTACTACTATCAGCATAGTAGACAACAAGTGTTGTCCCTGTTTTTTTTTTTCTCAAAGCAAAGGCTTAAAAAACTGTTTCCTGTGGTAAGTAGTTATCTTGGTATTAATATGTGCAAGATGTTATTCTGTCTATGGTAAACTTTTTGTATCAACTGTTGTTTATCCATTTGCAATAATAAAATTGCGTTGTACCTTCCTCATTGTGTCTGTTTAAAAGGGAAACACATTGCTTGCCCCTCTGATAGAATACGAACCTGGTCCCTAGTCTAATATATGGGACATAACATGTGCTCTGGGCAATGCTGAGGAGTGGCAGCTGAGGAGGGGCCCAGGTAGCTGGCTGTAAGGGGTTTGGAGCCACACACCGGGACTGCTGCCCTTCAGAGACACAGTGCCGCCAGCCAATCAGAGCTCACGGACCGGCAGCGTGTCAGCAGCAGCTGCTGGTGGCCAACTCGGATTGGCCTGCAACCAGCGCCACATTAGAATGACGGTGGCGCTGTTTCTCAAGGGCTGCAGGTGGCTGCCTGCCTAGTGTCAATGCGAGGGTGTGTCTCCAAATCCTGGGGACAAGGTCAGAGGCTTCGGGTAAGAAGGGGGGAAACATAATTTTGTAAGGGGCATTACTGTGTCACGAAACCACGCACCCCTTTCTGGAGCGTGCCCGCATTCAGTGCGCACAGAAAAATTTCCTCTTTGTGAGCGAATCGAGCCACCGCGCCCGAAGCGTGGTGAACGAAACGAGCCCGCGAAGGTACAAATTTGTACTATTGGTGGCCAGGATAATACTGTTGAGACAAAATAACAATGCTGTCAACCGCACTTCTGCCCTCACTCTACATCACGTCTTTTAGCTTAAGGGGCACTAGGATCAACCCTACCCTAATGAGTACATGCAAAACACCCTCTTTATGAATTGGTGCATTTTTTTACAAAGGGTTAGAGAAAGTGATGTCACAGCAGCTTAATTGCTGAAATGTCAGATCCCAATAGGACACTGTTGTAAGCATGCAGCAAATGTATTCAGTTATCTGCAATAGAGCAGGGAGCAGTTAAATACTCTAATGTTACGGTTTAGCATAGCTCTATTGGATTGTCAGGGTACCGATGGACTATGTCTGTCACATTCATATTTATGCAAAACACCTAAAGATTAACTTGCTTGCACTTTAAAATGATTAAAACTACAAAAGTATTGTATAGCAAACATTAAAAATCACAATAAAACAAATAGGATGGCTTGCACACAAAATCAAACAGTGTATATTCCTTTCAGTAAGTAACAAATCTGTCTGAAAACAGAGAACACAAAAACATCACGATGTACAACATAATATTGACTCACACCATCTGCTTCCCAATGTTTTTAGTGTGTGAAAACACTGATAAGTACAGATGTACAATACCTTGTCATTTGTTCCAATCTCCATCTCTACAATGGCAGCAGAACTGTTTACTTGATCTGTGTGCCTGGACTGTGATTTTACATCTATCCTCCACTTCAGGCTCTTTAGAGAGTTTTCCCATCTGGTGTGACTAAGGACACTTTCACGAATTTTCTTCTTGTGGTTTTTCCAAAATTTCGCAATGACCAGTGATTGCTCTGCCGTGATCCCTCCTTGTTTTTTAGTCTGTGCCGTCAGAAAGACATCGATCTGATTTAAATCCATATCTGCAGATACGATTGACTGAAAAGAGAAAGAAATGATTAATAAACTACATAAAATGCTCAGAAACCACGTTATTATGACATGTGCATCACTCAGAGAACAGAGAACAGAGGTCGCTGTAACACAGTGGTGGACCCAGGGCAAAATTAAAATTACGGAATTAAAAAAAAAAAAGTTTTTTCTGGAAACTTGTTTCGAGAAAACTTAAGAAGTACAATTTTTAAGTTTTCTCAAAGGAAAAATGTTTTCCCCTGGTACAGTCTGTGTGGGGGACAGTTACATTTGAAGAATTCGCAAGAGTAAAGGCCCCACACACGGAGCGATATAGCGGTCGATCCGGTGGCTTTGAACGATATCGCCCCTATATTGTTCCGTGTGTGGGCATGATATCGCCCGCTGCGCGCTCCCGTGGGGTCGTCAGTCGCTCCTCCAGAACTTTCTGCATGTTCAATTGATCTGGGGGATCGACGAACAATCCCGTGCAGCGCTATGTTGTTGGGGGAGGGGGGGTGTGGGCATATCGGACGACTGGCCACCGGATCGCTCAGTGTGTGGAAATGGCCTATGTTGGCCGTAAGGTGCATATCGCACAGTTTCAGATTTTGAGTTTATATTATGGTTAGATTTGGATTAGGTTCAGGGTTAAATAGATAATTAGGGGTGGGCCCAGGGTATACAATAAATGTTTTAATTGTCTTATAGATGCTGATCTTACGTTGGTAATTATTGGGAAGATTTTCAAAGCTTCTAGAGAGTGGAAAAGAAGACAAGTGGAGAAGTTCCATGTAGCAACCAATCAGCTTCAACCTATGATTTTACAGAATACTTGATAAATGCTAGCTGGAAGCTGATTGGAAGCTATTTGTACGACACTTGTCCACTCCGTAGAAGTTTTGCTACACCTCTCCCAATGATTGCAGTCTATGCTTTCTATAAACGACAGGAAACACAACTGAGATGAGGAAATGTAGGATATTCCAGAGCCCGCTACTGTACACCCAGGTCACCGTGAAATTGGTTCTGCATCATGATAAACTATGGCAGTGGTTCTCAACTCCAATCCTCAAGTACCCCCAACATGTCATGTTTTCTGGATTTCTTTAATCATGCACAGGTGAGTTAATCAATTTTGCTGAGTCAGTAATTATCCCACCTGTTTCCACACACAGAAATCCTGAAAATATGACCTGTTGGAGGTACTTGAGGACTCGAGTTGAGACTCACTGTACCATGGGATTGAGGAGATTGAAGGGGTAATTAATTAAATTGTGGGTTTAAAAAATTGGAGGTGTTGTCCATAGGAACCAATCAGATTCTGGCAATCATTATCTGGTACAGTCTTACGGCAACACCTCCACTTTTATAAATATGCACTTAGGTCCTATTCAGGGTGAAGGACTGAAGCTATAGAATATTGAGGGTAAGACACAGCAGTTGTACAAAGTAAAACAACAATTGAGGAAAGTGTTGTTTTTTTTTTAATCTATTTTCCTATTTTTCAATAAAGATACAAAAAAATACATTGAGTAGTACAGAAATAACAATACGTTCACAATAATCGGGTAAAATAAATAACAGGCAACTGTGAAGTGAACTTCCCAACATTTTGGCCGAGGTATGAACGTTTGTCATGTGTTTTTGTTGTAACCGCACATGTTATGTATTACTGCTTCCCTGCATGTGGTTATTGCAGGGAAATGTTCAGAATGAGAGACGCGCTATGCTCCCCCGTCATTATTGCCAGCGCTATTCCTAGATAGTGCGCTGGTGAGCAATCAGAAGTTAAGAACAGTTAGTGGCACCGACTATTCCGATGTGTCGGTTTTGTCACCTTCAGCTGTCGCTGCCGCACACACAGCGTTGTCCATGGCGGGTTTTTTTTTCGTTGTTGTTATAGATACTGCGGGTGCCGCTGGGAAGTTTAGACCGGCGCATGCACTGCAAACGCTGGTCACAGACGCCGATAGATGGAGAGTGAGAGAGCAGAGTACCACATTGGGAATATATACAAACAATAGGTGGAAATGGGACTAGGGTTACAAAAATATAATCATAAAAACAAACAAAGACAAAAGCTATGAGCCGTATTCAATTTGAGCCGAGCCGCGATACTTTTCCACATCCCGGACTTTTCGCCTGTTTTGTAGACGGAAAAGTATCATGCGCGTGCCCGCTTTACTCCATATTCAATTTGAAAGTACGCAAAAACGGGACCCGGCGAAACTGGAACAGGCGGAAAACACTGTCAGATTTGGGGAAATTAGCCTGACACCCCCCAAAAGATGCTCTGACATGGAGGTTCCCTATGGTACCCCCCGATTTGGCTTGCTGAAGGTATTTGGTCTTTTTAAAACAGGTTTAATTGCTGCTAAATAGCGTTTTTCTATAAGTGGTGCAGAAAAGTATTCAGGAGTATTTTTTCCAGAAAATAACTTATCCCAGCAAATTTGGGGTACTTGAAAATGGGGGTCAGCATATTTAAAAGTTGCTAAAGTAAAGCTGAAAAAAATTGTGAAAAATCCACCTGCCGAAAGCATCTGCAATCAAAAAAACACCTGGGGCATACTTGGGGATCCCCCAAGAGTTAAGTTCGCTAGTTTTTAACTTTGTACCCCAACATTTTTTTTTGGCCCCCTTTTTCAAAGTCATTTTTTGGGGTGTCCTTAAGTGTTTTTTTAAATTTTTTTGACACAGTACCTTTGGGGGACTGTCTGAAGGCTGCACGGGGGTTCCGGCAACGTTGCACCCCAAAACCCCAATTCTGCACTTTTTTCCGCCTACTATTCATAGGAGAAACTTTTTCACCTATTACATTGCATTGACTTTCAGCATAGGCGGAAAGTCTTTCAAATTGAATACGGAGTAAAACCAAAACAGGCGAAAATGGCGAAAAAGTATCGTGGATACAGACTTTTCGCCTCAAGTCCGAAGTGTATGAGAGAGAAAGACTGAAGCCACATGTAACATTACGTTGTGTAAACAGACAGCAAAGAAAAACATTGGACAGAATGTCTATATATGGAATATCAACATTGTCAAAATGTCAACATTAGCATTAGGGTTACCTCACAAGCACACTGATGAAATGTTGACATGGTCAGGATGTCAACATTTCATCAGTGTCAACATGTGCACTGCTGACACATTCATTGTCGACATACCGACCATGTGGACATGTGAGCAAGGGTTTCATGGTGCATGTCGATATAATATACGGAACTCCTGTAACCCTGCAGCATACTGCACTCCCTATAAAGCTGTGGTGTCATTACCGTCAGCTGTAACATGTGCATGCTGTTGTCACGTTGTACAGCGACATATTCCCCTATCAGCGACTTTTTACACTACTTTATTCTCACAGCATCCCGCTTCCCATGTCCTAATCAGTCCCCCGACCAAATTTCGTGACTTTCTGGTTGTTAGATAAAACTGACAGCTCTGAATAGGGCAAGTGTAATTATGGCCACCCATACATAGGAGAGTTGTCTTTTCTAATTACTGTATTTTATTGAAAGAGAAAGAAAAAAAAAAAAAAAAAAAGATTTTTGTGCTTACCTGTTAAATCCTTTTCTTCGATTCCATAGGGGACAGAGGCCTTATGCAGGGTATAGGTTGTGGGTTGGATTCTGGGTACCACACGGATAAACTTATTGAGCACAGCACAGACTCCCCCTCCCCTTATACCCCGCCCCCAGCCACCTCAGTTTAGTTAACAAGCCTAAAGCCAGGGGCGAGGAGGAGGAAAAGAAAGACTGGCATGCACTGGGGTCCATACACACAAGAAATGTGAATAGGAGAACCGGAAGTAGAGCAGAGCCCTTGCAGGTCAGGTGCGTCAGGCAGGCCACCCTGTGTCCTCTATGGGTTAGAAGAAAAGGATTTAACACATAAATCTCCCTTTCTTCTTCCTCCATACGGGACACAGGCTTTACGCTGGGACGTCCCAAAGCCGTTCCCCTAAGGGAGGGGACGCTCCTGGGCTGCGCTGAGAACTCTTCGCATAAAAGCCGCATCAGGAGAGGTGAAGGTGTCAAACGAATAGAACTTTAGAAACATATTGGCAGAGGACCACGTGGCCACTTTACACAGCTGCTCCGCAGAAGCACCACGTCGCACTGCCCACAAAGTTCCCACCGAGCAGGTTGAATGAGCCCTCACCACACCCGGTGCTGAAATATTCACTGCCGCATAAGCGCGGCGAATAGTCAAATGGATCAATCTGGCCAGCGACTACTTAGTAGCCGGCCAGCCTCATTTGCGAAAATCATACAGGACAAAGAGAATCTTTCCTACGCAAGTCCTTTGTCCTGTCCACGTAAATCCGGAGAGCTTGCACGACATCCAAAGATACCTCCTCTGGTGAGGAATCCGGAACCTGGAAAGAAGGAACCACAATCTCTTGATTGATGTGGAACCAAGAAACAACCTTAGGAAGGTAGCCTAGACGTGTTTGAAGGACAGCTCTGTCCTGGTGAAAGATTAAAAACGGAGAGCGACAAAACAATGTGCTCATGTCAGACACCGGTCGGGCAGAGGCTATGGCAGGGAGGAAGACAGTCTTCCAGGTAAGCCAACAAATGTCTACAGTATCCAAGGGCTCACAAGGCGAAGACTGAAGGACCCTAAGAACCAGGGACAAATTCCAAGGAGCCACCGGCGGTACAAACGGGGATTCTATGGGGAGGACACCCTGAAAAAAGTCTGATCATCAGGCAACAGTGCAATCTACCTCTGAAAGAGGACCGAAAAAGTTGAAACCTGCACCTTTAGTGAAGCAAATCCAGCCCCGTCTGCAAAGAGAAGAGGACTCAAGAGAGTCGGAATGACCTGGGGTTAAGATTCATAGCCGAACACCAGTAAAAGTTCTCCAAACTAGATGGTAAATCATAGCTGAAGAGGGCTTAGGGGTATTGAGTTAATAACCGACCTGGAGAACCCCTTAGCTTTCAAGACGGATGTCTCAAGAGCGACTCAGTCAAAGCAAAATGGTTCAGATCCAGATGCCCTGAGACAGAAGATTAGATCACAGTGAAAGGTGCAGAGGAGCGTTGACGGAGAGACCCTGTAGATCCGCGTACCATGCCCTCCGTGGCCAATCGTGAACCACTAAGATCACCATGCCGCCCGCTATTTTCAACTTGCAGAGGACCCGCAGAATTAGAGAGATTGCAGGAAAGATGTACAGGAGTGGAAAAGTCCACAGAACCGACAGAGCATCTACCAGAAAGGCCCCTGGATCTCTGGTACGAGCAGTACCTCGGGACCTGGTGATTATTGTGTCGAGTCGCCATCATGTCGATGTCCGGCAATCCCCAGCGAAGAACCAGATGAAAGACGTCCGGATGTAGGGCCCATTCACTCGAATGAATGTCCTGGCGGCTTAGGAAGTCCGCTTCCCAACTTTGTACTCTGGGAATGTAAACCGCAGACATGGACGGAAGATGCCTCTCTGGCCAAAGAAGAATGCGGCTGACTTCCCTCATGGCAGCATGACAGAGTAGTGCCCTGATTATTTATGTAGGCGACAGCCTTCACGTTATCGACCTGTACCTGGACAGGGTGACCCCGAAGCAGAGGTAGAGCCCGACGCAGGGCCCTGTAAAACGCTCGGAGTTCCAGAATGTTGTCTCCCGAGCTGACCACGGTCTCTGTAAAGTTTGCTCACAGGACACTGCCCCTGAAGACTTGTGTCGGTGATAAGGAGTATCCAGTCCTGAACCCAAAAGGGATGACCCCTGGTCAGTCGGGACTCCAGGACCCATCACAATAGGAAGTGGAGTACCTCCTAAGAGAGAGCAATTGTCTGAGACCTGAGACGTAGATGGAATTTCTCCCACCGGGCTAGAGTCTCCAATTGGAGAGGTCGGGAAATAAACTGGGCATAATCCACCATGTCGAAGATGGAGACCAGAGAGCCCAGAATCTGCATGCAAGAGTGAATTGACATCCGGCGGTGATGCAGTGAATCTTGGACTGTAAGTCCCTAACCTTGTCTGCCGGGAGGAACACCCACTGAGCCCTGAAGTCCAGTGAGGCCCCAAATGCACCATTTCCTGAGAGGGAATCAGAAACAACTGCTTCCAATTGATGACCCATCTGTGAACCTGGAGAAGATCCACTGTGATCCGGACGTGGGGACTGGGCCAGGAGAAGCAAGCCGTCCAGATAGGGAAAAATTCTAATTCCCTTGCACCGAAGATGAGCTGCTATGACCACCATGATCTTCTTAAAGACCCGAGGAGCAATGGAGAGTCCAAAAGGCAAAGCACGAAACTAGAAATGATCCTCCTGGACCGCAAACCTGAGGAACCGCTGGTGTCTGAGACGGATGAGAACATGCAAATAGGCATCCTGGATGTCTAAGGAGGCCTTGAAGTCCCCTGGCTCCATGGCTAGAATAATGGAGCGAAGCGATTCCATTCGGAACTTAGGAGTCCCTCAACAGGTACATGAGAATTCCCATTTAGCCCGATCTGCAGCAGGCAAAGGAAGTTATGTGCTTAGAAATTAGGAAGCGCCTATTAGGGTGGGCCCAGGCCTCTGCCAAAAGGACCTCAAGCTGTGCAGAAGAAGGAAATTCCGCAACTGCCTACTGTAGCATTGGACATAGGAGCTGGATCCACATTCTTGATAAGCAACAACTGCTTTATCAAGGAAACTAAGTCTACCTGAGGCTGGGAATCTTCCGGAATAGAGGCCCAGGGGCTGAAAGCCTATCCACTACCTTTAACATTACCTGGGTTAGCGAGACAATCCAAGCAGGTTCTTGGGTAGGTGAAGCTGAAGGACCCGCCTGCTGTGGGGTTGTAAAACAGCGAACACAAAGACCATCATGGTCCAGAACCTGTGAAGAGAACACAGCAGCACAAGCCCTGCAATTACCCAGTACCGAAGCACCCGTCTCCTTGGGAACTTTACCCCTGGAAGACATAGTATAGCAATCCAGGAGGACCCCACACACCAGAGCAAGAGACCGTGATGTGCCACACAGGGTAGAGCAATGAATGTAAATGCACCACAAATAGAAATATAAGTGGGGCTATGCAGAGACACAGACTATAGCAAAGTAAAATAAATCGTCAAACACAAGGACACATTCTAAAATTTCAAATTCAAAATTTAAGGAAATAAATCCTCAACAATCCACCCCAAGAGAGGGGAAAGGAGCTAAATGTATAACCTGACCACAGAGGCAGGGAACACGGGGAGACAGGAGCCTGCACTCTCCACAGACAAGCTATTTTGGTGAGTGCACTCCAATATGTGCAAAAATTAATCCTAAACACAATTCGCACCTATACAGATGTATCCATATACATCTAGCCCCCTTTGCTAGTTAAACAGCCCTTCTAGTCACGCCATACCGTGGAGCGTCTTTTTGTGAGACTTTTTCCCTTCAAATGCGTCAACCTCACAGTGATGCAAATAGAACGCACAAGCAGCTTCTGCTGATTAAAATTATATACAGCATTCCTATATTCAGTGTGTGGCTGTATCTGCGTGTGAAATGCTACGTTACAGTGTTACAGCCGCTGACACTAACGTAGCATTTCGCATGCAGATACACCTGCAGCCGCGCACAGAACATAGGCATGCTGCATATCATTTTCATCAGATTAAGAAGTGCAGGCAGCGCAGATGTTTGGGCAGCTGAGCGATGTTTTGCTACTGCGCATGTGTGAAAAGTCTACAAAACCTTTACTGCGCATTGCTATGACTTGAAGCGGCGTCTAATCCATGGGCATTACAGGGTGGAGACAGGGAGGTGACCTAAAGTGATCGCAAAGGTGTCATGGACGAGTTATGGGAGCGTCATGGGCGTTACGGAAGAGTCATTGGCGTGTTATGGGAGTATTTCGGTGCGTGGCTGTGATTTCTTTCGCGGCACTTCAGCTACTGTTGCCATATTTTGGGAAAGTTACAAGGGAGGCTGTGAGCCAGGCAAGGGTTGCTTGGGGAGTCTATGTGCAACCGATTATGGCCCGTATTCAATATGTTTCGCACCCGTGATACTTTTTCGCCTGGCGGACTTTTTGCCTATATCGCGTTTTCGCCAGCGTCCCCGCGATTCCCCGTATTCAATATGAAAGTACGCGAAAACGGCACCCGGCGATACTTGAACAGGCGGAAATTCCTCTCCAAAGTGGGGTAATCAGCCTGGCAACCCCCAAAAGATGCAATGACATGGAGGATCACTATGGATACCCCCGAATTGGCCTGCTGAAGGTATTCAGTGTTTTTAAATGGTTACAATAGGCGCTGTTTTGTGTATTTGCATAAGTGGTGAAGAATAGCATTTTGTTTTATTTCCTGGAGAATATAACTAGTCCCTGCAAATTTTGGGTACCTGAAAATGGGGGGTAGCATATCTTAAAGTTGCTAAAGTATAGTTTAAAAAAAACGTGAAAAATCCACCTGCCGCAAGCACCTGCAATCATAAAAACACCTAGGGCATACTTGGGGACCCTCTGGAGCCTATTTCGCTTTTTCCCCCAAATTTCATTTTTTTCACCCCCAAAAACAAAGTAATTTTTTTGGGTGTTCTTAAGTCTTTTTTTTTTTAAATTTACGCAGTTTACATTTGGAGGACTGTCTTAAAGCTGCACAGGGGTTCCCGCAACGTTGCACCCCAAAACCCCAAATCTGCACTTTTTCCGCCTGCTATTCATAAACGAAACTTTTTTGCATATTACATTGAATTGACTTTTCGCCTAGGCGGAAAGTATTTGAAATTGAATATGGCGATACATTTCCGGCAGGTGATCTCGGCTTTTCGCTCCAAATTGAATACGGGCCTATGCGTTGATGGTAGAGAGATCACATCCATCAGTGCAGTTGAGCACTGCTCACATATGCAAAGTGGGCATCGCAGGGTTAGCTCAGACCGTCGCACAGAAGAAATCAAGAGGAATGCTCAAGCTGACATTTGCATATTTTCCTACTGTCAAATCCACAAGAACTCGCAGCCGCACATGAACGGTGTGTATGTCTGAATCAAGCCCTTTTGTAAGATATAATTATGTCAAAATAGAGAGAGTAACTGAAATTATCTTCTCAGGCAAAATGTTGCAAACGGTAACTGGCAAGTGAATCCTAACCACAAATAAAATAATGTTAGCGGCTTGTGATCTGATTATATTTGTGATTAAGGTGTCTGTGTTCCAGGCTGTGTTTGAAAAATTAGTTAGGAGCTGATTGGCTGGTACTTTATCTCCATCCACGGCTTAGTACATAGACCCCAACGTTCCATATCTAGCATGTGAACTAGGTTGTAGATTTTCTAAATACAATTCTAATAAGAAAGGTTTATTCCTCTTTACATTCGGTCCCACGTGGGTACTCAGGATGTTTTAAATGGCTTCCCTTGCTCCTATACACTATGTTGACAAAAGTGATTGGACACCCCAGCGGAAGCGAAATGCCTACATGGGCACACAGGTTCACATGGTCACTAATATGACGGTTTTGACAAGAACACTTTGTAGGGAGGCCCATGGACTTGCAGTTCAACAGAAAGGTTTTTAGTAGGTTGACAATGCCACCTGTTATGTTTCCAGGGCATGGATTGGTATACAGAAAATTCAGTAACCTGGATGGACTAGCTAGCTCAGAGTCCAGATCTAAACCCCATTGAGAACCTCTGGGAAAAATTGGAGCTATGGTGCGTTCTAGGCCGACTCCACCTTCTCCAGTGTCATAGTTGGTCACTGTACTTAAGGTGGAATGGCAAAACATACCGCCTGCTGTTGTCCAGGAACTTGTGGACAGTTTACCAAGAAGGGTGTCTGTAGGTCCACCACGTGCAGTGAAAGTACTGATGCCAATAAAATCTCGTTAATCTATTTGGTGTCAGTGTCCAATCACATTTGTCTACATAGGGCCTGATTCAGACCCACTCGCGAGCGGCTGTCCGCTCGCAAGTGGGTCGATGTTATGCACTGAGCATGCGCACGACGGAGGGAGCTCCATCGTGCGCATGCGCCAGACGCGACGAGCGAAGGAAAGTCCTTCGCTCGTTGTGTCCGATCAAAGGGGGCGTGCTGTCAATGTTGATTGACAGCACGCGCCCTTTGGTGGGCGTGCCGGGGGCGTGCCTCCCTGACGGGGGCGTTCCCACGGGGGCGTTCCCATTGTATTTAGTGATCAGTGGGAGTGATTTTGGCTCTGATAGAGCCAAAATCACTCCGGAGCTTGCGGTTGAAAACCTCAACCGCAGGCTCCGGCTCGCAATTTCGATGGTCGCGATGGTCTCGACCATCGCGGCCATCAAAAAGCACGCTCGTATAGCCTGTGGGTGGTGACCCACAGCTATACGAGCGTCCAGGAGGACGCTCCATGAAAATGGAGCCCGGCCCTCATTCAGAGCGTGCGCTCTGCTCAGAGCGTACGGCTCTGAATGAGGGCCATAGTCTATATTATGTTAGATGGCTGATACTAGTTTCTTTCAGCAGACTGATTAATTGTCTGGTACTTTCATATATCCAGATTTACGCTTTGCTTAGGCTTCATTAATCAGATTTTTATTTTAAGCAAGAAAGATAGAAGCAAGAGATGTCTGGCTGAATCATGAGTTAAAAGGGATGGGAAGGGAGAGTAGTATAAAGAAGAGAAGAGTTGATGGGAAATGAGTAAGACTGTATGGCCTGGATATTGTGCTGAGGTGGGCAGGTCTGACAATGAGTAATGTAATATGAATGCCTATGAAAAACTCCAAAAACTCCCTTTACTAGAAAGAACGAATGGGGGAAAAAAATCTGGAAAAACATATTGCACTGTAAATTCTGCATAATATAAATAGCTTCAAGTCGCAGAAATAGCTGGGAGTAGCAAGACCGGTGTAAATTATAGATGATAGGCATCAAACAGTGGGGCCCTATTAAACGTGGAGTACTGAGATCAGCGTTTTTTTTTGTTTTTATTTGCACGAATATAAAGCTATTAAGATAACTCGCATACGGTGACTGCAGCGTTGTATCCATAATAAGGTCAGACAATGGCAATTCTTCTGCAGGCCCACACAATGCTTTCAGATCAAGTATCTGTCTAGAAGCTACGGCCTCAATTCACCTCCTGACCGTAGGGAGCAGGGACGGAGATTTTAGCACAAAAATGTTGTTTGCGGTTTGGAAGGATTGTTACAATAGAGCAGCTTGCCTATTAGATCTTGTCTGACAAGCTCGGAATTAAATCTTTTGTTATGCACAGTAGTGGAAATGTACCAAACCAAGCCCCATTCTTTGCCAAAGTGGACAGGATTTTCTTTAGTTAAATATTTTCAGCACGTCTGCCAAATATTTTCCATCAAGGAAATTCAATTACAGTCCCACTGAAAGGAATGACAATATTAAATGTTTCCCAATGAACAAGTCCTTTGATTTTCTAGCTTAGTTTGTGTTTCAGGGTGGTGTGAAGGGCATTTATTTCTCCAGCACTTTTACTTTAAAATATTTTGAGCACACGCAAAAAATCCCTTAACCAGAAAACAAAATGTGCTTTATCTTCAACCGAGAGGCGCACATTCCAAAATGATTGCATGAAAATGCCAAACTCATTGGGCCTGATTCAGATCCACAAGCAATGCCGATACTTACACAGTTTGAGCGATCGTTAGCCACTGCGCATGCATGAAAGCCATACTGCGCACACGCAGCGATTGTTTTGCGATCATGCACAGAGGATTCACTCAAAAAGTGAGTGACTGGTAGTCAGCGTTTGGGAAGGTAACGGGAAGTGGCTGGAAAAACGCAGGTATGTCGGGACCGTTTACACACGGTTTCTAGGGCATGCCTAAATTGTCCAGTGTGTTCTTGCTGGCAGCAGGAGGCAGCCCTCTGTGTGTCTGGAGACCCGCTGTGTCTGCGGAACCTTACGGCGGCCATACACAGCACGATATACGTGCCGATCCGACGGATCGGCGCGATATAGGTGCTATATCGTGCCATGTTTGGGCACGATATCGTACCCAATATCGTGCTGCGCGTTCCCACGGGGTCGTACATCGCATCCCCAGGTCTTCCTGCAAAACCATCTGACCTGGGATGCGATGTACGATCCCATTCAAATGGTGGAGGGGGGAGCCGGCATACCGTGCAGTTTGCGGGGACCGCACGAATGCCGGCAGTGACAGCACGATCCGTCTGCTGACGGATCGGCAGACGCACTACACGGTGCATTGCACCGTGTATGGCCAGCATTAGACTTACTTAGAAAGCTGATGGCCGCCTGATCGGTGTGCGATGCTTCTGGTTTTGTGCGCAAGTGGCGGATGTAAGATGCTTCTAGTGGGCACCTCTAAACTCTGGAAGGCGAGTGGGTCATTAGCATATTTTTGCAATTGTGTTCCGTGAGAAATTACAAGTACATTTGTGTCCACACCTGAATCAGGCCCATTGAGTTATATGATAATAGGGCTACACTGCAAAACTCTGTTTTAACACATAATTGTACTAAATGCTTCACAATTTGCCTTAAACAAAATGCAATAACAATTGTCTAATATGAACGCAATGCAAACAAGGGCCCTCATTCAGAGCCGTACGCTCTGAGCAGAGCGCACGCTCTGAATGAGGGCCGCCCTCCATAATTATGGAACGTCCTCCTGGACGCTCGTATAGCTGTGGGTCACCACCCACAGCCCATACGAGCGTGCAGTTTGATGTCTTGACCATCGCGACCATCGCCACTGCGAGCCGGAGCCTGCGGTTGAGTTTTTCATCAGAGCCAAAATCACTCCCACTGACATCACTAGTGATGTCAGTGGGCCGGCTTCTGACGGTAGGCGTTCCCTTGGGAACGCCCCCGTCAGGGAGGCACGCCCCCGGCACGCCCACCAAAGGGGGCGTGCTGTCAATCAACATCGACAGCACGCCCCCTTTGATCAGACACAACGAGCAAAGGAAAGTCCTTCGCTCGTCGCGTCTGGCGCATGCGCACGACGGAGCTCCCGCCGTCGTGCGCATACGCAGTGCACAACATCGACCCACTTGCGAGCGGACAGCCGCTTGCGAGTGGGTCTGAATCAGGCCCAAGGTTTTTTAGTTTGTTTTTTATCTTAACCATTAGCTCCACTTCTTCCAATGAGATAAATCAAGTGAAATTCTTTCTTTAAGCCCCAGAACATATATCAGTTACTTCCTAATTGTATGAATAGAAGGTGGTGAGGAACAACACCAACATAGAGCCATATTCAAATAGGAGCGAAAAGTCAGAGGTCGGACTTTTCTATATCATCACTGTTTTTCCAGGGGATAACGTATCGGGCGCGTGCCCGCGTATTCAATTAGGAATAGACAAAAACGGCACCCGGCGGAAAGGTATCGAAAAGTCCTGTCACTTTTGGGGAAATCAGCCTGTCACCCCCCAAAAGATGGTCTGACATGGGGGATCACTATGGGTAACCCCAAATTGACCTGCTAAAGGTAATTGGGGTTTTTAAACAGCCGCGGCAGGTGCATAAATGTGTCTGTGAAGCAGTGGTGAAGAATGGCATTTAGCTTCAATGTATTGAAAAAATAACTAGTCCCATCAAATTTGGGGTACATGAAAATGTGTACTAGCATATGTTTAAGTCCCTAAAGTGATTTTTTAAAATTCTTCAAAAACCCAACTGCCGCAACCACCCGCATTCTAGAAAACACCTGCCACATATTTGGGGACCCACCCCCCCTCAGTCTATTTTGCTATTTTGTAAGTTTGTCCCCCAACTTTTTTTTTTTGGCCCCCAAAATTAAACCACTTTTTTCGGGGTGTCCTATCGAACTTTTTAAACATTTTTAACACAGATTACTTTAAGGGGACATTCCAAGGGGTGCAGGGTACTTTTTCTTTTTCTTAAGGCTGCACCCCAAAACCCCAATTCTGCACTTTTTTCGCCACCTATTCAGTGGTGAAAACTAATCCCTGGTTTTTTACAAAGACTTTTCGGACCTGCAACGAAAGACTTTGAAATGGAATATGGGGATAAGTGTAAATGGCGAAAATGACGTTATCGGCGATACGGACTTTTCGCTCCTAATTGAATACGGCCCTAAGACTATTTGTAATAGACCAAGTAGTACTCGGACACAGGAGAGTGGTATGGATGGCCTACAGCCATCAGGAACTGCAGGTGCCCCTCCCCCAACCCCTCCTGCGGTCTCTCTGATATATGTCCCTTATTGCCCCTGGCTGCCTCTCTTTTATCTCTGACCCCCCTCTTTCTCTATCTTTTCTGGTGGTGTGAGTTGGAGGGGGGGTTTGGAGCCACAAGTTGGGGGGGGGTATAAACATTGAACTTTGCGCTGCAGTACACAATATAATCACACCTATTAAGGTTACATATACTGATATTACTTGCTCTAACGTCTATTCACAGGATCATATTTCTATGTTAGAGTTATATAATCAACCGAGTTCCGTTGTGTCCTCTCTACATGGGGTTAAATACCGCAGTTCAGCAGTTATACCCGTTTTCACCAATCAACTACCTATGTGAAATTTGATTTCCTCATTTATTAGCAAACTACAAATTAAACAACCAAAGGAGATGGCTTGGGCTGAGGATACCAGTGCCAGGCCTGTTATACTGCTGTACACCTAATACACCTGCAAGTCATACTGTAAGGACAAGTGGTGTCTCTCAATCCTGTACCAGTTACCAAGCACTGTATAACCTAAAATAATAAAATCAGCTTTTCTACTAGTTCATTGCGAATTAAAAACTATATTAAACCAATATGACACTATTCACTTTAGTGAGCTCAAAGCTATAAGAAAACACCAATAGATGTAGACTGTATGCTGGGACACCAAGTTACTGGCTACATAAATTGTATGTTTCTATTTCACTCCTATTAAATCTTATAATACTAATGAGGAGACCATTATTGCTAGAACTCATCTATAGCAGCTTTGTCCATCTAGTGGTCTGAGACATGATGTGCAGTGCTGTACTTCTATCCACAGAGACCCATTCACAGCTTCACCATCTCAGTAGCAGACACAGGGGGAGATTTATCAAGCAGTGTAAAGTGTGGAGAAGTGGACAAGCTGAGAAGTTACCCATAGCAACCAACAAGCTTCTACCTATCATTTTATAGAGTGTACATGATAAATGCTACCTTGAGGCTGATTGGTTGGTATGGGACAACTTCTCCACTCTGCTCATAATATCTCCTACTATGGGAGGAATTGAATTAGCCGCGATAATGCTATGATTGCTCTCGCGCTAAATTTTTGCACCCTTTGCATGCAAATTCTGCTTATCATGTCTATTCGTGCACCCGTTTTTCACACAATTAAATTACAAAAGGTGCGATGCGGCATTCGTGCTTTTACCCACAATAAGTGGAGGTGAAAATGGGGAAATCTGCCTGTACCCCCCAAAAAAGGCAGTGATATCCCACCACGGCCCTAACTGTGTGGAGTTTGTATATTCTCCCTGTGCTTGCGTGGGTTTCCTCCGGGTACTCCGGTTTCCTCCCACACTCCAAAAATATACTGGTAAGTTAATTGGCTCCCAACAAAAATTAACCCTACTGTGTATGTGTGTGCGTGAACATGTGGTAGGGAATATAGATTGTAAGCTCCACTGGGGCAGGGGCTGATGTGAATGGCCAAATATTCTCTGTAAAGCGCTGCGGAATATGTGTGCGCTATATAAATAACTGGTAATAAATAAATAATATAACATTAAGGTCAATCAGAAGGATAACTGGTACTTCTTCCCAAAAAATCAAATGTGAGTAAATCTTAATTACCTCTGTGTGTAAAGTTGTCACACATAACAACCACAGAGCACCATAACAGTGAAGCAAATACCCGAAGGCACCATTCAGTTCCAGTGTAACAGGAGGTTTTTTAATTGCTCTATCTTCTAGCAAAAGCTCACTATGTTACTGCTACAAATATGAGCCTTGTGGCCTCATTAGTTTAGACCACCTGTGATCCACAAAAAGCAGCCCCCCCAATAAACCCCCCCTCCCCCCCAAATCGCACTGAATATTTTATGTTATCCACACTAATAGGGAATCCTCACTCTAGCACACATTATTTAGCCATTTGCCTGATATACGGAGTGCGAATTGCTTTTTGGACACTCTGCGACCTCTGTTTAGTCGGCTCAGTCACAAGTTCTCAAACTCGGTCCTCAAACAGTGCATGTTTTCCAGGTTTCCTCACAGAATCACAAGCAAAATTATTAGCTCCACCTGTTGATCTTTTAAAATGTGTCATTGAGTAACAAATACACCTGTAGGTGACCTTGAAAACGTGAACTGTTTGAGATCCTGAGAAGTTTGAGAACCTCTGCTCTAGGAAATAGGGACCACAGTACGCAAGAAATTAATAAAATAGTTCTGTACACCTCGGTGAAAAATCTGATCCAGGGTCCCCCATATCTGGTCACAATCTACAAAACACTAACCAACACATTACACATCCTAAAAAACTACTACACATCATGGCTGCCATTTTCCTGTCCAGTATAATGATGCAGATACCACTGCCCAGAAAAGAGTCAGTTATACCCCTTTTACACCACAGCTAAATCACAGGTTATTGTTGGGTTACCCAGGGTTGCTGTTAGGGGTAAAAGGGTCCAGGGTTGGATCCCCGGGTCGAGTGACACAGCAATCCAATTCGGGTAGTTTGCAGGGTTTAACACGTCTGACCCGGGTCCCGTTTCCAGTGCTTGGAGATGATGTCATCTCCAAGCGCCGGCTGTCATCTCCAAGCGCCGGCAGACCAGTTCCACTGCACCCATGTGCAATTTGAACAGCGCCGACTCGGGAATAACTTGGGTCAGCGCCACGGTCTAAAGGGGGTATTTGGTACCTTGTTCCAAATACCGGGTCAGACCTGGGACATTAGTGTAAAAGCGGTATAACATTGCTTAGTGGAATCTTATAAATATAGTAATGCTAGTAAATTATAATCTAGTACACTATAAACAGCCAGGTATATCAGTGGATTTCAGACTTGGAACATTACAAAGCACTGTAAGCGCAAAAGAGTAGAACAAAGACCCTGCACGGGTAAATCTGGTAGTGGTCTATGGGCCTGATTCAGAGCCGCTCGTAAGCGGCCGCTCGTTCGCTCCGAGCGATGTTTGCCCAACTGCGCATGCGTACGGATCGTAATACGCATGCACGAACCAGTCAGTCCGGCCGAAAATCGTTTGTTCGCTAAATAGCGAATGCCTGCTATTTTCAGTGACAGAATGAGGCGTATGTGGGTGGTAACAGGGGAAGGTGCTTGAAAATGGGGAGTGGAGATCTGAACGCAGGCGTGCTTAAAGGTCAAAACGGGCATTTTAAGGGTGTGCATAATTAATACAGCAGCGTCATTGACCACGTCACTGGGTTATTTTATAGCCAGAACTGCTCGCAAAATTGTGGTAGCAAAAACCAACCACAAGAATAGCGAGCAGTTCATACCCTGGTCGATTTACTCGATTAATCAAATAAATAGCAGACATGACGTAGGATACGAGCGGCCAGGGGGCGTATTTTTTCAAAAAACAACCGCAAGTTTTGTTCGCTCGTTCAGACATAGAGGCGTGAACAGACCGCAAAGAGCGAATGGTTCATTTGAATAGCCACCCCTATTTTCTGAACGAGCGAGTGCAAATAGCGTCCGGCTCTGAATCAGGCCCTATGCTCGATCATAACACTTACTAATTCGCTCACAGTAGCCTAGAAAGTTAATCATCCTTGGTACACATTTAATAAAATGAATAAATCAGCACAATTGAAAATATACAGTGCAAGGTCACTAAAGTTATTTTTGTTCTACTCATCGTTTTTATACACAAAAAATTGGCACATTTCGTCAATTACCCTCATATGACATAATGCAAGAAGATTTGGCTGAACACAAGGTGCTGCAGTATTATGGAGCGTGCCCAGTTTTGGCAGGCAAGAAGCTGGAAGAGAAGCTCAATAAAAGATATTTGCAATATAGGTTATCAAGACGCTGCCTCATCTTATAAAGTGCTCCAGTCAGCAAGGAAACCAAGAACAGCTTCTCCTACTTAACAAGCTCACTCCTAAAGTGGCTTGTAATAATATATACAAGGGCATGGGGACAAGTGGCTAGTAATAGCCATTAGCAGAAACAGACTTATGGCTTGGACACCCACTTACATGTGACTAAGGGGTTGCACAAAGAGTCATTTGTAATTTGTATTTTTTCCACAATTCTGGGCTATAGTAACTGTTGACATCTTTATCACTCAGGGGTCTATTTATCAAGCAGTGAAAAGCATGGAGAAGTGGACAAGGGAGAAGTTGCTCAAAGCAACCAATCAGCTTTGAAGTAGCATTTATCAAGTACAGTCTATAAAATAATAGGTAGAAGCTGATTGGTTGCTATGGGCAACTGCTCCACTGGTCCACTTCTCCACGCTTTTCACTGCTTGATAAATAAACCCTTTAGTTACTTATTTTAAATTTTTTAGTAGATCAATATGTTGCTATATTGGCACAAGCCAGGCCAATTATACCTTTTACATCTAACTGCACACAAATCTCAGTGTATGCGGGCTGACAAATTACCACCGATTCCATTTAACATCTAAGCGTGCTCCATCATAGGGGTAGGCAACCTGTGACATGCCAGCTGCTTTAAAACTACACATCCCAGCATGCCCTGCCATAGTTTTGCTGTTAGGGCATGCTGGGATGTGAAGTTCCACAGCAACTGGAGTGTCACAGGTTTCTAAGAGCGGTCATCAGGTTGTGATTGTAACTAGTTGACTGCAGCTATTGAAATTATTCATGCACATTTAGGTGGAGATTTAATAAAGCTTGGAGAGAGATATAATTGGACATAACTAGCACCAACCAATCAGCTCCTAACTGTCATTTTTCAAACACAGCCTGTAAAGTGACAGTTAGGAGCTGATTGGTTGGGGCTATTTATCTCCAATTTTATCTCTCTCCAAGTTTTATTAAATCTCTCCCTAAGTGTGTTTCTGTGTTTGTGTCCATACAGTTTTTCTGTTGGTGATGGTTTACACTGAGTTGTTATGGTAACCTTGCCACCGGGGATACGTATGACGTCATTACGTCTAGCGTCCGGAAGTGAGCAGACGTCGCTGGTGTAAGCTGCACTGTGGTGTTCTATAAATAAAGTAAGAAGAAGTGTATGTATTATTTATCCTGATGAAAGTATGTAAAAGAAAGCATCTAAAACGTTGACTTCAAAAAGTCGTGTGTTTGCAAAGCCAAGAAGTGCCGTCCTAATAGACACACACACACACACACACACACACACACCTGGCTCTCCCAGGTATAAATTAATATGCCTCGGTGTCCGCATGTAGAAATTAGATACTTATCAGTAAGATGCAGATCTCGTAGGGCTTGTGAGGAGTATTTATTCCAAAAGTTAGACAATCAGCTACGTTTCAGTGCCTATATCGTGGCGGCACTGTCTTCAGGCTAACAGCTAACATACAAATAAAATTACATACCTTAAATACAGACACCAGTTACAAGTGAATGTCTCCAGGGGCGGGGCTAACCACCAAACCAGGGGGCGCATACTAAATGACATCATCACTGCTATACAATAGTGCTCCCATCACCAAGGTATGTCATTTTGTTTGTATGTTAGGCACTGAAACGTTGCAGATTGTCTAACTTTTGGAATATATACTTCTCACAAGTCCTATGAGTGCTGCATCCTACCGATAGACATACAGTATATACACACATATATATATTATATAGTTATATAGTGTATATGTCATTCAGACCCGCTCGTTAAGATACACACACACATATATATCAGAAAAATTGTTTTTGGAGAGCGCTTCAATATTATTGTCTGAGAAATAACATCTCATTGATTTATTGTAAGAGAAATAAAATAATCATAATAATGATGTGAGTGTGATGGTTGTTCCTTAATTAGCACCTTTCTGAGTACACTCAAAACTAGTTATACAAAAATTCATACCTGTATTGAAGTTTAACAATTTAATATCACTAAAACATATTCAAAATAAGTAAAATTAAAACCTTTTTTTACATGCTGTAAATGCAAATCATTTATACAGAATTTTGCATATATTGGTGCCGTCTAATGAGCGGACTTATCGTTTAGCCAGTTCAATTTGTTTTTAATGATGTTTTCACACAACGCGTTTCGTCGATGATGCCTTCATCAGGGGTGTTGAACTTTTAAATGATTTCTGAGTGACTTCTCCTATTTGATTAGCATATTGATTGTTCAGTAACAAAAAAAAAAAGCCCATCCAGAGCTGCACAGAGAGGAGAGGGAACATTTTCTGACAATAGCATTGAATTATCTTTAGAAGTATCTAACATGAGGAACTTTAATGATAATGATCACTAATATAAAGTACACTTAGGAGTTCTGACTTGAGGAACTGATTAAGAAAGACGTACAGTTATTAGGTCCTTTTTTTGTACCTGAACAATCAATTATTTTATATACACAGACACACACACACAGATATATATATATATATATATATATATATATATATATATATATATATAACAAATTATGCTCACTTTGGATGATTCGCAATTTAGTACATATTGTGGATTCAATTGGCCGGGAGGTTACGTACCTTGCACCTAAAGTTTACATGGGCTACCCGGGCAGAAAAACCTTGCTTTTTTCTATACATATCCCATAGATGGGCGAAACAAAAACAGGAATGATTTTCCTACCACAGTAACTCATTATGAGCACAGCCGCACATCGCGTTGGAACCTCGCACTTATCAGAATCGGCCGGTGAGCTGCTTCTCAGATTTCCCCTGGAGTGAGGCCAAATTACCTGCACCTCAGCGAATGTGGTGTTTCCAGTGTGTATGCAAGTTCAACTGTTTGAAAGTGATGTTTATGAGAAGTTGCTAAGTGTTATTTCTACTAGACTTCTGTTTATTTTATTGTTAGCTGAATTAAATGCTTAACGCTCCTCAATAAACAACTTGGATAGCATTTTGTGATCATTATACTATGTAAGACATTACAGATCTGCAAATGCATAAATATTTCCATGAGTGTGTTTACAAGAGCTCTCCTTCCAAATTTCATACTAAATTATATCAAGAACAATTAAGGGAACAGCTGCTATATTCAAATTGTGAGGTCAACAAAACTGTGTGTCTACTAATTAGTATAGACATCTAACAGAGAATATGACAGCCCAGGATGGCATCTGATGTCTGATGTGCACCCCTAGTGGTGGATTAATAGATTACTTGTCCACATTGCTTCCTAACTAAACCCACTGACCATGGGTGAGATGTACTAAGCCTTGGAGAGAGATAAAATACCAACCAATCAGCTCCTAACTAACGTTACAGGCAGTGTTTGAAAAATGACAGGAGTTGATTGGTTGGTACTTTATCGCTCTCCAAGGCTTGTACCAAAAAGTCATACTTCTGCAAAAGACGTGTCTTATGTAAAAGAGTTCACCTGAATGGTACCCCAAGGATGTTTAGCACTCAACATTGGCTGCGTGACCTTTGAGGTAATGTCTCACGTTACAGTACACAAGGTATGGATACTTTTAAAGTTTTGATCCAAGTTGCTATTGGTAAACCACAGTCGCATGATGTAGCGTTCGAGAATCTGGAACATCTCTGTAAAACTATATACTCCCTTATTAAGCTTAGAAAAAATGAGTTATTGTTTCAGCACATGTATGACTCAATTGAGGATCTGCAGCCTGGTACATGGAAAACAATCTCTTAAGGAGCAAGTAAAGGCACTTCTGACATTAATTCATAATAAAGCATGTGTATCCTCAGGCCAAGGGGGAGGATCGCCCCCAGTTTGGGGTTAGCTTTAGACATTATTTGGATGAGCAGGAATTCCTGTGCCATTGAGCTCATATGAGATCACTGAGCCAAAGTACTAAACATTGCCAGGTTACTCTCATTCCAACACACCCTACGCCTCTCGGACACCTGGGTAACAACTTCTCCTACCCCCCTTCCCAACCTCCCCACAACTCGGTCTCTTACTCTGTCTTTCAATATAATTTTCTATTGTTAATGTTCAGATCCTGTACTCAGATTTGCTGTTGTATCTATATAGATTTTTTTATTATATTTTTTTTCAAATCTAAAAAATAAACTTTATAGATCCAAGTTAAAAAAATAAATAAATAAAAAAACAACACTAACCTTTAGATCAGTGGTTCTCAAACTCAGTCCACAGGACCCCACACAGGTCACGTTTGCCAGGTCACCCAGCAGGTGCACAGGTGTATTCATTTTTCACTGACACATTTTAAAAGATCCACAGTTGAAGCTAATAAATTTCCCTGGTGATTCTGTAAGAAGACCTGTAAAACATGTGCTGTTTGGGCTCCTGAGGACCTAGATTGAGAAGCACTGCTCTATAGGATATAAAAATTATGTTTATGTTAGATATTTTAAAGTTTAGTTTTGCTAGCAGAAAGGATCGCCTTGGGCTACTGGCTCTGGAATGCATGGGGTATAATGATTGTCAATAAGGTTAAATGGACCAAAAGACTCCCAGTATAGAACTTTGCCTATAGAATTGAAGAGCGAGTTTGCTTTGTTAAGTGTCACCCACCAAAACTAACAGAACTCTTTTCCAGATGTGAGCAATACAAATAGGACTGAACATACATGTTCTCTGCTAACCTTTCTACTACGCAACTCACAGCCAAATATCTTTATCCCGGAAATATTGGTGGCAGTTTCAAGGATATGGGTCAGGCTAAGGACACAACTACTGTACATCTGTAAGCTCAACTATAAACATAAACACACACACACACACACACACACACACACACACACACACACACACGCTACGCAATAAAAAACAAATGCATTTAAATATGCTTCGGACGGGAAACTGCAGCTCCTCAGCTGTTGTTGAGCTAGAACAGTGGTTCTCAAACTCGGTCCTCAGGACCCCACACACTTCATGTTTTGCAGATCACCCAGCAGGTGCACAGGTGTGCTCATTACTCACTGACACAGTTTGAAAGATCCACAGGTGGAACTAATTATTTCACTTGTAATTCTGTGAGGAGACCTGGAAAACATGCACTGTTTGGGGTCCTGAGCGGACACGCGCCCCGAAACTTTATCCCCGGAAAACCTGCGATGTGGAGCGAAATGTCCAGCACAGACTTTTCGTTCCAAAATTGAATATGGCCCATTATCTCACTTGCTACTATTTGTGCTGCCTCTTTTTTCACTAAAAACGAAGGGCCTGATTCAGAGGCGCTTGCTATTTGCGAGCGCGCTCTCTGAATCAAGGCGGGGAGGAATTTTTTATTTTCCTGTCCGCTCGCAAAGCTGTGGGTGCCCATCCACAGGTAGTGAGAGCGGGCAGGAGATGGTCGCGATTATCGCGACCATCCGGCTTGCGAGGAGACCCTGTGGTAGGGTCTCAGGTCTCGCAAGCCCGAGTGGACTTCCTGCTCTAATAGAGCAGGTGTTCCTTCAGCCACCCCCCCTCTCCGCCAACAAAACGGGACAGGCTGTCGATAAACATCGACAGCTGCCCCGTTTTGTTACGAGACCCGGAGCGACTGATTACTCACTCGCTACGGGGCTTGCGCACGCCGGGCGTGCGCACTGGCCCACCATCGACCCGCTTGCGAGCACTATGTGCTCGCGAGCGGTTCTGAATCAGGCCCTAAATTCTTATTTGTACCAATGCAAAGTAACCTCTAAACCTTGCATATACGGTCTGATTTACCATTGCTTTTTGCCTAGCCTCAGAACTTTGAACTTCTTTTTTTATTACTCATTTTCAAAACCTTTTAAAAATCACATATTCCACTTTCACCAGTATTTTAAAAAACCTTCAACACTGTCGTTCTCACACACACACTATTCTTACCTCATCCACACTGTGACCATGTTTTCTTCAAATTCTCACTTTACTCAGTGCCTACCTAATCCTTTATTCTGCCCCCTGTTCCCGTCTCTATCCTTACCCCCCCTAGTCTCCTCCCCTTCTCTCCCCTCCTCTATCTGTATGCCTCCCCTCTGCTTCCCTCCTTCTCCTCTCCCGTTACTCCTCTTTCATTCTTTTCTCCCCCACAATGGCCCTACGACCCAACCACTAAGCTCAGCACCCACCCTCCTCACCCTATCACTTCACCACACTTTCATCTACATCACACTAATCTCCCTCCCTTTCCTACAAATACATCGCAACTCTCTTGCCTATTGATCACTTCCTTTCACACCTGCCTCCATGATCTCGTCCGTGCTGCTCCCTTCCTCTGGAACTCTCTCCTCATCAGACTCTCCACCTCTCTACAAATCTTCAAACGAGCTCTCAAAACTCTACTTCAAATCCTTCCAGCTCTCATCCTAACCTGCTGCTTACATACTTCTTCCTCACTGTCTACCCTATTTATTTATTAACAGTTTCTTATATAGTGCAGCAAATTCTGTTGCCCTTTACAATTTGAATCAACATTAACATTTTACTGGGTTGTAAAAGACAGACATACATACATATATACGTAAAAAGACATACATAATACAAACACAACGATTTAGTTAATGAACGATTTTAGTAAACGATTTTTTCCCTTGAAAAAATTTACTAAAATCGTTTACTAAAGTTGTTCATTTACTAAATGTAATGAACGATTTTTATGAACTACAAACGATTTTTGCATATTAACTTAATGAAAATCGTTGAGTTGACAAGTCTGACTGAACTACAAACGTGAACGCGCATGAACAATAATCGTTCATCGTTTGACTCAGAAAGTGAACGATTTTTTCAAACGATTATCGTTAAACGATATCGTTTAACGATAATCATTCGAAAAATCGTTGTGTGTGTATGCACCTTAAGAGGGCCCTGCTCGCAAGCTTACAATCTATAGGGAAATAGGTGTTGATATACAAGGATAGGTGTTACATATTGCAAATTGGTCCAGCCCGATTGCAGATGTTCTTGGTGGGCTGGAAAGTTGGCCTAGTGTTAGGAGGATGTTAAATTGAAGAAAGAGAAGATGTGATAGGTGTGTACTATAAGAAGAGAGTTAGATAGGGAAGCTAAAAAAAGGTTAGGTGGGCGGTTCTGGAATCTGATGAGCTTGTCTGAAGAGGTGAGTTTTCAGAGAACGCTTGAATGTTTGGAAACTAGTGGAAAGTCTTATTGTGCGTGGAAGGGCATTCCACAGGGTGGGTGCAGCCCGAAAAAAGTCCTGTAACCGTGCATGGGAACAAGTAATGCGCGGGGATGAGAAACGCAGATCTTGTGCAGAGCGGAGATGTCGGGTTGGAAGATATTTTGAGATAAGTGAAGAGATGTATGTTGGTGTGGTTTGGTTAATAGCTTTATGTGTGAGTGTAAGTATTTTAAATTTAATACGGTAGAAGACCGGCAGCCAATGGAGGGACTGACAGAGTGGATCAGCAGACACTGAACGTTTGGTGAGAAATATCAACCTCGCAGCTGCATTCAAAATTGATTGTAGTGGGGAGAGCCCTATCTGTATCACCCCTGTCTGTCTCCCCTCCCTATAGAATGTAAGCTCTCATGAGCAGAGCCCTCTTCCCTTATGTGCTTTTCCTTCCCTCACTCATACGATCATCTGCTCAAAACGCTCCACAAGGGCACTTAACACTTGGTAGATGACGCCCTTCAGCTTTTTTAATGGTTATGATCGCTGCAGCAATGTTTATAAACTATGTTCTTATTCTGTATTGTGTAGTACTGTAAGTTGCTGTTTTATAAGTTTGTTCATTTGTTAATGTACTTTGTGAGGTGCTGCGGGACACTTGTGGCGCCATATAAATAAAGGATAATAATAATAATCTTCCCCCTAGTCCCTAAACCTAACCCCCCCTTCTGCCTAACCCTAACCCCTTGTGCCTAACTGTAACCATCCCCCCTTGTGTCTAACCCTTCCCCTTGTGCCTAAACCTAACCTTCCCCCCTAGTGCCTAAACCTAACCTTCCCCCTACTGCCTAAACCTAACCCTCCCCCCTTGTGCCTAACCTTCAACCTAGTGCCTAACCCTGACCTTCCCCCTAGTGCCTAACCCTAACCATAAAAATGTTGAAAAAAAACATTTAAAAAAAAGTGTTGAACATTTGTCCCTGTTGAGCATCTGGTGTTGACCTACTGACTGCCAACCTATTCATTGTGGACAATTAACTAATACAGTAAGTTAGGATTTGTTTTATCTTAAACATCAAAGTCCATCAACAATAACTTCTACTGCTCTGAAAACAAACCAGCACTCTACTTAATTAGTACTTGGGGACTCCTGTGATTAGGGAATGTTCCTAATGTACCAAGGTAAACACTGCAGAAAGACAGCACCGTCCAGTCAAACTTGTTCGTTTTGTTTTCTTTGTTATTCCTTTTAATTTGAATCCACAGCAAAAAATCAGAAAGTGGAAAATAAAAAAACTCCAAAAACAATCAATAAAAATAAAAAAAGTTAAATATAGGTGGTTTTTTTATGCCCATTTTGGACTTTTTTTCTTTTTAAAGAATAAAAAAAAAAAAAACCTTCAAATAATACAAAACACCTGGGTGCAATATTCTGATGGGAGCACAGCAATCCTGTGAACATGCACATTTTTGGCCCATTTTAGAGAGGGACTACAATTAATTTGAACCATGCAAAAAAGCAAGCTGCACAAGATTTGTCACCCTGCGCAAATCTTACGCATTTTAGGTGGAATATGTCTTATACTTACACTGCATACTGAGAGGTGGGTCAGGGGCGTTCAAGTTCATGGTGATGCAAGACAGCCACGCCCCTTAGCGATGAAAATAATTCATCTTTAAAATACGCTTTTTAGTAACTTTGATACATGCATAGAGCTGAAGCAAATTTCCGAGCGGATGACGGTGCATCTTGCTGCTTCTCTCTTTACTCTAAACCTTCTCACTTATCAACTCCTTGAGACTGCATTGCCTTCTTTATGATGCTCAGCTGTACACAGTGAACACCACTATTTGACTACTGTTGCAATCCATATTATGACACCAACCACTCAACTCAGTAAACAGAAACGACCCAGGGGCCCGTGTTCCCTGCACACCCTGCACCCATTGTAGATACGCCCCTGTTCACAGAGTTCAAGTAGCAGACAAATCTCAACATCAACTGTTCAGAGGAGATTTTGTGAATTAGGCCTTCGTGGTCGTATTGCTGCGAAGAAGCGACTACTGAGGATGAACAACAAGAGGAGGAGAATTGTTTGGGCCAAGAAACACAAGGAATGGACATTAGACCAGTGGAAATCTGTACTTTGGGCTGAGGAGTCCAAATTTTAGATTTTTGGTTCCAACCGCCGTGTCTTTGAGATGCAGAGAAGGTGAGCAGATGGTTTCTGCATGTGTGGTTCCCACTGTGAAGCATGGAGGAGGCGGTGTGATGGTGAGGGGGTGATTTGCTGGTGACACTGTTGGTGATATATTCAAAATTCAAGGCACACTTAACCAGCATGTCTACCACAGCATTCTGCAGCACCATGCCATCCTATCTGGTTTGCGTTTACTGGGACCATCATTTGTTTTTCAACAAGACAATGACTCCAAACACACGTCCAGGCTATGTAAGGGCTACTTGACCAAGAAGGAAAGTGATGGAGTGCTGTGTCAGATGACCTGGCCTCCACAATCACCCGACCTAAACCCAATTGAGCTGGTTTGAGTTGGACCGCAGAGTGAAGGAAAAGCAGCCAACAAGTGCTCAGCACCTCTGGGAACTCCTTCAAGACTGTTGGGAAACCATTCCAGGAGACTACCTCTTGAAGCTGATTGAGAGAATGCAAGAGTGTGCAAAGCTGTCATCCAAGTAATAGGGGGCTACTTTGGGAAATATAAAATATAAAACATATTTTGATTTGTTTAACACTTTTTTGTTTACAACATAATTCCATATGTGTTCTTTCATAGTTTTGAGGTCTTTGGCATTAATCCAACATGTTGAAAATAATTTAAATAAACAAAAACCATTGAATGAGAAGGGGAGTCCAAACTTTCGACTGGTACTGTAAGCTCTAGGGGGCAGGGCCCTCCCCCCTTTTGTATCATCCCTCACCATATAGCTTACGTAAGCATGCCATTACATATAAGCAAGCATTTATGATTTTGCTTGTAATGGTGTATAAGAATGCTTGTCTCCCTGTAACTTTGTATATTTCTGCCCTGCTTGTATCACAGCTCTGTACGAGACTGTAGAACTTTATGGTGTCTTATAAAGTCTTCATTCTAGCACCCTGCACCTGTCACAGCCTGTGCAGTTCCTCTATCCTGCCTGGGGTGTTGCTTTCTGCTCTGGTGCTTCTAGCACACAGCTGATGCAACAAACTGCTGTGATTAAGCATTGTATGTGCTAGAAGCACCAGAGCAGAGAGCGACACCCCAGGCAGGAAAGAGGAACAGCACAGGTTTTAACAGGTGCTAGAATAAACACAATTATAAATTTAAAAATATATATTCATTTAATGTCTACTTATTCTACCTCCCCCTTTTCTTGCAAGGCATTAGAGTGAGGATGACAGGACAAGTAATCAATCTCCATGTTCTACTGAATTTGAGAAATGTTAATGGCAGATGTCAGAATAACTATCTTTGGGGGAGATTCAATTGTTTTATCGCGCCCAATTTCCCATCTAAACTGACGGGAGATCGGGGTGCGATATTCAATTGTTTTTGGGAGTGCATACCTTATCATGCATGTTGCACCTAAATAGAACGGGTTTAGCCAGGTAAAAAATGGCTAAACCCATCTAAAGACCTGGTTAGCAGTATGGCCGCCCCACCCACGGACTTATCGCACATTTCTGCCCCCCACCTCAGGAGGGTGTCAGCAGAAATGTGTGCTCCGTCAGGGGCCCATTACACCAGGGGTGGGGAACCTTTTTTCTGCCGAGGGCCATTTTGATATATAGAACAATATTTGCGGGTCTGGTTCAGGCCATGCCCCCTCCATGTGATGTCACATGGGGGCGGGGCCACAATCGCCGGTGATTACAGCAATGCCCGGAGCATCCTGAGGATGCTTCGGGGAGCTATAAGGGCAGCGGTGTGACCGTCTGAAGCATCCTAAGGATACTCCAGGTGGCACTGTTGCATTGAATCTGGTTGCAGTGTGCCATTCTAGGCACCCGGCTAGCCAAATGAGGCTAGCAGAAAAAAGCTCAGAGGGCCAGACCAAATGAATCCAAGGGCCTTATAAGGCCCCCTGGCAGGAGGTTCCCCATCCCTGCATTACACCAAAGTCGCACTAAAAACAACTGACTCCCTCCCTTGGAGTGTAAATGTTTAAAGCAGGTAATGGTGTAAAACTCAGAGACCTTGCCTCAAAATGTGCTACATTTTTCCAAGTGTGCCTGTCTTAAAAACTTACATGGGGAAACAAAACACAAGAAGAGTCGCTTACAAATACAAATTATAGCAAACCCACAGCTAACAAACCACGAGAACAGATACTTGAAGGAACTGTAAGCACTTATGCCAGATCACAGAATATTTAGCCTTATAAGGAAACAAGGAATTATTCAAATTTGCTCTTAGCACAACGCTATGGGACAAATCAGAACATTAACAAATCTCTAGTTAAAGTCCTGACCTCGTTCACCTACACACTTTCAAAGGGAAATTCTGCAAGTTTCAGTTTCAAAAGTTAACAAATATATATATATATATATATATATATATATATTACACACAAATTTCCAGAAGAACCAAAAGACCAGCACACCAGTCAAAGTAACATGAATGGTTTATAGCACATTTAACCACGTTATCCAGTAAGAAAGTGCCATCAGTTAAAAAAAAATGCAAAGTGTGCATAAATGCACAACAGCCATGTGATACATAGTAATCTGCGGCATCAGGCTAGCTCATTAGAGTGTACATGACCTATAATAGATCTATTTTTTATTTTAATATTTTATTTAGTCTCATTTAGACCCTAAGCAATGCCCAGATGAAGCACAAAGAATTCTCCTAAATAAATACATTTGCAATATATGTGCAACCATGATGTAGCGTTCCTGCTAGGTTGTTTCAGCGGGGTGCTGCACCCTACCCATTTGTTAAGTGTAAAGAAAGCACCCTGCCTTTTTTTCAGCAGACCAGGTCAGACCACATGTTACAATGTAGTTGTCTACTCCATCCCCACCTCTGAAACTGGAACACAAATCAATCCTCTGCGAATGGGATCGCAGAGAGGGGACTGTAAATGGCATCACTGCTGCGGCCGCCTGCATAACACAGCGCTGATGTAAGAGAGTAAGAGAACAGGGTTAGCAATCAGCATTTAATGCTTACACTATTTCTCTAGTAGAAGGAACAGACATTTATTTGTACTGATCCTAGTGACTGTAATGCTTTAACACCTCCGCCTGAGAAGAAGGGAACTAATTGATCTCATTTAACCCTCTGCTTAACTTATCTGTTTTACAACACATCAGGAGTATAACCAGTGGCAAACTCAGGATTTCTAGAGGGGGGTTTCCAAATGCTTGATTTTAGAGTGAGTGTGGCCAGTCCATGAAGAGGGCATAATTAGCACTTCATAAGCGTCATACAAAGTGTATTGTGTGTCATAATTCCAGCATATACAGGTCCAGCAACCACAGTAAGCCACTAGATGTGGCAGTAGTGCCATCCTGCCTGAGCTGAATGTTTTTATTTCAGATGTGGGCACTATTCCAGAGGGGGAGCAGCAGAAGAACCTAGCACTGCCCTGGACATATATGTACATACTGGTCTCCTTAGGCACTGGATAGTGTATTACACAGTATTAAAAATTAACCTATTGATGGTCTATAGCAGTGCACCCCTAACAGTGCAGGTTTTCCTGATCTCCTAGTTGGTGCACAGGTGTATTTATACTGGCTGACATGTTAAAACAGCGACAGGTGGTGCTACTTATTTAATTTGTGATACTGAGAACATGCAGCACTAGTAAAATTCTATTATATTACTTTTTCTATTGTGGTCATGGTGTGGGCTTGGGAGGGGGGGTTTCCAGGCAACCAGAAACCCCCCCCCCCCCCCCCGTTTGCCTATGATAACCACTTTAGCAATGGAGGGCACATTTCTTATCTATTATTATTATTAGAGATTAACGGGTCCGGTTCTCCTAGAACTGGACCCACCCGAACTTTGAGATCCGGACCGAGATCCGAACGCAGCTCGAGGTTTCCCCGCGTGACTCTGATCTCAAAACGAGGCAAAACGTCATCCTCCCGCTGTCGGATTCTCGCTGGTTTTGGAGTATATAAAAGGACCCCGCGATCTGCGCCACTTTCACACCAGCTGTGGAGAGAGAAGCTAGCAGATGTGTAGTCAGGCACTCAGTGTGTGTCCAGTCGAGGTCTTGGGCTGCTGCTGTGTTGTCCACATAAAGGGGCTTAGGCTGAAGTATATAATGGGGGCTTCCTTCAGTGGGTGCTGCAGCTGCTGTGTCACTTGTTCCGTCAATTAACTGTGGCTGCTGCTGTGTTGCTGTCCTGTCCATCAGGCTAGGGCTGCAGTCCATAAATGGGTGCTGTGTTGTCCAGGGAGGTGCTCTGTCAATTAGGGATGCTCTTCCCCAGTGTAAAAAAAAAAAACTTTTTTCACTTGTTTTTTTTTTTTTTTATGTGTGTGTGTGTGTGTGTGTGTGTGTGTGTGTGTGTGCGTGCGTGCGTGTGTGTGTGTGTGCGTGCGCGCGCGCCAGCAACTTAGCTGCACTATTATTGTTTGGTGATACTGCTGCAGTTTATCGTCCAAGTATTTGTGACTTTGCAGGTGGTCTGTCCACACTCGGTAGGGGTGCTTTGTTGTCCATAAAAAATGGGTGCTGTCTGTGTTGTTCATCAAGGGGCTGCTGCCTCATTCAGGGGTGCTCTTCCCCTGTGTCAAATAAAATATTGTTCCATGGCACTGCCAGTTAGGCCGCAGTGTACGTTTGTTGATATGGAAGACGATCAAATGAGAGGAAAGCATGAACCACATACCAGTCTTGCAGCTGCTGCCAGCAGTCATGATGATGATGCAAGGCCGCCAACGTCATCTACGAAGGCCAGTGCCCAAGGGCTTAAGTCAAAATCAAACAAGCAATGTTTTACAGTGTTAAAGAAAAAAAAAATTAAAAGCCAAGTTAGCTGCAGAGATACAAAAAATTGGCAATATGCCATTTACTACACGAAGTGGCAAGGAAAGGATAAGGCCTTGGCCTTTATTTATGACTTGGGCTTCCATAATCATAAGATGCAGAACCACTTCTCCCTGTAAAAGTGTCAAAAAAAATAAAAAATCGCTAAGGCACATGAACCAACTGTGTGCTCAGAAAAGTCACAGATCCCCGTGGAGTCCAAGTGTCCCCTCGGTTGCCATGTGTGAGCCTGACCTTTCTAATACTGTACTTGAAGAGGACCCTCCTTCCATTTGTGTGCCATCTGCAAATGTGGGGATGGGCAGCACAAGTCAACATGCCGACGTTGAAATCAAGGATGCTTCTGTGGAATTGCACCAGGAGGATGAGGAGGATATTTCTGTAGTTGGCACTAACAAGGATGATGAGGATGTTGATGCCGAGGATGATGTTGTGTAAAATCAGGCAACAGTTGTTGCCCATGGTATGAAAAAGCCCATTGTCATGCCGGGGCAAAAGACAAAAAAAAAAAATACACTTCTCATGTGTGGAATTATTTCCATCCAAATTCGGACAACAGTTGTTAAGCCATCTGTAACCTTTGCCAAGCAAGAGTAGAGGTAAGGAACCTATCTAGGAACCTCCTCCCTGTTACATCACTTACAGCGCCTTCATCAAATTCAAAAGTGTTTTTCAAATTCAGGAACTTAACCAGTCCAATGCCACCTAGCTGCTCCCTTCTCTCTGTTAGATCCAAGCACCTTAAATCTCCACCACCAACACCTGCATCACCATCAACATCTTCAATCATGATCAGAAGTAGTCCTGCATCCAATTTCATAAGAATGACTGACTCCTCTCCGATCCATGATTCATCAGAAGGATCCTTGAGTGCTACGCCTGTTGCTGCTGCGAGTGGATCATCATCCCAGAAGAGGACCAGGAAGAAGACTACTTTTAGTAGTTTAACAAAACAATTGACTGTCAAACAATCCTTTGCAATGGGGAACAAGTATGACAGCAGTAACCCAGTTGCACAGCGGATTACTGACGCCACAACAGCTATTCTGGTATTAGATCCGCCATTAATGCAGTGGGTTTAGACAGTTAATTGAGGTCCTGTGTCCCTGCTGCCATGTCCCTTCTAGATTCCACTTCACTATAACAGCAATTCCCAGTCTGTACAAGGACATTAAAAAAAAAACCTCATTAGTGTCCTCCGAAATACCGTTGTGCCTACTGTCCACTTAACCACAGATATGTGGACAAGCGGGACACGTTAAACTAAAGATTACATGACTTACAGCCCACTGGGTAGGTGTATTGCCTCCAACAGTGCAGGCTACCCTGTGTATCACCGGTTTCACTAAGAGGTAGGGAAATCATTGCAAAATAGCTTACCCTGCTTGGACTCTCCTTGGGATTTGTGATTTCGGACAATGCCACCAATATTGTGCGAGCATTACATCTGGGGGAATTCGAACACATCCCATGTTTTGCTCACACAATTAATTTGGTGGTGCAACATTTTTTTTAAAAATGACAGGGGCGTGCAGGAGATGCTCTCGGTGGCCCGAAAGATTTCAGGACATTTTCGACATTAAGCAATGCGTGTCAAAGATTGCAGCACCACCAAATACTGTTGAATATGCCCTGCCATCAGCTGAAGCAAGAGGTAGTAACTAGGTGGAATTCTACCCTCTATATGCTTCAGCGGATGGAGGAGCAGAAAAAGGCCATCCAAGGCTACACTACGGCCTATGACATAGGGAAATGAGCGGGAATGCACCTTAGTCAAGTGCAGTAGAGAATAATTTCCGTGTTGTGCAAGGTTCTCAAACCCTTTCAACTTGCCACATGTGAAGGTAGTTCAGACACTGCCAGCTTGAGTCAGATCATTCCCCTAATCAGACTTTTAAAAAAGCAGCTGGAGAAACTGAAGGATTAGCTGAAATGGAGTGAATCCGCTAAGCATATCGGACTTGTAGATCAAGCCCTTCATTCGCTTTGCCAGGATCCAAGGGTCATCAATCTCTTGAAATCAGATCACTATATTTTGGCGACCATACTTGATCCTAGGATTAAGTCATACCTTGTGTCTTTCTTTCCAACAGACATAAATCTGAAGAGATGCAAAGAGCTGTTGGTGAAAAAATTGTCAGCTCAAGTGGCACATGACATGGCAGCATTTCATTCTTTGGCTTCTCTGGCTGCCAGGAAAAAACTAAATTTTCCTAAGACACCCACTGCTGGTGATGCAGATCAGTCAGCAAAACCTAATGACATCTGGCTGGGTCTGAAAGAACTGCCTACATTTAGTAACATGTCTACCATGACTTTGTCTGATACGGTCAGACAAAGTCCATTTTTAGGGATAGCATCCAAATATGCATGTCAATCCGTTTAACTACTGACAGGAAAACTCTTTCAGTGATCGGCGTAGGAGGTTACTTCCCCAAAATGTGGAAAAGATGATGTTCATCAAAATTAATTGTAAATTCCACAAGGAAGACCTTTACCAGCAATTAAGTAAAAAAAAAAAAAAAATACAGAGGCGCTTGTAATGGTGGATTCCAACAGGGACAAATTATTATTGTGTAAAGAAGAGGATGTACACTCTGATGGGGATGATGATGATGACGATGACATCTGATCTTACCAATGTTGTAAAGCCAGTTTGTGTATGGGATCATTGCCACCAATGTCCACTGCACATTGGCAGCTTGATTTGTGGGGGTCCAAACAAACCAATCATTTCAGCCACAAGTGGCAGTCCCTGTCTCTGAAGTGATTGGTTTGTTAAACTGTGAATGTCCTGTTTCATATATACAACATAAGGGTGGGTGGGAGCACCCAAGGACAATTCCATCTTGTACCTCTTTTCTTTGCTTTATGTGCTGGTTGGGGCATTGCTGCCTGACAGTTTTAATTTTATGGTTTATGAATGTCCAGAAATTGTAATGGCCACAGACAGCTTCTCCTGTATGCTCCTTTCATTTAAAAAAAAAAAAAAAAATTCTGGACCACCAAGTTGATGGGGTGGGCAAATATGAGCAGCAGCACAGAGCATCTTCCAGCCAGTATGTGTACAATAAAATGCAAATACGTTTAATACAAAAATTAGTTATGTATATTGGTCACATACATACAGATTTACATGGTGATACAGTGCGTAAAGCAGGCTGACGTAACCTGAAGCACGCCACCTGTCGTTGGTTTCCTCTGATGTAAACAGCAAGTCTTGGTTCCATTATCCCTAACAACCTCCCTGAGTAAAAAAAGTAAACGTCTGTTTACAGCAAGTTCTTGCAGCACCTCCACAAGCAAGGCCACCTCATTTCTATTAGATGTATAAAAAATTAAAAAACCTCCTCAAGATCAAAGATGTCTTTTAGGAAATGAAGAACTTGATCCTACATTGATCTTCCCTCACACATTTTTTTAAGAATCAAAACAAAAGTTAAAAACGAATCAATCTTTCTGTCCTTTCCCGGATCTTCAGTCCATAAACATATTCCAACTCCGTCTGGCCTCTGACCTAGTTAAGGAAAACATTCTTGTTTTTTAAAATTCCTAGGGGTCGTATAGTTTATTAAGCTGCCATCCTGTCTACCACTGCAATGCCACTCTGTGCTATGTTGGAAGCTGAACTGCCACATGTTAGGGCTGCTCACTGCTGTCACTTAGCTTAGTCAGCCAGCTAGCTAGCTGGATGCAACCTTTTGGCCCTAAACTAGATGGAAAAAAAAAATCAATATTGTGAGCTGTAAGGTGGTAAAAATTGACTGGGAATAAAAGTTATTGATGTTACTAATACTGTAGGAACAAAAACAGGCCCAAATGATGTGATTTTAGCTGTTTTTATCATTTTTTTTTTAAATACAGATCTAAAACACGCAAGGGGTGGTTTTGGCAAAACTAAATCCAGATCCAAAAACACAAAGATACAGATCCAAAACCAAAACACGGGGGTCAACGCACATCCCTAATTATTATTTATATGCCACATTCGATCATTCAAGAAGACTGGACATATACAGTATTTTTCTGGGTACATATGTTGGGTGTTCCATTAGAATCCTATATTTACAGTATGTAGGGGTATACAATACACTGAAGGGGAAATATATGTATAAAAACTATGAACATATGTGCAGTGCATTGTTCGCCGACTAGCACTTGTAGTTTTAGTGACGCAAAGTTCAAACTAAAAAAAATAACAAATGTGCCCTCCTCTGATCACCACCCTGCCCTAAAATATCCTAGAGTGAACACTACCATGTTAAAGTAAATATTTAAAAATAAAAGTAAACGTACAGGTCATACGCATTGTCTTTGCTGTATGGGAATGTAAACTGTGCTGCCTTGCTTTGCCTTCAATGTCGGAAGAGCTTTGGTTAAGCAGAAAAATCATTACACGATGCTAAGTGGAAGCTGACGAATCTGTATGTAAGGGCTTCCCGTAAGTCATGTCACCGACTCGTACATTCACATATGCAACTAATTTGGGGGTCTATTCAGCAATGATTTTTTTTTTCATAAGAAATACGGAAACTATGATTTCCGTATTTATGTAAATCCCCTATTCAGCAATGGGATAATGAAGATAACGCAATTATCTTCTCCATTAATTCCCATCTCGCAGAGTAACGCACTGTAGGAATCAGCCATTGATCTCTACAGTGCTTTAACGCTTTTTGCTATTCAGCAAAGCAAAAAGTGTTAAATCACTTGAAAAATATTTACTTTATATAACGCCATCTCAGAATGGAGTTATATGAGGAAAATACTTAAATATCCCAAAAACTGCAGGGACAGAGGGAAATTTTCCCATAAGTCCCTGAAACATCTTAAGTCCGCCCAGTCTCCGCGTCTGCTTTCCGGTGACCGCCGACAGGTAAGTCACTTTAGAGCATGTTAAACCTGCCAAAATCGATTGAAATGTGTATACAAGCTTTATACTAGCCTGTATACATTTATGTGCGATTATATTTATTTATATAGAAATGTTAAATATAAAAGCACATAAGTATACATGTATACAGACTAATATAAAGCCTGTATACACATGTCAATCGATTTGGACAGGCTGGAGATGCACTCTCCCTGTCGGCGGTCACTGTAAGCAGGGACGGAGACTATTCCGGAGCGCATGACTGAGCATGCGCAGATGAACAAACAGAAGGGATTGTTTTCGGAATCCTGAGAACAATACCTTCTGTGACATCGCAGGGACAGCGCGTTACCGCAACCGCTGTCCCTGCTCAAAGTATTGCTGGATAGCAGCCATAAATTATCATAATTGAGAAAACTCGTAACAATGTTGCCCGATAATGTTCTAGGCAACATCGTCACTCTTGCTGAATAGACCCCTTGGAGAGAATTTCTTGATAATTTACCTACTAAATTAAACGCAATGTTGAATAGCGCCTGGAAATTAGCTCCGGAAGCTATTCAATTGGCCGCCCTGTTAACCCAGACTAGAGAATTTCTGCTCCCACCCTTGTGAGTTGCTTACAGAAATGCGACTAAACTAGTGCTGCGATGCATGGTTCCATCGCAGTGCGTGCGCTAACAGCATCGTGGCCGGCATAGAATATAGGTTACCGTGACTAAACACCTGGCATTAGGCGCCATAACCTGCATCTCCTGACTTAGGTGCAGAGCACGATGGGGACAATTGAATAGCTCCAGAAACTCATTCCCAGCACTATCTATTCAACAATTCTCCTCTTAGAACCAAATGCAGAACTGCATGCAAGTCTATTCTGCGGACGGATCTGGCTATTTTTTTCACCGCTCAAGTTGCATATCTGAGTACGCGCATATACAGGCAATTTAAAATGGTAAGGAACTCCGTTGCATCTCCACCTGCGGCTGAATGTGTGTAACCAGGTGGCATTGGTGGTAAGGTCAGTGAAGGTGCGTCAATGGAATTGCGGTCTATGCAGAAGCGTGCATGCAAGGGAATGGGTCTCTTGTAGCAAGGACGGGACCAGTGCATGTGCGCACGGCTATATGAAATCAAGCGTATGGATAGGGATGGTGTGTTTGCATAGACAATGTTAAAGTATACATGAAACAAATAGACATGTAGAATCGAGCAATCAATGTTCACTTTTCATAATCAACTACCCATGAGGACTATTTAACTGTGATCTCAATGAGGTTTCTAAATGCCCTAGAAAAAAAAAAAAAAAAAAAAAAGCACATTCTACTCCACTTCAACCTTTATTTTTACAGAAGTGCACACGGGAAGAAAACACTGGATAGTGAAATGCATCTCTTGTTCTGTGACACATTGCTGCCACCTAGTGTAGGAAAGATATAGCTACAGGTGTAAGATAAAAGAAAACAACAAGGCTCCATTAGGGTGAAACCTCTGACCTCACTTTATTTTTTTCACACATAACAATAAACTGGTGACACACGCACAGTGGCATCTAAAGCTTAGAAGAAAAACAAAACTGTAGTCTGCAAGTTGCTGCAGTAAATACAAATGTACAGAATCAATCCAGCATTGCTCTATTTCCGGGACAGCCGCTCTAAAAAGCAGCTGCCCCACGATCGCTAATACTGCCACTTTCTCCACTAATTAGTAGCGGTGAAAATTTACACCGACAGGCATATTAAGTGCACAACTTAGTTCACACATGCGCACAGAGGGGGCCGGTGGAGGAGTAGGGATCGATCCCTCTTTGCACTGCGAACGTCCTTTCAATAGGAAGAAGTTGGGCCGTGGGGGCTAACGTGGCATTAGTACCCGCGATAAAGCTCTGAGAGCTTTCAGTTTTCGGAGCTTGATGAATAAATGGAGTCCACATCAGGATTCCAAGGATGAATGCACCCTTTATTTGAAACTATTATTTCTGCATGTGTAGCAAAACGTTCACCTTAATGAATAGGCCCCAAAGCGGTCTCCAAGTGAACAGAAACCTGCATTTGCACGGATATTGTTTTGGGAGACATCATTGCAGGCTCTGGGCTGTCCCTGGTTCTTGTTGACTTGAAAGACTGCATACATATTATGCATCTTGTTCAGTCTACAAAATGGCTGCCACTAATGTATTAAGGGGAGATGTATGCTTTAAGATATATTTTAGCAGCAGACACATAGAAGAGAAGGTAGGAAAAAATACATGGATAAACTATGCTTTAGCAATCATGGTTGAGCAATGAAAAATAATTCCAAAGGCATTTTCATCTATGTGCAGCAAGCAGAGCTACCAGTATTAATTCATTCTGCCCTCTTAAGTTTTTAGGGGTCTATTCATTATGTTAATTATCGGGTTCAGACCCCAATAATTAACATACTGACTCACAGCGAGCGCCGGAGCAATTAATCATTGCTCCGAAGCGGAGACAGCTGATCCGAAAACCAACTGTATCCCGAAGCGGCTTCACTGCACCTTTTCGAAGCTGTGAAACTTAGCACTGCCGAGACGACTCAGCGGTGATTGTGCGCCTGCGGAAGGAGCTGGACAGGGGAGGAGAAATCCAAATGGATCCCTCTTCGCAACCTGAGACTCCTTCTCATAGGGAAGGAGCAGGGGTGAGGGGCGAGAGGGGTAGTAAACGCCATGGTGAATGCTCCCACAGTCATGCTCCGAAAATATTATATTTTCGGGGCATGATGAATTTCTGTCCTCATACTAGTGTATGGGGACAGCGGGCCAAATTGCAGATGAAAGGTAAGCAGGAGATATTTGTGATATCTTCTGTTTTACCTTTTTTTGAGGAACGGCCAGAAAACAATTTCTACAAAAGCAGGTGAAAAGGTGCATGGAGCAGAGTAACAAAAATAGATACATTGGCACAGTTCCACCCGAGGTGAAAATTACCCAAAACACCCAATACATCACTTCTACTTGCTCCTATTACTCACACTGGTAGCACTTATTTGTACAGACGTGAATGGAACAAAAAAATTAAGCCCAACAATTGAATCTGAGCGGGTAGCAGTCAAATCACTTATGACAGCACTAAGATTAGATGTTGGACGTGCATCACATTCTAACTGCATTCACCAATGTGTATCGGTAACAATTAAACTATTTCTTTGATTATTTATTATGGGGCATTGCAGGTACTTTTGTTGACATTAAAGGTGCACAAACACTAGACGATATGCTCCCTGAGTGATATCGTCTAGTGTGTCCCTGGCAGGGTGTGCTCAATCTCGTTCATGACATTGAGCACACCCGCTGAACGATATCATTAACGATATCGTTCAGCGACGGGCTCTCTCCCCCATTTCCCGACATGCAGCAACCTGACAATATCGTCAGGTTGGCCTGCATGTTTGCCAGATGAACAATAAAATCGAATGACCTGAGGGAACGGGCATCGTTGGTCGTTCGCCGTTATCGTTCATCATTTAGGTGAAAAAATGGACGATAAAGTGAATGATAACGATATAGTTATCGTTCAGTCGTCCACTTTAATCGCCCAGTGTGTACGCACCTTAAGCAAACTGGCAGATATTGTCAGCAATATTGAAGCATGCGTAGGCAGACAGGCAAACAGGACTTGCCAGTTTCTACACAAATTGAGAGGAAAAGAGCGCTTTGCAATAGATAAAAGGAAGACAACTCACATCAGATTACGCCAGTGGTTCCCAAGCTTTGTCGAATCACGGCACCCTACAGTATCAGCAATTTTTCACGGCACCCCTTGGCAAATAGTTTCTTATTAAGAAATGTATCAAAAATTATTAAATTAAGTAAATTGTGCTCATCTGTCATCCGTAGGCTCAGTTATGTGGTGTTGGACAGGGTTTGTCCATATATTTTATGATTAGAAGCCCCCAGCCCCACGGTTTAGCCTATCACATGGCACCCCTGCAACTGAGAAAAACTGGTTTACGCAACTCATGGCACAATTTAGGGCCTGATTCAGAGCTGCTCGTAAGCGGCCGCTCGCTCGCTCCGAGCGATGTTCGCACATCTGCGCATGGATTGTAATGCGCATGCGCCAACCAGTCAGTGCGGTCGGAAATCGTGTGCTCGCAAAATAGCGAGTGCCTGCTAATTTGAGTGACAGGATGAGGCGTTTGTGGGTGGTAACGGGGGAAGGTGCTTGAAAACGGAGCATGGAGATCCGAACGCAGGCGTGCCAAATGGTCAAAACGGGCGTTTTAAGGGTGTGCATAATTAACAAAGCAGTGTCAAAAACCACGTCACTTGGTTGTCTTTTAGCCTGAACTGCTCGCATGATTGCGGTAGGAAAATCCTACCACAAGAATTGCGAGCAGTTCATACGCCTTTCGATGTACTCAATTAATCTAATAAATAGCGGAGATGACGTATGATGCGAGCGGCCAAGGGGCGTCTTTATAAAATAGCGAGCGCATGTTTCGGACGCTCGCTCAGACAGAGGCGTCAACAGACCGCAAAGAGCGAGCGCTCAATTTAAATAGCCAGCCCCTTTTCCTGAACGAGCGAGCGCAAATAGCGTCCGGCTCTGAATGAGATCCTTAGTCCACAATAGTGGGTATATGGTCAACTTGTTGAAATTCAGAAGGTCGACATCAGAATATCAGTCAAAATGTCAACATGGTTATTAGGTCGTCAATCAACATGTACAAATTAATTTAGGTCGGCATGGTCACATTCATGTCGGCAACCAAAATGGTGACATGATTTCATTGTTGATTTTCAGGGTTAGGTTTAGAGTTAGGCTAAAATAACAAAAAAAAAAAAAAATAGTTGTCAACATTGTGGTATCGACATGTTAAATGGCGACATTTTGAATGTGTTGACATTTTTACCTTAATATAGGTTTACATATTAATTGTCAACCTATTGACTATGGGGGTCATTCAGACCCACTCGCGAGCGGTAGTACGCTCGCAAGTGGGTCGATGTTCCCCACTGCGCATGCGCACGACGGAGGGAGCGAGACCAGACGAGCGAAGGACTTTCCTTCGCTCGGAGTGTCTCATCAAAGGGGGCGTGCTGTCGATGGTGACTGACAGCACGCCCCCTTTGTTGGCCGTGCCGGGGGCGTGCCTGCCAGACGGAGGCGTTCCCAAGGGAACGCCTACCGTCTGAAGCCGGCCCCACTGACATCACTAGTGATGTCAGTGGGAGTGATTTTGGCTCTGATAGAGCCAAAATCACTCCTGGCCTTGCGGTTGAGAAACCCAACCGCAGGCTTTTACTCGCAGTTCCGATGGTCGAGACCATCGCGACCATCATTTTGCACGCTCGTATATGCTGTGGGTGGTGACCCACAGCTATACGAATGTCCAGGAGGACGCTCCATATTAATGGAGGTGTGCCCTGATTCACAGCGAGCGCTCTGGTCAGAGCGTCCGGCTCTGAATCAGGGCCTATGTTGACAGTCTGACTGTTGACATTCTGAATGCAGACAGGTCATACCACACACCAAACTGGGCAGCATACAATATAACCAGCATTTTGACTTGTATTGGTCAGGAGAGTTTTATATACAGATGTGTCCACATACATCTGTCCTAGTTGTGTTACAAATCGCGTTATAATATAAGGCGTGCCATGTGACTTGCTAGCGCCGTGTGTCTTTTTACCTACAAATGCGTCTTATTCGGCTGTATCTGCATGTGAAATACAGTGTCACAGACGCTGAGACTGTAACGTAGTAACGTAGCATGTCACATGCAGATACACCCGCAGGCATTCTGTATATCATTTTAATCAGCAGAAGCTGCTTGTCCGTCCTATTCGCTTCACTGTGCTTATTCGCACTTTAAAAGGTAAAAAGTCGCATGAGAAAGACACTTGGCGCTACCGAGTCACGCCATAGCGTGACTAGAAGGGCTGTCTAACACGCAAGGAGACTAGGTGTATGTGGACTCATCTGTACAATAGGTCAGTTTGTTAGCCTGCATTGAACACAGCTCAATGGGTCTCATTCAGACCCGCTCGCGAGCGCTGTACGCTCGCAAGCAGGTTGATGTTACCCAAATGCGCATGCGCACGATGGAGGCGCCTCCGTCGTGCGCATGCACGAGACCCGAATAACGACGGGGTAGCCGTCGTTATGGGTCTCGCACCAAAGGGGGCGTGCTGTCGATGGTGAGTGACAGCACACCCCCTTTGGTGGGCGTGCCGGGGGCGTGGCTGCCCAGACGGAGGCGTTCCCATGGGAACGCCTACCGTCTGGGCCCGGCCCCACTGACATCACTAGTTATGTCAGTGGGAGTGTTTTTGGCTCTGATAGAACCAAAAGCACTCCGGGCTTGCGACAGACGAGACCCTACCACAAGGGTCTCGTCGCAAGCCCGATGGTCGCGATGGTCTTGACCATCGCGACCATCTTTTTGGCCGCTCGCATAAGCTGTGGGTGGTCACCCACAGCTATGCGTGCGGCCAGGAGGCCGCTCCAATTTTAGGTTGGCCGGCCCCGATTCAGAGCAAGCGCTCTGGTCAGAGCGTCCGGCTCTGAATCAGGCCCACAGTACAAATTGTTTTGACTGAACTTTAGGTTTGAAGAAGGTAAGCCATAATAAAGCAGCTTGTAACTAAAGCAGGGTGCCCATTAGGCGATCCACTGCACGATATATCGGTCTGAGGCAGATCAGAACAATGTATCGTGCGGATCGTTTAGTGTGTACGTGGGTGGTTTATTGCATCGTCCCATCCGTTGTGCAGCACAGCAGACGGGACGATGAGATGAACGGTGCCTAAATATTTCCCACCAGGCTGCAAACGTAGTAATTGGACAACTAGTACTTGTACAGCAGCTGCTAAAGACGCAGGAGGGAAAGGCTAGAGTTGTGGTAATGGTAACGCGCACTGTCAGGCAACTATTGAAGGTGCAGAATGAGGTACAGACTCTAGTGTGCACCTTAGGCCTGATCAGCTAGTACGTGTAGCCACCAGACGTGTATCAGCCTCACTTGTAATGCTATACCTGGAATTTCAGGTAGAGAGATGTAAAATGTGTGTGCACTAAGTCTTGGAATGAAAACCGGTGATGGTAACAATATCTGGATCCAAATGACTGTTGACGCATTTTCATTACTGCTGAATTACAACATGGTTTGTCCAAGAGCAAATTTACTACTTTTCTTTTTTTTCTTTTTCAATAATTTGGTCCCAACTCTAAATCAACTCCACAATATCTAAATGTTGGGTGACTAATGCAAAGGGTTGTATAACCTGCAATGCAATGGGGGTGGATGGAGAGAAATGAGCACACAGGGGCACATGCTCTTGTCACCGTTCATTTCTGCTTTTGACACTGTGGACCACCCTCTCCTGCTGCAAATCCTTCACTCCCTTGGTCTACGTGACACTGCCCTCTCCTGGCTATCCTCCTACCTTTCTGATCGATCCTTCTCTGTCTCCTCTCATGGCCTATCTTCCCCCCCACATCCTCTCACAGTAGGTGTTCCCCAAGGTTCTGTTCTTGGACCACTCCTTTTCTCCCTCTATACATCCTCTCTAGGTGAACTCATCAGCTCTTTTGACCTCCATCATCATCTTTATGCTGACGACACTCAGATCTACCTTTCCTCCCCTGACATCTCTCCCTCTCTCCTCACTCGGATCTCCAACTGTCTTTCTGCTATATCTTCCTGGATGTCCCAGCGATTTCTTAAACTTAATATGTCTAAGACTGAGATGATCATCTTCCCACCCTCCCACATAACCTCACCTCCCACTATTTCTTTATCAATTGACGGCACAACTATCTCCTCTAGCCCCAAAGTGCGCTGTCTTGGAGTTATCCTGGACTCCTCCCTCTCCTTTAAACCACATATCCAGAACCTCTCACAGTCCTGTCATTTCCATCTTAAAAATGTTTCCAGGATCAGACCCTTTCTCACCCAGGATGCAACTAAGACGTTAATACACTCACTGGTCATCTCAAGATTGGATTACTGTAACCTTCTCCTATCTGGCCTCCCCAAATCCCATCTCACTCCTCTCCAGTCTATCCTTAATGCTGCTGCACGGCTTATCTTCCTCTCCAAACGCTCTACATCTGCCTCCCCTCTCCTACAAGCCCTCCACTGGCTCCCCTTCCCCTTCAGAGCCCAATTCAAGGTTCTCACACTCACTTACAAAGCCCTCACACACTCCTCTCCCATTTACATCTCTGACCTCATCTCCCTTCACTTTCCTGTCCGCCCTCTTCGTTCAACAAATGCACACCTCCTCTCATGCCAGCTGATTACTTCCTTCCACTCCCGCCTCCAAGACTTTGCCCGTGCCGCTCCCCACCTCTGGAACTCTCTCCCTCTCCCCATCAGACTCTCCACCTCTCTACAATCCTTCAAACGGGCTCTCAAGACCCACTACTTCATCAACACTTTCCAGCTCTCATCCTAACTTGCTACTACATGCTCCCTCCTCCCTGTCTTCCCCAACTGTATCACACCCATCTGTCTGCCCCTCCCCTTGAGAATGTAAGCTCTTGCGAGCAGGGCCCTCTACCCTCTTGTGCTTCTCCTTACTATATGTTCATCTACCTCTTACTCACCACTAGGACACCTAACACTTGGTGCCTATGCTTTGCTGCTTATGTGGGTGTTATGGCCACCTATGTATCAATGTATATTATCCATGTCCTTGTCCTTCATTGTATTGTATTTTACTGTAAGTCACTTTTTGGATATGTACCTTGTAAGGCGCTGCGGAACACTTGTGGCGCCATATAAATAAACGATAATAATAATAATAATAATTTCTTTATCACCACTGTAACTAGAAGACCCCGGGGGATCATTCAGACCCGGTCGTTAGCGCCGATGCGCTCGGACCGGGTCGATGGCCCTCCACAGAGCATGCGCTCGACGGCGCCATCGTGCACATGCGTGAGACCCGCTACGACCGACAGCGCCGGTCGTAGCGGGTCTCGATCCAAAGGGGGCGAGCTGTCGATGTTGATTGACAGCTCGCCCCGTTTGGAAGGCGGGCCGGGGGGGTGGCAGCCCAAACGGAGGCCACTAGTGATGTCAGTGGAGAGCTTCCGGCTCAGACAGAGCCAGAAGCTCTCCGGGGCTTACAACAAGGGAGACCCTACCCTAGGGGTCTCGTCATAAGCCCCGATGGTCTATGACCATCGCGACCATCACCGGAGCGGTCGTTAGAGCTGTGGGTGTTAACCCACAGCCTAACGACCGCAACAGAGGCAGACGGTCAGGATGCAAGCGGCTGCCCAGTTTCTGAGCGACCGCTTGCATCCTCCGACCGCCTCTGAATGAGGCCCTCTGTCTCACTCATTTAGATGGTTAGATACACTCCCCAGTGTATTGCATCTAACAGCACTGGCAACTGAAAATGTTTTATTTCTTTTTATCAGGGAAGCTCGGTTGTACTCTGCATGTGTTCTGCACCCCCCACCCCAGGTCAACTACGGATGTTAGAAAACTATTTTAAATGCTGCACTTGAGGCTGACATGTATGCAGCTCTCCCTGTCAATAGGGAATCAGTATGATATACAACCGGCCGCAAATCCCGACAGCAGAAGCCCAGCAGGGGTGAAGATCCCGACTGCTAATTTAGGTGCCTAACCTTCCCCCCTAAGGGGGGCCCTTCCCCGCAGCCTAAACCTAAGTCTCCCGGGGGGGTGCCTAACCCTACACCCTCTTCCCCTAGCCTAACCCTAACCCTCCCGGGGGGGGGGGTGCCTTGCCCTAAGTGTGTCCCCCCCCCCCCGGGAGCTCCTAACCTAGCCCCAAACACCCCTTCCCCCTCCCTGCAGCGGTCCGCGCCAGGCTTACCTTCGATCGGTATGCCGGATGTCGGACTCCTGGCGTAGGTCTAATGACAGGTGTCGGAATTTCGGCACCTGTCATTAGTACCTTGCCGGGATTAGACAGTCAGAAACCCGGCGGTCAGTATTGCGACCATCGGCTTCCTGACTGCATCCAGTCAATAGAGATCAGACCTGTGAGTACCATTAAATACATTCTGCAAGGGAAGAATCATCTCAAAGTACTCTCCCAGCAGAAAACACTGTTCTCCCTAAAATCCACTATTCCTCCATTCTCAGATGCATGTCTCTAGGATGCCCACTCTTCACTGAGACTCTCACACTTGTTTCATTACATTACCTCCAGCTTCTCACCCATTAAGTGATGACTGAGAACTGAAAAGGTTACACTGACTCCGGAGTCCACCATTCTTGTTTAATGCTTCCCACTCTCATACTGGGCTTGTCCTTCTCAGCCTCCAGCTTCTCTCATTCGTTCCCTATTTCCCCTTAGATTGTAAGCACTCCTTACCCTGTTCTAGCAGTTTGTCTGAGGACACACTGGGACACTGCACTCATTTGAAGGAGCTGCAATAACCATTTAAACTTCCTTACAATGTGAAATTCATATAGTTATTACAGGAGAAGACAAACCTCTTTCCAGTTATGCTTCTCAACATTGCTAAAAGAAAACAAAATAACTCAGTAGAGGTCAGAAGTGTGTCGGAAGAGATGTAATGATGCCACATAGCAGACAGTGTCACATCACCTTGGGGCAGTGGGGCGGTACCCCCACCACATCATGTAAAAAGCACCAGGGGGGTACTGGAAGCAGGAAGACAGGTGCCAGACATGTCCTCATGATCCACCCTGCAGCTTTCTATGTAGCAGCGTTTATTTCCAAGCACCCACATGGCGGAAAAGGTTGGAGGGCTGCCAACTCCAGGGTCCCCTCTGCACAGTGACCGCTACCCTGGGAGGCAGCACTGGCCTCATTATGGCACAGAATATGCAATTCCCGCCCTGTATAACACAATTCACCTCTGTAACCTATTTCTTCCCTCTACTCCTACCCTATAACACCCCCAAAGGCATTTCTTCTCCTCATCTGTAGCACATAGCCCAGGTACATAGCCCTCATCTGTAGCACATAGCCCATGTACATAGCCCTCATCTGTAGCACATAGCCCATATACACTTGTCCCGTCTTGACAAAACAGATAATAATGAACTATAAACCAGTTTGAAAAAATGGTAGCGTCAAATTGCCTATACTGGACATGAGAGACACAAATAAATACATAAAGTAAAAATGTATTGTATTAATACTTCTAATTAAAATTGCAAAATGTTTATTGTATTAATACTTCTGAATAAAATCCATTCAATTATTAACAGGATAAACAGCTCTTAGAACTGCGTATAAAACATTCTCTGTATGCTGGTTGTAATTGAATGAGATACAAAAAGGCAAATGCATAAATGTGTCACCCCTCTCAACCTTATTGCTTCAAAGGAGAAAATAAAGTCATGAGCTACTTTTGTCAGAATTAGATCTGCATTAGCTGCAATTATCCAGTCCTGTATGTAGGACAATAAAATCTGCGGTGCAAAATCAATAATCCAGTCATTAGGTCTACAGTAAATAGGTAGACAATGTTTGAGTAGACAATGGAGGTTAGACAGGCAATAGGTCGACAGGGTCTGAATGTCGACACACTAAAGGTCAACTTGGAAAGTCAACAGGTCATTAGATCGACATGTTTTTCATGGGTTTTTTTTTTGTGCTTTTTTTAGAGTTAGGGTAAGGCACTTACCCCGACGGCCAGGGTTAGGCACAAGGAGAGACGGTTAGGATTAGGCACTTACCGGAGCGTTAGGCACTAGAAGGGACAATTAGGGTCAGGCACCAAGGGCAGGGTTAGGGTGAATATTAGGGCTAGAAAAAAGGACATGTGTCGACCATATGTGTGTCAATCTAATGACCCTGTCGACCTTCAGTACCTGTCAACCTTCTTACCAGTTGACCTCTAGTGTGTTGACCTTCAGATCCTGTTGACCTATTGCCTGTCTAACTTCCATTGTCTACCTATTTACTGTAGACATAATGATACACACCCAAAATGACCACAGTGACCTAATACAGTTCTGGATGTGGCAGCATGTTGACAGTGACCATGCCGACAAGGATGACATAATAGAATGTCAACCTAACGTCCCTGGTGGCCCAGCAGTTACTGACCTGTGGTCTCCAGTGTCTTCTTACACTGGAGAAGTCTGTTCCAGCAGAGAGATCTGATGCACCCTAACACCTCCTCCCCGCAGCCTAAACCTAACTCACCTGGTTGTGCCTACACCTAACCTTCCCCTACAGCCTAACCCCCACCTCCCCCAGCAGCCTTACCCAAACCCGTCCGGCTGTGCCTAATGCCTAAACCTAACCATAGTCATTCTGAGAATGTCAACATTTCACGTGGTGACATTTCAGATGTCAACATTCTGAGGATGTCAACCTGGTGCCTGTCGACTTGTTGGACCATGTTGTCAATCTAAAGTAGACATTATGAATGTTGACATGGCGTGTCCATTATTAACAATAACAACATATTGTGTACTGCTGTTTAACAGCTGTGTGATTATACAACATTAACATAAAGTAACACTCTCAATGCAAAAAGTTTAATTTTGTCTTTAAAAAAAAAGGAGGAGCTGTGACGTCATTCCCCCTTTAAAGCAGCTGATATTACTAAGATGTACTGTATGTAGTACCTTGATGATGCCCTGCATCTTGCTGTGTAACGGCCGGAACTCATCCAGCGGCAGCCCCGGGTACAGCTCCATCCTCAGCAGCTCCTCGGTAATCTCTGTGTTTCCATAGTACAGGCTCTGGGCTATGCCATTCAGCAGCCCGCTCAAAGCCTTGGTGCTGCTCTCTGCAACATCAGCCATGACAGCCAACCAGGGTAGGTAGTAGCATGTGACTCGGAAAACCTCGGTCATGTGACCAATAGGATTTGGATGGCGGAAGTTTAGCAGTACTTTCGTCCCTATATAGCCTACTGTAGCCTATCTGCAGCCATATTGCGGTTGGCGAATTATAAATCCAATACCGTAACTTTCCCCTACCCGCCTCCCATTCTAATCTGTAGCAACTAGCCGAGCCGCATGCACGTTGCAAATTTCTCCTGTGTTTACTAAATATATATTAATTAACCATAAACCAGTGTGCCCACCACCATAAAAAGGCTGTGTGTGCTTTTGCAACATACTAGGAAGTACTGCCTTATATTTGACATGTATTGGATATACTTGCCAACTCTCCCTCATTGTCAGGGAGACTCCCTGAAATTTTAGCAATCTCCCTCACTCCCTGAAGAGTCTACCAATCTCCCTGACTGCACCTTACCCCTATTATTTTACTTGCCTACCCTCCCGATTTGGCCGGAACCTCCTAAGAATCGGATGGCGCAAACCTCCTGGCATCCCGCAGTTATCGTATAAATCCCGGCAGCAGGGGGGAGGAGGGGGCAGTGACGCGATTTGTGCTGAATCACATCATCGTGGACACACCCCCTGCTTCACAATACCATTAATGCCATTAATATCTGCATTGAGAAGAGAGGGTGGGGACACAATCACGCTGCCTCGCCCCCATGCCCACCCCCATTGATGCATCATCTGCTATGCCACGCCTCCTTTTATAGCGACACTTGTGTCCCCCCCCCCTCATCCCCCCAAAAGTAGGCAAATATGGTATTGGATGGTCTATTAACGTGCAGTACTTTCTTCCTATTTCATAGCCATTTGTTGTGTTGGGCTCTCTAGTGCACATTATACTTGACCAGTTTGCTATAACGTTCTGATGTGACGTGTGCATCTTCCAATGTGTGATTTGCTTTTACCTGAACATTTTTACTATGACCCTTTGTAGTGTAAATCTCTCCAATGTTTGATTCTATTATAATATCCTTTTGTACTACCTGTGTTTGTTTTCTCACTGTGTTCTTGTGTGCTGGGTTGTTCGGGTTAGGGGCCGAATCTGCATGTAGAGACCCTGCTTTGACCTTTTTTTTCTGTATCTTTTGTTTTGGCTTTATGTCACGGCTTGATTGGTTGGGCCTGCACGCATGTGTGGGTTATATGGTCCTGGAAAATCCATGCCTATCTCTTTTATAGTTCCATTTCTCATACTGGAGGTGTTTGTTTAGCTTCCAGTCTCCTGGGAGTCATGGTGTTAGTTAATTAGTTACATTTTGCTTTTACTAAGGCACTATATTGCCAAAAGGGGGGGCTTCCAGGTATGCCCTGGTTGACGTATACTTTACAGCAGGGGTCCACAGCAGCTGGCCCTCCAGCTGCTGTGGAACTACACATCCCAGCATGCACTGCCATAGTTTTAGCATGATGTTATATCAAAAAGGTGGCAGTGCATGCTGGGATGTGTACTTCCACAGCAGCCGGAGGGCCAAGATTGAAGACCCCTGCTTTACAGGGTGGGGGGAAGGTTGAGTACATTTTTGGGTGTTGTCTTTGTTTTAAAAATGGTGACAGCTGTGTATTTTGCTACTTCTAATTATATTGCCCCTGTGCTTATTATATGATGGTTTTACAATAACGGGTCTGGTGTTAGATGCTTCGGGGGTCATTGTAATCCTTTATGTGGAGATAAGCTTTTGCTAGAAGATAGAGCAATTAAAAAACCTACTGTTACACTGGAACTGAATGGTGCCTTGGGGTATTTGCTTCACTGTTAGGGTGCTCTGTGGTTGTTATGTGTGACAACTTTACACACAGAGGTAATTAAGATTTACTCACATTTAATTTTTTGGGAAGAAGAAGTACCAGTTATCCTTCTGATTGACCTTAATGTTATTAATTAACAGCTATTTATATAGCACACACATATTCCGCAGCGCTTTACAGAGAATATCTTACCATTCACATCTGTCCCTGCCCCAGTGGAGCTTACAATCTACTGTATATTCCCTACCACATGCTCACAAACATACACACTATGGTAAATTTTGTGGGGAGTCAATTAACCTACCAGTATATTTTTGGAGTCTGGGAGGAAACCCATGCAAGCACAGGGAGAATATACAAACTCCACACAGTTAGGGCTGTAGTGGGAATCAAACTCATGACCTCAGTGCTGTGAGGTAGTAACGCTAACCATTACACCATCTGTGCTGCCCGAGTTATAGTACCTAGTTCTCATGGACATAGGTTGCCCAACTGCTACCAGGCTACTCTTGCAATGGATCCCGTACTGTTTATCATATTTGTATATTTCTTCTTTAGTATATTATTCGCAAATGTACCGGGATTAAGCTTTTACTATTTGCAATTTAATTCACATGCCATATTTCTTGTCTGATAATGTCTGTTTTGTTACTGTGTTATGAACACAATTTATTCAAGTATTACACACCAATCAAGGATGCAAGGGTAATACAAACATGCAGTCATCCCACACATATTGATTGACCCAACTGCTCTGTACAGTCCCCCGTGTCCTAAGTAGTAATGGACTGTTGAATCATGCAACTGAACCTTTAGTACATTCCTGCCTATAAACCTCTAAGATTCATCTGCCTAGAACCTCTAAGACAAAACCTGCCTATACCTCCTAAAACCATAAGGTGTCGCTAATTAGCGCTGTGTTTTAAATATACCATTAATAAGACTCTAAGACAGTGGAATAGCGGTCCAACGCGCTAAAGATTATTATTCAGGTAAAAGTACAGATGTTACCACGCTATGATCTAACAATGAGCGCAAACTAAATTGTACAAACATTTAGGTCATAAGGTACAGTCAATACATACGCGTGCGCTCTGGGACCAGATACCGGCATCAGTAATGAAACCTTCGTCGAAACAGCATAACAGGACCACCGCAGACTGGCATCTCGTTTCAGAGCACTCACATATATACCCGTACTGGGATAAGCAATACAATAGAATACGTTGGCAGCTTCTCATTGGTTCCTCTTCTTGCTTAGTCCGTTACGGTACAATTCATAGGTCAGTGCAAAGACTCAAACCAACCTCTAACAGCCTGATTGTGTCCACTTTCCCGCTGCATAATAAATCTAGTCTAAACTATGGCATACAACATTTCAAGGAGTTATTCTCTCTATCATTCATATTTCATAGCCGCATGTTCTGATCTCCTCACCGATGCCACCGGAACGCTGTGGGAAAAGAGTAGATCAGTACGGCACCAATCACGGTCCATTTGCCATTTACTAAACCATAGTTACAGAAAACATTCATTTCTTCATATGCTGACATTGCGATTAAACCAAATAATAATCATTCCTTTCGTGCTGCGGGACCATTGCTTTTAAATGTGTATGCGGTGAGAAATGACATTAAATTGTGTTGTGCGTTTGAGGGTCTGTGGGGCACTTAGCGACCAGCACTAAGTTGGAAAGGCTTCTGTGTATGTGTGTGAGCATGCCAGTATGGGTTTGGGAAAGATCACTAAAAAGCTGGCTGTGCGTCTAAATAGCTATTTTGCGTTGTCCTATGTTTAACATGAAGTGCAGGGAAAACACCACTAATTTGCTACTTTTTGCTACATCGCGTATGTGTTAATGTGAATGCAGGGGAAAACACCACTACTTTGCTACTGCTCAAATATGTTTGTGGTGATTTTAATGTGTTGCAAAGTTATTTTATGTCTGCTAAACATCGTCGGTAGGTGTTTGGGGAAGATTGTGAAAAAGCTGTTTGTGGTACTTTTTAGCAACTTTGTGTTGTGAGTAGCAAAATTGCTACTTTTAGCAATTTTGCACTGTGGATTGTGTACTATGTATTTTTGACAAAATGGCGCTTGTGTAAGCTTTCTTTTCTAAAATGGAGTCTTGCTGCCATTCACAAGATGGTGTCTTGAGGCCAGTCGCAAAATGGCGTCGTCGTGATTAAATTTTAAACTGAACTTGTCTCAGCTAATTATTCAGCTTCGACAGGACACTCAACTATATCTACTGTCATAGGTATTTAAGTACTCTTAAAAGCTGCGCAGTGTTATTGCTGAAATATAAGTAATTGGCCTCAGCCAATATACAGCAAGATATTCCTGCGTGGGGGACTCTTTTAAGTCAGAAATATTTTTGTATTCAGTTAAATAAATGAAAACTTAATTTTTTTTAATATCATTTCCCTTTTTAAAATATTAGGGTACAAGTATTCTATATCAAAGATATATTGACAGAATCACCCCTTAATATATATAGTAATTACAGACATCTCTTCTACGATCATCAAAATAGATGGCAAAACATTAGATTATTCAGATAAATGCTCCTCTTTAGATGAGTATAATGGCAGGTTTGGTATGAATCACTATAGTCCACCTAATAAAATCATCTATACTTATTCAGAGTCAGTGCTCTTACACACTCATTTCTAAAATCGCTATTGTCATCAAACATATATGACAGACAAATTCACAGAAACGCATATGATCGCCACATGGTGCAAATGATCAGTTTAGTGTCAAATGGAAACGTATATTCATTCAGGATGTAAATAACCCTTATTATACAATATCACTCTAGGAAATTATGTAACAAAATGTCCCAAATGCAGAGCACACAGTAACAATTACACAAAACTTCAGAACTTAGGGGGTCATTCAGACCCGCTCGCGAGCAAAGGACGCTCGCAAGCGGGTCGATGTTGCCACACTGCGCATGCGCACGATGGAGGGAGCTCCGTCGTGCGCATGCGCGAGACCCGGATAGCGAAGGGCTCTCCGTCGCTCCGGGTCTCGCACCAAAGGGGGCGTGCTGTCGATGTCTGAAGCCGGCCCCACTGACATCAGTAATGATGTCAGTGGGAGTGATTTTGGCTCTGATAGAGCCAAAATCACTCCTCGGCTTGCGGCAGCGAGACCTTACCGCAGGGTCTCGTCGCAAGCCCGATGGTCACGATGGTCAAAGACCATCGCGACCATCTTTTTGGCCATTCGCATATGCTGTGCGTGGTCACCCACAGCTATGCGAGCGGCCAGGAGGCCGCTCCATTTTCAGGTAGGAGGGCACTGATTCAGAGCGAGCGCTCTGGTCAGAACGTTCAGCTCTGAATCAGGCCCTTAGTTGATACACTGGAAACAATATACTATAGCACAGGCACAAGATGGTTCATTCTATATGAGACATAGGCCCTCATTCAGAGTCGATCGCTAGATACAAGCGGTCGCTCTGATGGAGGGCGGCCGCTTGTGGTGTGAAGTGCAGCCTCCTGGTCGCTAGCTAAGCTGTGGGTTAACACCCACAGCTGTAGCGAGCGACCAGGTTGATGGTCGCGATGGTCAGGACCATCGTGGCTTGCGACGAGACCCTAAAGTTGGGTCACAACAAGCGCAAGCCCCAGGGAGCTTCCTGCTCTGATCGAGCAGGAAGCTCCCCACTGACATCATTGCTGATGTCAGTGGGACCGCCCCCAAACGGCAAGCTTTCTATCGGGAACGCCTCCGTTTGGCCGGCCACCCCCCCTGCCCGCCTCCCAAACGGGGCGAGCTGTCAATCACCATCGACAGCTCGCCCCCTTTGGTGCGAGACCCGTAGCGACGGAGCGCCCGTCGCAAGCCGGGTCTCGCGAATGCGCACGTCGGAGCCGGCTCCGCCGTGCGCATGCCCAGTGGGCAACATCGACCCGGTTGCGATCGTTCAGCGCTTGCGACCAGGTCTGAATAAGGCCCATAGTTTAATGGATAGTTGTCTCCAAGAGAGTATTGCATGGAGGCAATCCACTAACACCAAGATTATGAATATCTCTAAGGTGACATGAACCCATAGCTGATTCTGACGTTGGCGTGCGTATCCACATTGTTCCATTGACCAACTCTTAAATATCATGTGACATATCGCCATAACAATAGATAAAATTTAGAATTCATTCATAACATCGATCTGTAAGTATATGCTGTCTGATAAGACTCAGGCTTATAGATAAGGAAAGTGTAGAAAGTACGATACCAGCGTCTCGGACCCTTCTGCTGTCTGAGGTCTTCAAGGATCGGACCAAAGATTTTTCATACCAAACCTGCAGGAGCATTTATCTGAATAATCTCACCACTGAAGCACTAATTTTGCCATCTATTCTGATGATCGTAGAAGAGATGTCTGTAATTACTATATATATTAAGGGGTGATTCTGTCAATATATCTTTGATACAGAATTCTTGTACCCCAATATTTTAAAGAGGGAAATTATATTAAAAGTTAAGTTTTAATTGATTTAATTAAATACAAAAATATTTCTAACTTAAAAGAGTGCCCCACACAGGAATCTCTAGCTGTATATTGGCTGAGGCCAATTACTTATATTTCAGTACTTGTATTCCTGGGGCACCTCCAGCCATTTTTTGTAGAAGCAGGATATCAGATATCATTTAACCTGCTATCAATATATTGCTGGTTCTTATACATATCTCAATTATTCTAATTATACTTCTTTTATCTTGTGCGAGAAAATACACAACGTTTTGACTACAGTGTTATTGCTGATCTGGTTATGATTCCCATAGATATTAAACCTTGTGTGGTATGCAGTTAAACTATAAAGTCTGTGAAATGCTCCAACACGTGTTTCGCTACAGCTTGATCTTTTTGCTGTAATTTTGTGTTAAAGGAACTACAAAACACAGCATGTTCTGCCAAGCTGGAACTTGTAATTGGAAAATGGCTGGCGAACAATAGGTTACAATAGTATACAGCTAATCCACATAATACACATGGTCATAGAGATCAGGCGCTGTTTATGCTCCTTGGGATAGTGCTGTGAGTTCACCCTCCAGGCTAAAATTAGCCAGCCAGTTGCTGTCATACCAAAGACCACAGCTTTACCTTCAAAAGCTGCAGCTCCCAACAGACTATAGCAAGGGTACACAGCTCTAGATACACCTTTCTTGAGGATTAGCAGGAGGGGCAAATGGAGACACCCACTTTGAAGCATCATCCATCCATGTAACGCCATTACTTTGAGAACCAGACTCTGGACCTCATTCAGAGTCGGTCGTAAGCGGACGCTCGGTCATACGCCTAACGACTGAGAAACTAAAAAAGGAAGCAATCGCACGGCCGGTCGGTCGCAACCAAAGTGACACCCATACATGAACAATGCACCTCCTCTAGCTAACGAGTGATAGCAGCTAGCGATCGAGTCAATCGTTGTCAGTCGCTGTATGTTAATTTTCTTCTGATGGTTGCGGCCGCTTGTGTTGTGTTGATGCCCACAAAAATTTTAAAAAAACGCATAGAAAAAGCCATCCCCATGAAATTTATTTATTCTTATTATTCGCTAATGCTAACGCAGCTGAATCAATTACAAGCCAATTAGCAGTGTTATTAGCTTCAACAATCGATTATTAGCTGCTTGCATTGTGTGGCTCAAAATAGAAACATCAATCCTAACATCAGTTACATTTGATGCTATCGATTGTACTGTGTGGCTTGCGGGAGCTCCTACCCTACCTTAAGCTGTACGATCAGCCAGGCCTCGAACCTGCTCACAGAGTGACGTTTTACTACATCCGGCCTTCTATGTCGGTCGTAGCAGGTAATGTATGTACACCCCTAAAACGCCCTCAAAACGCCTGCGTTTTCAGACCACCACCCCCGTCAACACTCACAAACGGCCTTTCATGTCAATCAACTCTCGGAAGCCACTTCCTGCTCGTAAGCCGTACGATCTACAGCATTTTGGATCGCAAAGCCTCGTACACACATGCGCACAACTAACCGTGCCATGCGTGGTTTGGAAACATCGGATGCGTACGACCGAGCGGCCGCTTACGACCGACTCTGAATGAAGTCCACTATTCTTTGCAAATTCCCAGATTTGGATTTTCCCTTAAACTTTTCATTAACTCACTTTTTTTAACTAAATGTACCTCATGTACTTTAATACGATAATTATTCTTTCCATTTATATAAGAAATAAACCTTAGTTTTGGGTATTTATGTCACAATATTCTGCTTAAGGGGGTAATTCAGACCCACTCGCGAGTGGCAGTATGCTCGCAGGTGTGTCGATGTTCCCCACTGCGCATGCGCACGATGGAGCTCCGTCGTGCGCATGCGCGAGACCCGGCGAGTGAAGGACTTTCCATCGCTCTGGGTCTCGCACCAAAGGGGGCGTGCTTTCGATGTTGATTGACAGCACGCCCCCTTTGGGGGGCGTGCCTGCCAGACGGAGGCGTTCCCATGGGAACGCCAACCGTCTGAAGCCGGCCCCACTGACATCACTAGTGATGTCAGTGGGAGTGCTTTTGGCTCTGATAGAGCCAAAATCACTCCTGGGCTTGTGGTTGAGAAACCCGACCACAGGGTTTCACTCGCAAGTCCGATGGTCGCGATGGTCAAGACCATCGCGACCATCTTGTTGGACGCTCGTATATGCTGTGGGTGGTGACCCACAGCTATACGAGCGTCCAGGAGGACGCTCCATTTTAATGGAGGAGGGCCCTGATTCAGAGCGAGCGCACTGGTCAGAGCGTCCGGCTCTGAATCAAGGCCTAAATCTGTCCTCCACTTGTTTTAAATGTCTCTTACACTTATGGTGCGTATCCACTTGCCGATGGGGTAACGACAGTACAATTACAACATCGTAATCGTACAGTCGTTCCTCATCCACTCTAGTGCCTACACTAAATGATATATTGTTCAGTGCAGGCACCCTCCCTCATCCCCGAACATGCCCAATCTGTCGTTATCGGCAGATTGATCGGCATGTTCAGGCGATGATTGATGTAGAAAACGACCAGCAGAAGCACGCTTCGCTGATCGTTTTCGACATTTTAATGCCTGATTTATGCACGATTAATGAGCAATTAACGATATCGTTATCGTTCAATCGCTCATTTATATTGGCAAGTGGATACGCAGCCTTACTTATATTTGACATACAGGTGATTTCATCAGGGGTCCTTCCTAATAGGGTGATAATCTGGAAACCATAATTAGCTATAAATGTTTTGACTCTTTCTAAGTGTGAACTGTAAACAAATAGTACAATTTTTAAAATCTGTCCAGTCTTGATGATTTCAGCACATTGCTAAGTAACCATAATATGCATATGCAATATGTTCCTGGGGGCCATGATTGAATCATGCAATGAAATGGGAAGCATTCTCACTGGATTATTCAATTGCGGATGCTCATGTACATTGCAGCAAATTAGAGATGTGCGGGTCCAGTTTTATTTGGTTCTTATCGACAAATTATCGCAAGTTCGGATTAGTTCGGATTTCTCTTATTGGCTATCCAAAACACGTGACAGCCGAATAGCCAATATGATGTCGTTTTTCAGATCCGAACACATCCGAGTAAAACCGAATTGCACATCTCTACAATAGATCAGTGCTATGCTAGATAGCATTAAGCAGGGTCACAGTGTATCTACTTAATATGCGTCAGGCTATATCTGAAATAAATGTTTAACCTACTCTGCTACTTTTGCATACTGTCCAATATTATAAGTGTATCTGTAAGGACAGTTTGTGTAAAGGGGGCATAGTCATATCATGTTAGGGGTATGTGAAATCCCCTTAAGGATGTGTGTGACACTTTAGAAAAGTTAGACCCCCCAAACCCAATTTCCCTTCCCAAAAACTACTGTGGTCAGTACAACATCTCTGACACTTGGCCTAATTCATTAGCGATCGAAACTGCGATTACGCACTCAATTGGCTGATTGTTGCGTCCTGCGCAAACCAGCCACTGCGATCGGGACTGCGAGCGCTGTGACTACGTATAGATCCATCGCAGAGTGATTGACAGGAAGTTCTGTTTGTAGGAGGTGATGGGAGCGTGGTTGGCAAAATGCAGGCGTGCCACTGCGTTTGAACGCCGTTGCATAGGCATGCATAAATTAGCCACTGCGATGCCATATGCAGCCTGAGTACTCACAGCGCACAACGAGGCTAGCAATTCCTGAGTAAGGTCAGAGCTTGTGCAAGTGTGCGTGAGGCTGCGATGGTACTCGATATTACCGATGGTTTCACAGTCTTGCTAAGGATTACGGAGGTGTGTAAGGTAAAGTGGGCATCCTTATGTTGTGCTGAGACGGCATAGCGATCGCAATGGATTAGCATACTATCGCAGTGAGACTACGTGCGTAATCGCTATGGCAATCACAGTTGCGATCCGTAATGAATCAGGCCCACTGTCAGCAGTTCCGGCATTTGGGACAGTCCCCTAATTCTGTACAGCTGGTTGTTGCTGGTGTATTACGCTTGCTAAATGGAGCCATAATTGACAACATCTTATTAGTGCAGGGACTATTGTTATGACAGGAACTGTATGTATAATTAATAGTGTCACCGCACCTCCCAAACTAGATGAATACTCTGATTTCACGAACAGATTTAGAGGCGTATTCAACTTGAGCCGAGCCGCGTTAACTTAAACGCGGCCCGGACCTAACGCCGACTTCGGCTGTTTTGTAGGCGTTAAAGTATCGCGTGCGTGCACACTTTACCCCTTATTCAGTTTCAAAGTACGCGTAAACGGCACCCGGCGATACTGTAACTAGCGGAAAGTACTGTCATTTTTGGGGAAATCATCCTGTCACCACCACCCAGACATGGGGGTTCACTCACTATGGTACCCCCCGATTTGGCTTGCTGAAGGTATTTGGTGTTTTTAAATGGGCTCAATAGCTGCTAAATAGCGTTTTTCTATACCTGATGCAGAATAGTATTTAGGAGTATTTTTTCCAGAAAATAACTTAGCCCAGCAAATTTGGGGTACTTGAAAATGGGGGTCAGCACATTTAAAGTTTAAAAAATCGTGAAAAATCCACCTGCCGCAAACACCTGCAATAAAAAAAACACCTGTGGCATACTTGGGGACCCCCCCAGAGTCACGTTCGCTAGTTTTTAAGTTTGTACCCCAACATTTTTTTTATGCCCCCTTTTTCAAAGTGAATTTATGGGGTGTCCTTTAAGGTTTTTTTACAAAATGTTTTGACACAGATTACCTTTGGGGGACTGTCTGAAGGCTGCACGAAACGTTGCACCCCTGTGGCTCTCCAGCTGTTGTGAAACTACACATCCCAGCATGCATTGCCACAGTTTTGCTATTAGGGAATGCTAACATTCTGGCAGGGCATGCTGGGATGTGTAGTTTCACAACAACTGAAGAGCCACACGTTGGCCAAGCCTGATATTGTTATAGCCTGCAGATGTAGAACTACCTATGTGTGATGTGCGCTACAGGACCCAGCACGCCAGGCGCCCCAGTTAGTTTTTTTTTCTGCCAGCAGTAAGGGAGGGCAGACCTGTACAGGAAGTGATTCGGGGCGCGCAGGAGGGCGCCATGCGACGTCATCACGCTGCAGAGACTCCCGACGTCCAGGCTGCGCCTCCAACCGGCTTTTCTAATCTTTTCTAGAAGGTTCAGGTGCTGCTGGTGCCCGAGTCTCGCACTATCCGCCTCCATCCTGCGCCCGGTGACCCTCCCTGGCCCGCAGACTCCACCGTCCTCCCTCCCCGCGCATCGTCCCAGCGCCAGCATGACCAATATCTCCGCTCCCAAACTCATGGCGGCTCCGAAGAAGGGCGCCTACCAGGACCGGGACAAGCCGGCTCAGATCCGCTTCAGCAACATCTCAGCGGGCAAAGGTGAGACCGTACCCCGCCTGAGACCTAATGCAGCAGCCGCATGTGACCTGTAGGGGATGGACATGAGGTGCTGCTTTGTGCCCGATGCCATGTCATTGCCTCCCCGGTGTATGTGTGCCCTGGGATAGCGGGGAGTACCAACGGCACGTACATAGGGCACTCAGTCAGACGTATAGGCTTTGCCCCAATTTGGAGTTGACAAAAGGAAGGGGCGGCCCCAGCATGACCCTGTCACAGGGATATGCCCCCAGGTACAGAGTGATGGGCACAGCAATGACTGGATGATGCCCCCTCTGTAGTGCGTCTGTGTGTGCACACAGTGGCGTAAGTAAGTTTCCCAGACCCTCCGTCACAGCCGCTGACACTAACGTAGCAATTCGCATTCAAACAGGCTATAGATCAGGGCTTGACAAATCCCAGGGCCCAGGTCGCCATGGCTACCAGATTTTGCAGTGAGGGAGGAAGCAGATCCTCAGCTCTGGCGGAGATTAGTGCCTATAGTATTGCGGCGTTCATTTCATGCACAGGAGTGCACGTGCTGAGTGTTGTCTGCGGTGACTGCTGTGCCTGTGTCCGTCCCAGTCTGCGCTGACTCCTCCTGTCTGTCCCAGCCTGCTCTGACGACTCCTCTCCATCCTGGCCTGCTCTGATCCCTGCTGTCTGTCCCAGTCTACACTGATCCTCCTGTATGTCCCGGCTGTCTACTGTCCCACATCTCCGGCTGCATAGAGCTCCCCAGTAGTAGGGTCTATATGTGACCAGGGATTGCGGAGCGGCTTCAGAGGGATAGTGGTGTGACCACTAGGGGAGGGGGGTTCTGTTGTACTTTCTGGCACATTTGTTTTATATGAAATGTGGTCTGTTATTACTGGTGGGTGGAGCAGGGGAGCAGTGAGGGGGCCTCCATGTTACTGTATCCATTCAACGGTGACCATTTTGTGGGCTAGTAAAGTGTGTATAACAGTTGCATAACACACAAAGCTGTGCTCCTAAATCACTCCTGTAATTTTTTGGGGTGGGCAGTGATCTGGTTCCTACACTTTCATCCTGGCTCCTAGATTTTAGAAAAATTTGTCAAGCCCTACTATAGATAGACGAAGGCAGCAGCTGATGGTCTGACAGAGCTCACCAATAGTGTATGGTGGCTTCTCAGGTGCCGGGAAGGGGTGCCATATATTGGGCAGCCGTGACTGTACACTGCGGGTACATAGTTACAGCCCTAAGTGGGGTGAATGTGTTGTGGACAATGTAGGAGGTGCCCCCTTCAGAGCTGGAGTCCGGCGGCAGACGCCTCCATTGTCTCCCATAGTTCTGCCCCTGAGTACACATACGTTGTTACCTTACAGTAGTAAATCCTCAGGTATATATTTTTTTTATTGTTCCATAGGAGTGGCCTGAAGACTGCAGTCTGAATGACCCATGCCATTGACTTTACTCATACACAAAATAAAATGCGTATGCATAGGTAAAAGTCAGCGCGCCTACTGACTTGTCTGTGTTGGGGATTCTGTGTAGCACTATCTGATCAGTGTCACAAGGACAGTGAGATATTCAAAACATTGCTGTCTTCTGCTGTAGTTGTGGAATACACAGTGTCCTGTTCTGCTACTTTGGGTGAGTTTGGTGTTTCCCCATGTTACATCTGACTGCAGTACTTCCTTAATGCTAGGGTGACCGTGTCCTTTTTTGCAATGCTGCAAAGTGGGGAACATGCGTGGGCCTTGTACAAAAAGTATTAAACCAACTTTGGCGTTAATTCAGAAATTTTAGCCAATGGATTTTGTGCTCACTTTGTGTCAGTATCTTGTACGGCTTTACCTGCCATTGTTTTAAACACAGTCCAGTTCTCTGCTTTGGGATACAGGTACATTTGCATGGATAATAATGTGTGTGAAGAAGATTCCTTTTTTTTTTTTTTGACTGTTTTCTTAATTGACCAGAATGCATTCACTTGTAGTGAATGAAAGTAAATGAGGCTGTTGCAAATGGTCCAGATGGTGCGAGTGGGCATGGGGTCAGTGGAACCAGTCGTCTCATACACATTTGCATGCTTTTGCTAATATTACAATTGATTTGACAGCAATATTATTATTATCCTTTATTTATATGGCGCCACAAGTGTTCCGCAGCGCCGTACATAGAACTAATAGGTGAACAAGAAACAAGTAACTTACAGTACATTACAGTGCAGGACAAGGACACAACTTATATACATTGCTGAAATAGTGATTAAAGCACTCTCAATACGCTGCCGGGAGTTGGCAGTCCCGTGTTAGGTGCCCTAATGGGGAGTAGAGAGTAGAAGAAAATGTAAAGAGAAGCACATGAGGGAAGAGGTCCCTGCTCATGAGAGCTTACATTCTAAGGGGAGAGAGGGGCAGACAGGCGTGACACAGAAGGGGAGGGGCAGACAGGCGTGACACAGAAGGGGAGGGGCAGACAGGCGTGACACAGAAGGGGAGGGGCAGACAGGCGTGACACAGAAGGGGAGGGGCAGACAGGCGTGACACAGAAGGGGAGGGGCAGACAGGCGTGACACAGAAGGGGAGGGGCAGACAGGCGTGACACAGAAGGGGAGGGGCAGACAGGCGTGACACAGAAGGGGAGGGGCAGACAGGCGTGACACAGAAGGGGAAGATAGTTGTAAATGGCAAAACATTTTATTAATTATAAACTTGAGAATTGATCACTTCCTTTGTGTTGCTTGCACTTTCCACACAGGATACCTGACAAAGTACGTGTGTAAATTCTGAAATCTATGTAAAGTTCTTTTCTGAATTGTCTGTTTTAGCTGTTGCTGATGCTGTCAGAACTAGCCTTGGACCAAAGGGAATGGACAAAATGGTAAGATAATATCGCCCTTATATCCTTGTATAAACCCTCTTAGAGGTCACCTTTGTTTCATTGTTTTGTTTGTCTCTCTATGCTTAAGATTCAAGATGGTAAAGGGGACGTAACGATCACAAACGATGGAGCAACGATTCTGAAGCAAATGCAAGTCCTGCACCCAGCAGCTAAGATGGTGAGTTGTCTCTAAAACATCTGTGGTCTGTAGTTAGTCTGTTAACCCGCAGTGTTTCATTTCTGTTTACAGAGCAGATTGTTACTCTTGTATGGTTGCTATGTTCTACACGTTTATATGAAGTCTGTGAGTTGCAAATCGGATAACTCTGGTAACACATGTTAAGTGTAGGTTGATTGAGGCAAACGGTCGTGTAAAATAAGCTCTAATTTGCAGCCGTCGGGTGACTGTATGAACATAGCCATAGGCAATTGAATGTTTGTCTTTACATTGGTATACATTAACTTCTAACTTTTGGGGTGGCTGCCAGTTGTGACCAGTGCAATCCAATAATTCTCGAAAACAAGGAGACAAGCACAGATGTACTGTGCTGGGATATTGGACAAATGAGGGTAAAAGGCAGCTGGGGCTGAGTGCCATAGGCTGCATCTCCTCTGTTGTGGCTGCTTATATCTGTGGCAAAATTGAATTCTGGTCCTACGCTCAGCACTTTACATGATTTGCTTTGTAACTCTCCACCCATGTCTTCACAGTAGTTTCCATTGTAAGCTCTCTCTTTGTGGCTTCTGTGAACATGATGTATGCATCAGGCAAAGAGACACATGGAACATCTATGACTCCATTACATCTGCCTCCCTACTTTTGGGGCTTTGCCTTTCTTCACCATATAAATAATTTGCTGTATTTAGGGCCTGATTCAAATACGTATGCAATGCAGATATTTGCACAGTTGAGATTATCGTCAGGCTGCGTATTTTCTTAGCTGCAATGCGCAACTTGCAGCAATTGAATTGCGATCAAATGTGACTACGCTTGTAGTGAGGATTTATTTGCAAGTGATTGACAGACAGATGCTGTTTTGTAAGGAGGTAATAGGGAGTGGTGGTAAAAACGCGGGCGTGGTGTGTACCTTCCTACATCTGTGATCCAGTATGCAGAAAATATGGTGCCAGTGTATCGGTTCTCACGCCCATTCTGCGTGGCCATAGGATTACTCGGATGATCGGTTATAGAGGGATCTGTGACCACCGCTGCGAGTTTGTACGCACTTGCTTGGATCTGTGAAGCCGCCGGTGGACATCTCCATACGTTTCCAGGCGACGTCTGTATTGGCATATTTTCACACATCAACTGCGTACGGGATCACAGCTGTGATGACATTAGCGTACATATGTCCTGCCCTTAGTTGCCAGGTATGAGTGTTCTCTCACGTGGATGAAAATCTCCAGAAATGATGCACTAAGACAGAGGTTCCCAAACTCAGTCCTCAAGGCACCCTTACAGTCCAGGTTTTAAAGATATCCATGCTTGACCACAAGTGACTTAATTACTGCCTCAGTCAATTTCGTAAATCACCTGTGCTCAACCATGGCTAGCTGTAAAACCTGATCTGTTTCTGGTGCCTTTAGGACCACTTTTGGGAGCCTCTGCACTTAGGATATAAAACCATTCCATCTATGGTTTCTGCCAGACAACATAATTGCTTTACAAAATAAATTATTTTGATTTGTCTTATGTTTGCAGTTGGTTGAATTGTCCAAGGCCCAAGATATTGAAGCTGGAGATGGCACAACATCCGTTGTGGTTATTGCCGGAGCACTCCTAGATGCTTGTTCTAGGCTGTTGCAGAAAGGTAAAATTACCAATCCCACTTAAATCGCACCAATTTCAGCCATAGACGATAGGAAAAGTATTTTTTTGTAAAGCACTTTAGAATGTTACATGATCTGTAATTGTGTAAGTACATTAAGGGTCAGAATCAATTAGCCGTGCGGTTGAAGTTACGAATTTAACGCCCTGGAGCTATTTCATTGTTGGGTAAGTTTCCAGCACGGTAAATCCGCACTAATGCACAATAACCCATAGATTCTGGGTTAAGTGGCTGAAATCTGTGTTACCCCGCCTGGTTAGTCCCGGGGGGTGCATTTTTAACAAAGATATTTCCTTGCAGCTCCTGACGCTGTGAGAGAAAAAACAAATCTGCGTTAAGAGCACCATTTTGGGCTTACCATGCAGGGTAACAACACTAATTGGCTCAGGGCAGATCTTTAGCCATAGGGTTTATCTGCCCCTAAGTGGTTTAGGAATTTGTTTATAATACTGTCACTCTCCCCCTGTTATAGGTATACACCCCACTACCATTTCCGAGTCATTCCAGCTTGCTGCAGATAGAGGAATAGAAGTTCTGAGCAATATGGCTCAGCCTGTGGAGCTAAGTGACCGAGAAACACTTTTAAACAGTGCAACAACATCGCTAAGCTCAAAGGTATATATTATAATCTGTAATATATAGAGGTGTCTGTAGCTTGGGTGCCCTTACCCAGGCTTTTGCTGAATGCACATATGCTAGACAATTATCTTACCCCACTGTCCATGGTACATGTTCAGCCCCATATTTACTTTGTGTGTGTATGTATATAATTTTTTTATGGGAGTGTACTAAAGGCTCTACCACATAAAAATGTCATTTTAACTATAAGTTTAATTGTAGTTTTAAAGAGTTAAGTTAATATGCCCATTCATGTGTCACCCGGTGACGTGTATCTAGCTTGTAGTAGGGCTGTTCAACAAAGCAGAATTTACATTTTTTTAAATGGAGCAACTCTGCGCATAGACCAATTATATTGCAATGCAAGGGGTGCAAATATTCAACCCCATGCATACAGAGAAAATACTGTCTTTAATCTGCACATTTTGATTCTGCAGGCCCCCTCCTACTGCAGTGCAACATGGCTTTGCCAAAGTGCAAATTGACTCCCCATCAGTAACATGCTGCTAATTATTGCAGCTGCAGCTACAGAACTTAAGTGGCATTTTTTTAGAAGAACAAATAAAATCCTATCTGCAGCAACATGCCAGACATAAAAGCGATAAGTGGGGGGTGTTCTCTTCATTGAGTTAATATACCTTTGCTCTGTTGGTCTTCTATAGACCCACAATATTGTTTTGAATGTTTTATAATTTCAGTTTAAACACTGAGGCAACAACTTGTAGTGTTTGGATATGGTACAATTTGGAGTGTTGCTGTGACAATTGTTCTGTTTGTTTTTTATTCTAATTCCGGTTATTCACTAGGCGATTTTGACAGGCGATTGCACGATAACTATGTCGTTCTCGTGCAAGCGGCCGCTAATCTGGCATGTAAATGACAAAAACGACCAGTGATGCACGTGCCCGCTGGTCGTTTTTGCCATCTATCATCGCCCGTACATTCTGGTCAACCTGACGATCCCGTCAGGTTCAGCATGTATGGGGATGATGGATGTGCCTGGACTGAACGAGTGAACGTTCAGTGTAGGCACATCACTAGACATACAAACGACAGTACGATTACAATGTCGTAATCGTGCTGTCGTTTCTATGGCCAGCTTACAACTGACTCTAGTAACTGATTACATGACAAGTAACATTACACATTCTGTGTTTCTTCAGGTGGTGTCTCAGTATTCCAGTTTGCTTGCACCAATGAGTGTAGATGCAGTAATGAAAGTAATTGATCCATTGACTGCCAGCGGCGTTGATCTTCGGGATATTAAAATTGTCAAAAAACTTGGGTAAGAAATGTCTTATTAAAGTAAATGTACATATTGACATAGGTAATCCCTCTTTGAATAATAGCAACAGCTTTAGTGATTCCTTTTCTCGCCACTCACTTGGCTTTTCTTTTAAATTTGTAGCATTTATTTATTGTATAACCAGCCACGTCTTGCTGTCTTCCTGAGCTTGTTTTATTTCCAGTATTCTGATTTAATATACAGATGTGTCCTTGGTCATCTAGCCTCAATACACCACGCAGTGCGATATGCCTGACATGAGTGAGCAATCGCGTCCCGTGCAGCTTTACTAGCGTCGGGCATCTTATTTTTGCCAAAAATGTGTCTGAGATGCGATGGACCTGGGATGCACCAGGAGACTGCGCTGGTTAATTTGATATGTGACACTTATATCTGTGTGCGACTGAGACTGTACACGGAACTTGGCATGGGAAAAGGCTGTGGCCACTGCATCATAGCATTTCGCATTCTGATTGAGGGACTCGGTCACACACAGATATGCAAGTGTCACATAGCAAATGATTCAGCACAGTCTCCATCACATTGTGACACAGTTTTGGCAATAAAAAGACGCCCAATACTAGTAGAATCTCGTGATCAGCACGCCAGGGGGGACTTTCTGACACGATTGCAGCAAAGACAAGTGAGGACACATCTGTATGCTCATGTGAAGCTTATACTTAACTATTAAACAAAACATTTCAAACTTAATAATATACAGGTTGAGTCTCCCATATCCAAAATGCTTGGGACCAGGGGTATTTTGGATAACGGAATATTCCGTATTTTGGAATATTTTCATATCATAATGAAATATCTTTGGAATGGGACCCCAATATACACACAGAATGCATTTATGTGTTATATACACACAATGGAAAATGTACAAAGAATAATCAATAGAGCGCTTCACACTGCTGCTGCATCTAGCACTAACACCCGTCAGCTGGGTGTGAATAATAACTATAATGCAAATGGTGAAATTCACCGTGATAGACTCTGCAGCGCTGTGTTAAATGTTTAAATCTAATATTATGTAGCAGATCACTATACACATAAACCACATAAAAAAAACAAAGAAAAAGAATCACGTGACCATAAAGTCAAAAAAATGTTCCTTGTAATAAACAATAGTGAAAGGTATTCTTTATAATAAACAACACTACGTAGCGTCTGATGATGTTTTATGGATACTGTCCGAATGAGTGGTAACTTCTGTATACAACTTTAACGTTATCCTGGCTGGTTTTATAGTCACAAAAACAACGTGAGACTCTGTTCCTTAAAACAATTTTCTAGCAGGTGAATTGAATGATTGCAGTTCACCCAAGACAAAGATTTTAAAAGTCTTGATGTTCTCCCAAAACAAATACTTTTAATAAAACTTCAAAGACAGTCACAGTAAAAACAAAAAACAGATTCCAAAGTAGATCTTCTTTAGAAAGAGTATATCTCTTTCAAAATACACTAATGTCATTCAATGATGTTAGCTCCGTATACGACAGGACTTGGAGTAGCTTACCGGACCTGCAGGGACCCACCGAATAGCAGCGTTATGAGCTCCGTCTACGATAGTAGGGATATCCCAGAGGAAATCCTATATCACCTGATGATGTCAGATTGGTAGATCCTCTGGGCAGTAGATGATATTCAGGGCTCGGCTCTCACCCGGTACCTGTCTGCTCTCCCCACTATCTACGACGTGCTGTTCTCGGCTCTCACCCGCGGCTCATGCGCTGTGTATTACCGTCTAAACGTGTGTGTTCTAAACTGCTCCGGCATCCAGCAAACATCTGCCACCTGTCGGCTGGGTTCTCCTAATCCCGCGTAACTCCAATGGCTAATGTAATTAGAATCTCCGTCTCCAAATCAGCTTACCAACGCGTTTCTACCCTGTATGGGTCTTTTTCAAGGCATAGCTGACTTGGACACATCCCCTTCCTTTTATATTCCCACAGATCCGGTTAGCTAATTCCTGACATCTTATACAAAAGTACATCTTACAGGGTAATAAAAGCCAAAATCATCTATCTTATTATATAAATGATGTATACATATTCAAACACTACCATAACATTAATGGCATGCCTATCTAAAATACTAAGACGAACAATGACAAATTAAAATATGTGCAAAATGCAATATAGCTTGTATATAATGAAGAAGTACTAAGTGTGCAAATCAGATGTGTATACCAGTCAACAAGGAAAAGATATATTGTCATGCAGTAAATCACCTGACCTCATCCTCTCATAATAGATCCAACACTACAATATAACCTTTACAGGTACCCATAGGTGTATAAGGATTACATGAACCATTTTGTCTCAAAATCGCCATTAAGGCCTCTTGGTTGTAAAGTCCTAAGTTCATGAATCCACTTCATCTCAGCTCTAGCTAATGTGGCTTTAAGATCACCCTGTCTGAACCTTCTTTCCACTCCCTCAATAGCTTTAACGCTCACTATATTCTCAATAGAGCAGCTATGCATATTTTTAAAGTGTGCTGACATATGGTGAGTTTCCAGGCCCTTACGGACATTTCTCAAATGTTCTGATATACGAACTTTGAAGGGGCGGCTAGTTCTGCCAACATATTGTTTATTGCAACTACATTGTATAACATATACAATGTTGCTGCTGTTACAAGTCAGAAATTGGTTAATTTTGTAATTCTTCTTAGTAACACATGATACAAAATTACTAATCTTATTCCCTTCTTCGCTCTTGATGTTTCTACAACCTATACAGGAACCACATCTGAAAAAACCCTTAGACGTTATTCTTGTACCTAATCTTTTAGGAGGTGACATTGCACTTTTAACCAGCACATTTCTCAGGTTAGGTGCTCGCTTATAAATTACTACAGGTTTTTCTGGCAGTATTTTTTTCAGGATAGGATCTGCCTTTAAAATGTGCCAATGTTTATTTAGCACGGTTTCCAACTTTCTGTAATCTTTATTAAAAGTTGTAACAAAAGAAACAGAAAAATCTTTATCTTGTTTTACCTGCTTTTTGATTAAAAGTTCTTCCCTCTTGATAGTATCAATACTTTGAAGGGTCTTTTCTATAGTATCTTTATTATACCCCTTATTCAAAAATTGTTCCTTTAAGGGCTGTACTTGTTCTTTATATACATCTTCATTGGTACAATTACGTTTTATGGGACGAAATTGACTGCTAGGAACTCCTTTCAGCCAATTTGGATGATAGCTACTCTCTATATCTATGAAGGAGTTGCTATCAGTCGGTTTAAAATAATTTTTAGTACAAATTCTTGAATCCTTAATGTATACCGTTAGATCCAAAAAATGTACTTGCTTCTCACTAATGGTATACGTCAGTATTACTCCAAAGTTATTATCATCCATGGTTTCTTGGAAAGTCTTAAATGTACTCAAACCCCCTCTCCACACCATCACGATGTCATGTATATATCGATGGTACGCGACGAGTCCACACCCCAGCTTCTGCCATACATGGGAATCTTCCCACATGCCCATGAAGATATTCGCGAAGCTGGGGGCGAATTTCGTCCCCATCGCTGTTCCGGACCGCTGGACATAATGTCCATCTTTAAATGTGAAGTGGTTATTCACCAGGATAAATTTTATGCCCTCCAAAATAAACGCTTTTGTATCCCCATCAAATATTTCTATATCCAGGGCTTTTTCCACTGCACTCAAGCCCACCTCATGTTTAATGATGATATATAATGCCGATACATCGGCAGTAATGAGCAAATCTCCTTCCTTCCACTCTATAGCCTCCAACTTTTTGATCGCATCAGTGGTATCACTCAAATATGCCTTCCCTTTACGGGCAATCGGCTGTAAAAAGAAGTCTGACTTCCGATAAATTAGCTGTAGCTGAATCGATACCCGCTACAATCGGACGTAAGGGGGGATCATTTACATTTTTATGGATCTTAGGCAGTCCATATATTACCGGTAACACAGGATTTTCAACCTTTAGAAAAATATTTTCTTTCTCTGATAGCACACCATTATTAGTATATTTATCAATGAGAGCATATAATTTTTTCTTAATATCTTCAATAGGGTTCTTTTTTAAAAGTGTATATGTATCCTTATCTGCTAATAATTCATACATTTTATTCTCGTATGCAGTGGTATCCAAAACAACTACACCTCCTCCCTTATCTGCCATTTTTATGGTAATTTCCTTCTTTTCTTTTAAAGCTTTTAACGCATCTCTCTGTACCTTTGAAATATTGCATCTGGGATATCTTTGCTTTTTCTTTTTTGTAATATCACACGATGTCTCTAAATCTTCCGTGACCAATTTCCCATATCTTTCCACAAAATTCCCTCTACTGCCCACAGGGTTAAAGGTAGATTTATCTTTAAATTTTTCTCTACCATTATAAACAGATGGTTCTTTCGTTTCTCCATCTTCTTTATAAAAGAACCTTTTTAGGGCTAATCTTCGTAAAAACTTCTGCGTATCTATATATACCTGTAAGGATTTCATATCATTTGTCGGCGCAAATTTTAACCCCTTACTCAATAATTTGTTCTCTCCATCTGTAAGTACCTGTGAACAGAGGTTATATATTCTGGAACCGATGTTGTCTCTAGTTACTACATTTTTATTCTTATTCTTAACCCTTTCTTCCTTTATAAGTAATTTATTTTCCAAATATTTTTTTCTTTTTTTTCAATCCTCCTCCCCTTTTACCTCTTTTTCTTTTTGGGTTTTAAAATCTGTATTTTTTCCATCCTCTTTTTTTGATAAGGTCTGTTGTATCCCCCCCCTAAAAAAGGCACCCTTTGGTTTGTTTCCTCATAATGCTCTTTATCCAACACATCAAATCTATTATTTGTTCTATACTCCAAACAATTGTATTAAAAAAGTTGAAAAGAGGATTAAAACAGGTTTTGAGAGATCACCAATTCTGACTGGAAATAGGATAGGTAGTTATAGAAGAGAAAATGAAGGGAATGGTATGATGAGACGCACCCCAAGGTTTTGGAGGGAGAACAGACATACAAATGATCCTGATCGATTCCATTTGGAGTATAACCAATTTCTGACTTGTAACAGCAGCAACATTGTATATGTTATACAATGTAGTTGCAATAAACAATATGTTGGCAGAACTAGCCGCCCCTTCAAAGTTCGTATATCAGAACATTTGAGAAATGTCCGTAAGGGCCTGGAAACTCACCATATGTCAGCACACTTTAAAAATATGCATAGCTGCTCTATTGAGAATATAGTGAGCGTTAAAGCTATTGAGGGAGTGGAAAGAAGGTTCAGACAGGGTGATCTTAAAGCCACATTAGCTAGAGCTGAGATGAAGTGGATTCATGAACTTAGGACTTTACAACCAAGAGGCCTTAATGGCGATTTTGAGACAAAATGGTTCATGTAATCCTTATACACCTATGGGTACATGTAAAGGTTATATTGTAGTGTTGGATCTATTATGAGAGGATGAGGTCAGGTGATTTACTGCATGACAATATATCTTTTCCTTGTTGACTGGTATACACATCTGATTTGCACACTTAGTACTTCTTCATTATATACAAGCTATATTGCATTTTGCACATATTTTAATTTGTTATTGTTCGTCTTAGTATTTTAGATAGGCATGCCATTAATGTTATGGTAGTGTTTGAATATGTATACATCATTTATATAATAAGATAGATGATTTTGGCTTTTATTACCCTGTAAGATGTACTTTTGTATAAGATGTCAGGAATTAGCTAACCGGATCTGTGGGAATATAAAAGGAAGGGGATGTGTCCAAGTCAGCTATGCCTTTGAAAAAGACCCATACAGGGTAGAAACGCGTTGGTAAGCTGATTTGGAGACGGAGATTCTAATTACATTAGCCATTGGAGTTACGCGGGATTAGGAGAACCCAGCCGACAGGTGGCAGATGTTTGCTGGATGCCGGAGCTGATTAGAACACACACGTTTAGACGGTAATACACAGCGCATGAGCCGCGGGTGAGAGCCGAGAACAGCACGTCGTAGATAGTGGGGAGAGCAGACAGGTACCGGGTGAGAGCCGAGCCCTGAATATCATCTACTGCCCAGAGGATCTACCAATCTGACATCATCAGGTGATATAGGATTTCCTCTGGGATATCCCTACTATCGTAGACGGAGCTCATAACGCTGCTATTCGGTGGGTCCCTGCAGGTCCGGTAAGCTACTCCAAGTCCTGTCGTATACGGAGCTAACATCATTGAATGACATTAGTGTATTTTGAAAGAGATATACTCTTTCTAAAGAAGATCTACTTTGGAATCTGTTTTTTGTTTTTACTGTGACTGTCTTTGAAGTTTTATTAAAAGTATTTGTTTTGGGAGAACATCGAGACTTTTAAAATCTTTGTCTTGGGTGAACTGCAATCATTCAATTCACCTGCTAGAAAATTGTTTTAAGGAACAGAGTCTCACGTTGTTTTTGTGACTATAAAACCAGCCAGGATAACGTTAAAGTTGTATACAGAAGTTACCACTCATTCGGACAGTATCCATAAAACATCATCAGACGCTACGTAGTGTTGTTTATTATAAAGAATACCTTTCACTATTGTTTATTACAAGGAACATTTTTTTTGACTTTATGGACACATGATTCTTTTTCTTTGTTTTTTTTATGTGGTTTATGTGTATAGTGATCTGCTACATAATATTAGATTTAAACATTTAACAGAGCGCTGCAGAGTCTATCACGGTGAATTTCACCATTTGCATTATAGACCTTATACACACAGCCTGCAGGTAATTTTATACAATATTTTCAATATTTTTGTGGCTCAAGCAAAGTTTGTGCACATTCATGAAATTCAGTTATGTTTCATATACACACAGCCTGAAGGTAATTTTACACAATATTTTTAATAATTTGTGCATTAGACAAAGTGTGTGTACATTGAACCATCAAAAATCAAAGGTTTCATTATCTCAGTCATGCCAAAAATATTCCTTATTTCAGAATATTCTGTATTTCGGAATATTTGGATATGGGAGACTCAACCTGTAGTTTCTTATATAGCAGCATATTCCATTGCACTTTACAATTGGAAACAACACTAATAGAACAAAACTGGGTAGTAACAGACACAAAGGTAAGAGGGCCCTGCTCCGCAATCTGTCGGGTAATGGGTGTTGATACACAAGGATAGGTGCTACATATTGTTCTTGGTGAGCTGTATGATCCAGTCACAGGAAAGTTGGCCTAGGGGTTAGGAGGATGTGAAAGTGAAGAAAGAGAAAATGTGAGGTTATGTGTGGACTATAAATCTAATGTGCACTGTCCTAGATGGAAATGCTAGAAGACTGCTTAATAGGTCTAGTTCCATATAGTAACAAACTGTCTGTTTCCCAGGGGCACCATTGATGACTGTGAACTGGTTGATGGCCTTGTGCTGACACAGAAATTGTCCAACACTGGAGTTTCTCGGGTAGAGAAAGCAAAGATTGGGCTGATTCAGTTCTGTCTATCTTCCCCAAAAACAGATGTGAGTAGCTTGAATTTCCATGTGGTTTAAAAGGCTGTACTTTTTAGGTATGTGACAAGCTATCGAGATTTGAAATCTTAGTGAGACTTGCGACCAGTTTAAATATGTACGTGATAAATGTCATAATATTGTAACTGGGCAGTAATATTTTATACTGATAGAATTTTAGACCTCTTTCTACAGCAGGGGCAAATTTTTGTTTGGATACTTTATGTAGTCGTGTGTAAATGTAATCTTCATTTCTTCAACAGAATGTACATTATAAGTTTAGATTTTTAGAATTCTAACACCTGTTTTTTTGTTTTGTTTTTTTCCTCATTTCAGATGGACAATCAAATAGTTGTGTCAGATTATGCACAGATGGACAGAGTTTTAAGAGAAGAAAGAACCTACATCCTCAACCTTGTGAAACAAATTAAGAAGGCAGGCTGTAATGTTCTTCTCATTCAAAAGTCCATTTTAAGGTATAAAAAAATTGTCATGTGCTAAAAGTATAAGAACTTCACAAGCCTTGTTGTGAAGGGCTGGTTATATTCTTTATCTGAGTAGCTATGAAATTACAGTGTCAGGTGGATGTTCTAGAACAGAAGTGTACAAGTTTCTTCAAGGACCATAACAATGCATGTTTTCCAGATCTCCTATCTGGTGCACCAGTTTATTCCTTACTAACGGACAATTTAAAAGATTCATAGGCATTGCATTTAGGGGGAGATCTATCAAAGTTTGGAGAGAGAAAGTATTAACCAATCCGCTTCTGTCATTTTACAGGCTGAGTTTCAAAAATAACAGGAGCTGATTGGTTGGTATTTTCTCTCTCCAATTTCTGGAAAACATGGACCATTAGGAGTACTTGAGGACCAAACTTGGCCACCCCAGTTCTAGAACATGTACATTGTACGTCTAGAAAACGGCAAACATTGGATGGGCAACAGTTAATTATGAAATTAGAACTGGAGTTGTCTGCAGAAGGCTATTTTGTGTTAGGAAAATGTTGGCATCCTAAAATACCCATGTGATGCTGCCTTAGGCCTGGCATTAGTAACATTTGGGAATAGATTCCATTAAACGTGAGCTCCGCCCACTGCATATAATTATGGAAGGATAAACCGCAATAGTTTTTGCTGACACCTCTGCCGGGTGCGACTAAAAACGATCAATGTTTCCTTCCCAGATAACCCCCATTATATTAGTGCAGGAGTTTCCTACTGAACCTCATTGCTAATCTAATCTCGGTACAGTTGCATTACCCTCCATTTATTTCTGTTGTAGATGATTTAACTTCCTTTCCTTGTACATGCACCGATTAGTTTTTCAAGCTGTATTAAATTCTCTCATTAAAAGATAATTGAGTGAAATTGGCACTTTCTTTAGGGCATCTCCTCTCGCACCTCGTACTATTTTGTTACGATCTGGCCACAAAAGGGTTTTTATTTCACATTAGATTAAATCTTTCCTCTGTTTTAGTGGCAGTGGAAACAGGTCATCATTGGGGGAGTTGGGGGGTGGTGAAGTTTGCAAAGGACCGAAAAGTCTAATTGAGAGCAGGTATACTGGGGACTATCACAATTTTGTGCAAGGCTTCCAGAGGGATTGTGTATAGAGAACTGGTGTCAAACTTGCGGCCCTCCAGCTGCAGGGGAACTACACATCTCAGCATGCACTGCCACAGTTTTGCTAGTAGAGCATTCTAATACTGGCAGGGTATGCTGGGATATGTAGTCGCACAGCAGCTTGGATGGGCACGAGGATGACACTCCAGGTCTAGTGTCTACTTTTCCCCTGTCTAGGCACTATTACGCAAAGGACATTTCATGATGGGGTTTTTTTTTTTTTTTTTTAAACAATGCATTTCCCACACTCACAGTATCATTCATTGCCACATTGTACATTTCTTTGTTTTCATTGGGCTTTAGTTATATTGCAATTCTGATATTTCTTTGTTTTCATCAGGGATGCACTTAGCGATCTTGCCTTACACTTCCTGAATAAAATGAAGATAATGGTCATTAAGGACATAGAGCGGGAAGACATTGAATTCATATGTAAGGTAAAAATCACCAATTAGTGGTTTGATTATCGTAATACTGTATCCTTTTAGTGTGTTTTATTTTTTCTCATTCTTAAGGCGGTGGTTACCTCCTAGGTTTTTTTCTTTATTTTTGTTTCTTTAAATAGCAAGATGAGCACTTTTAAAGCATACAATTCAATTGTTTTGGGCGCCTATTATCGCGTTTGTTGTGCCCAATTAGCCTGGGTTTATCAGCATATAGTAGCTAAACCTGTCTAAAGTCCGGGTTAGGGCGCCCAAACCGTGGACGTTCTGCACATTTCTGCCTGCCTTCTCAGGAGGGGGCAAGCACAAATGCCAGCGGCTGTTCACGTCCAAATGGAGCAACAGTTGAATTGCTCCGTCAGGCGCCCAACACTGACAGCCGCCGGTGCTAACAATTTGCAGGAATGTAGCTCTCAGGAAAGTTCCCGGGAAATATTCAATTACTTCCTGCGACGGCCACTTCTTCCTGTAATATTGTCTGGGATCAGCTGCATTAAACTGCAGCTGCCAGGCTAAATGCCGGGTGATGCAGCGGTCAGGACGCGCCTACCCCCGGAGTCCTACTTAACACTGTGCTGCTCGCACCTCAGGAGGGTGCAAGGAGAAATCCGCAAAGTGAAACCTCTAGGCTAAGTTGCAGGAAGTCATTAAATAGCGCCTGGGAGCTAAGTTCCCACAATGGATTTGAATCACCGCTGTATTGTGCTTGGTTATCTCCTTTTTTTTTTTTTTTTTTTCAAACACTGCATGTCATGTGATTGCAAAGGGAGGAGGAGGGATAAGATGTCAGTGTGTATAGACATCTGCTCATGACGACATGCAGCCTACTGGGTTATATTCACTAAAGTCCGGGTTTATAGAAGTGGAGATGTTGCCCATAGTAACCAATCAGATTCTAGTTATTATCTTCTAGAAGGTGCTACATAAATAAGTAGAATCTGATGCGGTACAGCATTAAAGCAGCAATACCATTAAAAAAAGAAACATGAAGGGGTATATTTACGAATATACCCCTTAATTTTTTTTTTTATAGCATTGCTGCTTTAATCCTATCCCACATGTATATTATACTACTCGTTAGAACAGATGGATTGAATTGATTTAAAAAGGGTGGGATGACCCCTTTCTGATTTCAAGTGTTTATTTTTCCCTTTTCTATAGACAATTGGAACCAAGCCAGTTGCACACATTGACCAGTTTGCCCCAGACATGTTGGCATCAGCTGAGCTGGCTGAAGAAGTCAGTCTTAATGGTTCTGGGAAACTTGTGAAAGTGAGTAATTTTTTTTTTTTTTATTGTTTAATTTTTTTTTTTATATTTCATATTCACCTTTTAATGTACTGTAAATTTTTTTGTTTTTGCTACTGTAGGTAACTGGGTGTGCCAATCCTGGAAAAACTGTCACTATAGTTGTTCGTGGTTCTAACAAATTGGTGATTGAAGAGGCTGAGCGCTCCATTCATGATGCACTTTGTGTAATTCGCTGCTTGGTTAAGAAAAGGTAGGGTTTTATTCTTGCATGGTGTCATAGTACAGGGCATAGTCAGCCTCCTGAGGAAGCATGTCAACTAGGGTTGACCTGCAGAAGGTTTTTAGCGTTCCCGCTAGGCTGTTTTAGCGGGGCGCGGCGCCCTGCCCTCCTTCTGGAGGGCAAAAAGCACCCTGCCCTCCAGGAGGAGGGCAAAAAGCGCCCTGCCCTAACAGCCTGCGGGAGCCGTTCTCACCCGCGGGACACAGTGTCCCGCGGGTGGACAAACATGCGGTGATCCGGTCATCGCCGGATGCGCCCGGCATCTATTCTCCCTTTCTGCAGCGCTTGGGGGCTGCCCGGCATGTCCGTAAGCGCCGGGCACGCCCCCAAGTATGACGAAAAGGTGGACGCGTCTTATAGACATGCCCCCTTTTCATAACCACGCCCCCTTTTCGGACGCGCACACAAGATTGCCCTCTCTAGCTCCGGCGCCCTGCCTGCCGCCGGAGCTAGAGAGAACACTAGGTTTTACGTGGCATCTATTTATTTATTTTTTGTTACTACATAATGCTAAAAATTGAGATGTAAAATTGTTTTCCGGAGGGTATATAAATGGCTAATGGCGTTTTTTGCACTGTTTTAATCCAATGACAGAAGACCAAAGCCTTGTTTTAAGTTTATAACTTGGGCTTGTAAAAGGATTCATTATTTTCTTCCATTTAATAGAGCATTAATTGCTGGAGGAGGTGCCCCTGAGATTGAATTAGCCCTGCGCTTGAATGAATATGCTAGAACTTTGAGTGGCATGGAATCCTATTGTATCCGAGCATTTGCAGATGCCATGGAAGTTATCCCATCCACACTGGCTGAAAATGCTGGTCTTAATCCCATATCCACTGTAACAGAGCTGAGGAACCGGCATGCACAGGGCGAGAAAACTGCTGGGATTAATGTGCGGAAGGTAAATTATACTGTATCTTGGCTTTCCAGTGCACACCTGACCAATGGTATTGCTGTCTGAAACATCCTAAATGCCCCTCTATTTACAGGGGGGGATTTCTAACATTTTGGAGGAGCTAGTTGTTCAACCTCTGTTGGTGTCAATCAGCTGTCTGACTTTGGCTACAGAAACTGTTCGTAGTATCCTCAAGATCGATGATGTGGTCAGTACTAAACTAATTTCTTTCGTAAATAAGAATATACTAATGTGTCCACTACAGTAATACTAACATGTTTTCTAAAAAAAAAAAAAAAAAATTTGTAGGAATCTGTTCTATGTTTTATTTATGTAAGTATAGTACAGTCACGGGGAGTGGGTCTTGTTTCAACACAATGGTTAATATTTAGTTGTGGTTTTGCGCACTGGAAAATCTGAGCTGAATGTACAATTTCTGAATATTTTCCATTGCTCTGAGAAGTAATGGCTGAAATCAGTACACATTTAACAATATTGTGAGGTTAAAGGTTACTGAACAAAAAAAAGTACAGGTGCTGCCCTTTAGAGTGTGTGTGTATATCTCCACTAATCCAGAGGTTCCCAAACGCATGTCCTCAAGGCACCCCAACACTTTGGTTTAGAGATCTTTGGTTGAGCACAGGTGGTTAAATCAAATTGACTGAGATACTAATTAAGTCACCTGTGGTCAAGCATGGATATCCTTAAAACCTGGACTGTTACGGTGTCTTGAGGACTGAGTTTGGGAACCTTTGCACTAATCATGGGTAGGACAGACATTTTTAAGTAACATTTTTATACAACGTGCTTTATACATTGTTCAGTTTGACAGCAGTAAGTGAGATCAAGTAAAACATTTGCGGTTAAAAATGTTGCCATGACTTTTCGTGTGTGTGTGTGCGTGTGTGTGTTACGAACTACATAGCAGCTAAATAGTTTTCCAGCATCATCTTTTCATTAATACTGACAGGCAATTAGGGAGCCCCAGTAATATACCTTTTGTCCTTTCAAAATGACAATCTATCATTGTGCACAATAAGTTCAGGTCTTTCAGCAAATCCAGTTGCTATATCTGTATCGTTCTTTAGTGTGATTACAGTACACTACACAATAGCTTGCTGTTATGCAATACTTTTATCCCAAGAGGTATGCCTCTATTTTGTCTAGCCTTTCATTTTAATTTTGGATCCAAGATATGAAGGAAAATGTATAAATGAACTGATCAGTCTACTGGAGCTCTGTGGGGAGCACTGCACATACTATGAAAGTGCACTAATTCTCTATAAATACGGAGTCATATTGGTGAAAGGGCTCAGTCCTGAATGCTGCGTTATTTAATATGTATATATTTTGTTTCCTGCAGGTAAACACACGATAGACTCTGCTTATGCTGCATTGTCGACGAACGACTTAAAGAAATAGCGTCCTGTTGCTTTCTGTCGGCATCAAAGCTGGCTGTATAACTTTGTCAGCACTTAATTTAATAAAATTGTTACATGAACTTCAGAAAGTTGCCTTCATTTTATTTTCTGATCACGGAGAATGAATAAAGATAGAAGAATGCTTGACTATTGTATGTTTTGATAGTCTATATTTAAAAATAGCCATAGGAGCAGTGAGGCTTTTCATTAATTGATGGGATTGTCACTGTTTCGTCAAGAGCAGGGGTCTTCAAACTTGGCCCTCTAGCTGCTGTGGAACTACACATCCCAGCATGTACTGCCACCTTTTTGATATAACAGCATGCTAAAACTATGTGCAGTGCATGCTGGGATGTGTAGTTCCACAGCATCTGGAGGGCCAAGTTTGAAGACCCCTGATCAAGAGGATGATTAGCAAAGCTGCTTCCGCTGTAATCTCATTAAACAATCACTACATAAAGCAAACCTTTAGGCAACTGGTCCACTAATACCATACTCTTACCCCAATTCTCTTACTTTGATGGTGAAAAGCCCATGGCTGCTGACTGCAGGGGAATTCTAACTGTGCTATATATACCAGTGATTCTCCAGTATCCCTAACAGGTCATATGACCTGTTGGGTGTACTGAAAGGTTGGAGTTGAGAACCACTGCTATAGGCAATCAATGCCTTTTATATATATATATATATATATATATATATATATAATATATATATAATATATATATATATATTTAGTTATTTATTTTTTTATCTAATTTGCATCTTGCAATACATCTTATTTTTATACTTGCATTTCAAAATGTGCTTTTTTTTAATGGTAAGTAGTTATTCAAAAGAAACAAACTGAAGATTGTACAGTGTTTTTTTTTGTTTTTTTTTAAATTTGTACACCCAAACCACCATGCGCACGTGAGCATATTAATTCTGTATTCATGCACTGTCCTGGGCGTGCTTCCTTAATTTATTATCACTACTGTTGGAACAGTGCAAATAATTAAAAAATACTCATTCCATTCAAAACACGCACACAAAATCAAAATCGACATTTATAGATAATCATATGTTAATCTATTTAAAAATATAAATGCACAGGTCTATCTATAGAGACTATTCGACTAGGTGTTCTGTGTGAAAAATGTGTATTTAAAAAAAAAAAAAAAAAAGTTTAGAATTAAGACAATTTTTTTTATAATACTTTCAATATTTTATTAAAAAAATATTTAAATAACATTTCAAAATAAAACCATCACTTTTAAATCATCCCATAGTGCCAATATAACTCTCTCCTGTCTCAGATTTCCACTCCGAATACTAGCCCTGTGGATATATTCCATTCCTCTGGACATAGTCCCCTTAAATAGGTTTATCTGACTTACAACAATATAAAAATGTGCTGCTTTGATTACAGAATACACCCTATGTATATCCATTACGGCAGGGATTCCCAACCAACCTCAAGGCACACTAACAGTCATGGTTGTAAGTGATATCCATGATTGTGACCAGATGGTTAAATCAAAATAGCTGAGGTACTAACTAAGTCACTTGTGCTCAAGTATGGCTATCCCTAAAACCTGGACTGTTAGTGTGCCTTGAGGATCGTGGTTGGGAACCCCTGCATTACGGAGATAAAGACTCACTTTCTTCTTCGGGAGTCCATAGCTATTACGTTGGAGTATGTGGATGTATCCAGGCACCAAACAGTTAATACAAGCTCTCAACTCCCAGAATGCTCAAGGTCTTCCCCACATATACCCCGCCCCTGGCTAGAGGCAGTCAGTTGTTCTGTTTGGTGCGAGAAGGCACTGCACTGACAGTGGGACTGCTGGAGCAGGCCCAGAGAAAAGTTTTTTTTTTTTTTTTTTCCTGCAGTTGAGCAGGGGGCACGTGCTGTGGATCGGCTGAGAGTCTCATGGGAGACGCGCAGATCGCCTGCTCCATCTACCGGCGCCGCGACACTGGTGTGAGGCCAGTAATTTCGGTAGGGGCACAAGGCCCTGGACCGCAACCAGGATGCGTAGTGATGCAGGTAAGTGTGGTTGCGGCGGCCGCTGATGCCGGAGCTATGTGCCGGTCCGTACTCTGGCGTGGAGACTGGCCCGGGGGACTGCTGTAGTGAGGAGCCGGGGTAGTCTGCCTCCTACACTAGACCACCGGGACTTGATATTCCTGACAGCCGGGGGGAGCTAATGGTGGCGGCCATGTCAGTGAACCGGGTGGATTCACACAGCATAAGGGAGGTTTGCTCTCCCCCGGTGGCCCCTCCTCCAACCCTCACTCCGGCCCTTCTAGGTTCCCGCGTCTGGGTTGCTCCTCCCAGCTACTTGAGTCAGACCGAGACTACTCTTGGGTGGTCTCGATGGCTGTACACTCAGGTTGGGTCAGTCTCCCTGTATGCCTCTCCCGTGGTGACTGGTCATACAGAGCTCCATATGCTACTAGGCTTTAGGCTGTTTGTAGTGCACTGGGAGCTTAGAATGCATAGGCTCTGATAAAAGGGGGGGTGTGTGTGTGTATATGTATGTGTATATATATATATATATATATTTATTATATATTGCATGTGACTTTTGAAAGCTGTGTGTGTTATAACTATCAGTGTTAACCTATCACTGCTGTTTCTCCTTATAACCCTCTACTACAGGTGTGTGGGGTAGTTAGGGGGAAAACATTCACATATGTACTCAGTTCTGTTGCATAAGAAATTATGTCTAAAGAATCTGAAAGACAGGTGGCAGAGGCCCCTGTGCTGGTGTTTTTGTATGGCCTGTAAAGCGGGATTGTCCCCTCAGGATTTTATACAAAATGGGCTGTGTGCTCACTGTTTTAGGGAGTCACCACAGCAGTCAAACTTAACAGCCTCTGGACAGGAGCCCCCTTGGGCTTCTTTTTTCCCAGATCATGGCGCAGGTTGCGGAACATTTGGCAGTTCCAGCGGCCCCAGTGATGAGAGATCCTCAGCCGCTGCAACCAGTTATGTTTATGCCCCCTATGCTGCCATCCTGGATGGATATGTATGCGCATGCGGGTCAGCCTATGCCTTCATCTTCAGCAGCTGCTGCAAACAGCTAGATCAATGCAGCCAAAAACCAGAAGGCGTTCGGCCTCACATGTAGGCCAAGCCACGGATTCCGATACGTCCTCTGAGGAGACGCATGTTTCCTCTCAGGATTCTCTTTCTGGAGAAGAAGGGGATCATTTCCGGTAGTTGATGTCCCTTTTTTTAATTAGGACAGTCAAAGCAGTGTTGAACATAGATGAGGAAGAACCACTGCAAAGCAAGGCGCCTGTGTTTAAGCGCCAGAGTGGTGAAGGCGGAGTTTCCCAAATCAGAGCACTTGTCAGCTTTTGGGGGCAGCATGGAAAGTTCTGGATAAAAAGTTCCATCTTACCAGAAAGGTTGCAGCTTTATACCAGTTTCCTTCGGAACAGTGTACTAAATGGGAAGTTCTGCTGTCGGTGTACGCACATGTGGGACATCTGGTGAGGAGTGCCACATTGCCCATACCGTCTGCATCTTCTCTTAAAAATCCCACGGATAGGAGGTTGGAAGGCTGTCCTAAGGCAGTCTTCTCACTCTCAGGTGCTGCCACTCGCCCAGCTACGGCTTGGGTTGCCAAAGCCATCGAAGTATGGATGAAAACTTAGTCGGAATCCCCGCCAGAATTGTTTAAGGAGCAGCTGAAGATTGTCTCCTATGTCAAGGAGGCTTCATCCTATTTAGGAGAGGCAGCTTTGGTTTCCCGGGATATTATCCTCTAGAGCGTCGGCTGTCTCTGTTGTGGCACGCATAGCCCTGTGGTTAAGGGATTGGAAAGCAGATTCAGGGTCTAAGGCCTTGGAATCCCTTCCATTTGCGGGAGGTATCTTTTTTGGCACGGAGCTGGACAAAATTGTGGCTACGGTGGCAGCTTCTAAAACGGCTGGTCTACCCTCAGCATCTGTTCCCAGGCCAAAAAGATCATCCTTTCGGCCGCAGGGGAAGGTTAGAGGTCAATCCTAAGAGCCAGCTCCAGCAGAAAACCACAATCTAAAAAACCCTGGCAGAATAAACATCCGGTTTCCAGGTCCCAGGATAAGCCTGATGGGACGGGCCTCCTCCCCCAGTGGGTTCGGTGGAAGCCTTGGCCCTACAGCAGGCTATACAATCCCTGCTAATGGCAGGTGTGATCATCCAGGTTCCAAGGAATCGGTTACGGAAGGGGTATTATTCCAACCTATTCCTGATTCAGAAACCGAATGGGTCCTACCGACCTATTTTAAACATAAAGGGACTCAACACGTTTATTCGGGTGTCCTAGTTTCACATGGAGATACTGCGATCAATTGTATCCCTGGATATCCAGGATTCTTATCTGCATATACCAATTGCGCCATCCCACCAGCAGTTTCTGCGGTTTGCTGTGGGGCAGGATCACTTCCAGTTCCAGGCACTGCCATTTGGTTTATCCACGGCCCCTCGGGTGTTTACCAAGGTGATGGCAGTAATAATAGCACGTCTCAGGCGCCAGGGCGTCAGAATTCTGCCATACCTGGACGATCTCCTGTTATTAGGGCAGTCTACACAGGAGTTGCATGAACATCTCGAGTTGACTGTCTCTTGTCTACATAGGCACGGTTGGATCAAAAACTGGAAGAAGTCATCACTCCAGCCAGTGCAACAGTTGGTACATTTGGGGGTACGCCTGGACTCCGTGGGGCAGATTGTATCTGCCGGAGGACAAGATTGCGGCCCTGCAGTTGCGGACACGCAAATTGCTTCACAACAGACGAGTGTCGGTACACTCGGCAATGCGGGTGCTTTGGTCAATGGTGTCCACCTTCAGCATGGTGGAATATGCCCAATTTCACTCCCGACTGTTGCAGCAGTTGATCCTCTTACTCCCCGTGCCAGAGTACCGATCAATAAGATCTCAGATGATCCATCTCTCACCAGAGGTGCGGTTGTCCCTGTCGTGGTGGTTGCGGACAAGCCATCTCAACCAGGGTCACCCATTTTGGATATCTGAATGGGCACTCCTCACGACTGATGCCAGTCTCGGCTGGGGGGCGGTGACAGATCAGCACACTTTTCAAGGAAAATGGACAGAGGCAGCGAGTTGTCTGTCCATAAATGTCCTGGAACTGAGAGCAGTATTCAGAGCATTGTTGCAGGCTCAAGGGATACTACAGGGCAAACCAGTGCAAGTACAATCTGACAATGTCACCACGGTGGCTTCTCAATCATCAGGGTGGCACTCTGAGACGGGGGGCCATGGCAGAAGTGTCCAAAGATTCTGGTCTGGGCAGAGCGTCACCTTCCAGCAATATCAGCCGTGTTCATACCAGGAGTCCTAAATTGGGAAGCGGACTTCCTGAGTCAGCAGTATATAAACGCCAGAGAGTGGGATCTTCATCCACAGGTATTCCAGAACCTGGTGGACAGATGGGGTCTTCCAGAGATAGACCTCAAGGTACAACCACAGGTTGCTCAGGTTCGGGTCCAAAACCAGGGATCCATTGGCCAAATTCATAGACTCTCTTACACTAGACCGCAATTCCACTTTACTGTATCTCTTTCCGCCTCTGGCTCTTCTTCCCAGAGTCATCAGGAAGGTCAAGCAGGAAAACAGTGTGGTGATACTGATAGCTCCTGCTTGGCCTCAGGCGCCATTGGTTCACCGATCTACAGAGTCTCTCCGGGGACACTCCATGGCCTCTTCCTCTAAGGCAGGACCTGTTAGTACTGGGTTCCTGCTTGTACCTGGATCTTCCTCGTCTGTCTGACGGCATGGCTCTTGAGGCCTCCGTCCTCAAGACCAAGGGGTTTTCAGATTTGGTGATACAGACAATGTTAAGGGCACGAAAGCCTTCCTCTGCCCGCATTTATTATAGGATTTGGCACTCATTCTTTCAGTGGTGTGAACTGAGAAAATATGACCCTAAGGTGTTTAGGGTCTCCCGAGTGCTTTCCTTTTTTTTCAGTCTGGTTTAGAGCGGGGTGTTCGTCTGGCCTCCCTGAGAGTTCAGGTTTCTGCACTTTTGGTCTGGTTTCAGCGCAGGATTGCCCCGCTGCCTGATGTAAGGACATTTTTTTCAGGGTGTTCTGAGGGTTCAGCCGCCTTTTATTCCCCCGGTAGCCCTGTGGGATTTGACATTAGTTCTCAGGGCTTTACAGGCTCCCCCTTTTTGAACCCTTGAAATCAGTAGACCTTAAGTGGTTGACAGCAAAGACAGGTTTTTCTTCTTGCCATCGCTTCAGCCCGTAGGGTCTCTGACTTGGCAGCTCTTTAGGTCTGCTCCCCTTTTTTGATATTCCATCAGGATAGAGCGGTGCTGCGTACTAGAGCAGGATACCTTCCTAAGGTAGTATCACGGTTTCATACAAAAATGAAGAAATTGTGGTCCCAGCTTTTCAGGCTTCAGGTCTCTCTGTAGGTGAGGCTTCTCTGGATGATGTTCGTGCGCTACGTATTTATGTGGATCGCACCAACAGCTTGAGGAAATAGATTCTCTTTGTGCTGTATGGCTGTCATAAGCACGGCTGGCCAGCCAATAAACAGACCCGCGCAAGGTGGCTTCGTATGACAATTTCGCAGGCATACACTCAGGCCGGTTGTGTGGTGCCAGACTCTATTATGGCACAAGACGCCGGTCATTTTACCGACGCTGGGAGATCAGCCCCCGGCATCCCGATCGAAGTGATGCTGGGCGCCAAGCACCATACTCCCAGGATATCACAGACTTAATGCTGGATAAGTGAACTTGGGGCATATTCAATTGGGCATGACGTTTAGCGAGGAAGAAACCTTGTGCCCAATTTTGGATTACCGCGAGTATGCGCTCTCCCAATTCACGCGGTGACCAATTAAAAAAAAGTGGTTGCAGGATTTTCAGAGCTGAAAACTCTGTGCTGCGTAAAAAATAAATAATACACTTACATGCCTGGTGGTCTCCCCTCTGTCTTTTTACTGGGGAGGGGGCTGCTGGGAGGCTCCAGAGAGACCCAAGGGCTTGTGGGAGATGTAGTTCTCCCAGCGCCCATTACAGGGGGCTTACACACCGGGGGTGTCTCACGCACACTCTCTCTGACCTCCTCACCACTGCTGCAGGAGACAAGGTCCCGACACTAGATGCAGAAGACCAGCCCTTCAGAAGGTGAGTATTACTGACTACTTAAGCTAATTGGTAACTTCCAATTGCTTAATTAGTCATAAGGAGGGATGCTGCTGGGGTCCCAGAGCATTTCCTGACCTCTTTTTCTAAAATTGTGGATTTTAGGAAAAATTGGTCATGCTCTGTAGGTTCGCAAAAAAAAAACCTTCCGGCTATCAAAATAGGAAAAAATGAGCACCTAATTGAATAGTTAAAATCCTGCACCTGCAGGAAAATGCCCACAGGTGTGGGATTTTTTTTGTATTCTCACTCCCAATTGAATATGCCCCCTTTTTGTTACTCAGTCAGGTCTCCATTTGTCAACAAAGTGCTCGCTAAAGGGGTTAGGTCATCCTTTCTGGATTTAACAAACAGTGGTAATTAAGATTACCGCTGTTTTTCACAGCAGGATGTAGTTAAAATACATACGGGCGGGAGGCTGTCTGTTGAAACCCCGGCGTCGGAATCCCGACTCGGGATTTAACATAGGCAGCTAAATCCCGACAGATGGCATTCCGATCGAAGGTAAGCCATGGTGCACTTAGCTGTTAGCCACAGGGAGAAGAGGGAGGGGGGTTAGGCACCAACGGGGAGGGATAGGATTAGGGTGCAAGAAGGGTTAGGGGGAGGTTAACATAGCATCAGGATGACGCTGTCTGCATTTTGACAGCAGGCATCCCGTCTGCCAGGATTTCATACTCAACCGTCACAGCATCGCTGTCGCCCTGTTTAGAGGGCGAGAGCGATGCAGTCTCCATTGCTGGCAATGGAGACCCGGCGCTGCCCTTCCGTCTTCAGCGAAGCCTTCCTGGCACAGCCAGGTCCCCATGTTATGCATATGTGCAGATGGCCCGTCGGGAATGGGCAGTACACAAGACCCCTGTTGCTGGCAGCGTTAGGCTGCCAACAGCCCAGTGGAAGACATCGCCAGAGGGATAAGTATTGGTAAATACCAGTGGATTTTTCATTTTCGTATTCCAATGATACTAAATGAAGAATTGCGCTGGTATTTACCTTCATTGATAAATGAGGGTCTCAATGTTTTAGGAGCCCCCTTAACTATTGGAACCGTAGGCAGCTGCCTAATGGTAACGCTGGCTCTGGGCACCAAAAGCAGCTGCACCGCCTGCTAATGTAGCAGTTAGGCCTTTGTGCATGGTATAATACATATTTGTTTTGCTTTTCTCAGGGGAAGAGAGAGGACTTGTATGAGGGCTCCAAGCTATGAGATAGGAAGCAATTATTTATAAATGCAGATACTATATAAATAAAGTCTGACAATACATAGCCTATGTTACTATACAACATTCCCAGGAGGTAGAAGTGTGACCATAAGGAAGGAGATCTCAGGTGTTTAAAGGCTGACTGTGCCCTGATAGATATAAAGTACATTGTCTGTACTGACTACTGAGGCTTCCACCATGTACTGCCTCTGATCCTCCCAGCTCTTGCTGCAGCTGAGTCTCACACGGGCCAGATGGTGCGGGATTACTATTGGTTTACTATAAGCAGCTTTGTCTCCCAGCTGCCGCCCTGCTACCCGCGCTCTCAGCCTCCTGTCCCCTCCCGCGTCCCGTATCGGCGTCCGCGGTTACCAGGCAGCAGCAGGGACTTGGGACGGGTCTGGGAGTTGTTACCAGGCGACGGCGCCGAAGCCGAACACCATGGCGAGGTCTCACCGGGACTCTGTGTTGGCCGCGGCGTGTGTCCAGACCCCCGTGCATCCCCACACGCGGGGACCGGTCACCCTGTACGAGAGGCAGGAGGCAGAGAGACAGCGGCTCAGCCGCGGCAGCCGGATGCCCCCAGGAGGAGAGGTGAGACCCTGCTCAGCCCTAGCCAGCACCGGTCATATCCCAGAGTGTGCTGCCAGTCTTCTGTCACTGTGGGGTCAGTGTTGCCAACTCTGAAATGGAAAACAAGCAACCTATAAGCAAAAAACAAGCCCAACCCAATTCTAAAAAAGCCCAATAAAAAAGCCCAATTTATGGGGGTGTCTCTTTGTCCTCACTCTCTACCTGCCTAACTTCCCTTATTCCCCCTCTTCTCTAACCTAAATATGTTAGTGTGTCCACAGCCTTATCTGCCTATATTGCTTTTCTCCCTCTACACCAATCTCCATATTTTTACCTCCTCCCTCTTTTCATCCCTCATTCCCTTGCCAGTCTTCAGCTGGGTACATACTGGCCGATGTGTGTACCCAGTGATGCGACGCCCGACCACGCAATATATATTGGGCGGTCGATACATACTGCACGATGTGGTGTCCGATATGTCGGGCACCAACTGCATCCACTATGCCAGCGTCGGCAACTTAAGGTGCATACACACTAGACGATATGCTCCCTGAGCGATATCGTCTAGTGTGTCCCCGGCAGGCTGTGCTCAATGTCGTTTATGACATTGAGCACAGCCGCTGAACGATATCGTTCAGCGCCGGGCTCTCTCCCCCATTCCCTGACATGCAGCAACCTGACGAGATCGTCAGGTTGGCCTGCATGTCAGCCCAATGAACGATGATGACGAACGACCCGCGGGAACGCGCGTCGTCGTTATCGTTCATCTTTTTGGGCTTAAACATGGACGATAAAGTGGACAACTGAACGATAACGATACCGTTATCGTTCAGTCGTCCACTTTATCGCCCAGTGTGTACGCACCTTTAGTCGTTCCATCGGCTCTACATGCAGGCCGACGGAACTACCACGATGGATGACCCACAGGAGTGCGCAGGGTCACGCGTAGTTGGTACACACTTGCCGATTTGGACGATATGTCGGCCCAATCAGCAGGATCGTCTAGTGTGTACCCAGCTCTCCTTTACCTGACTCTTCTTCTCTGTATTTCTCTCACCCCTCTTCTTTACCTCCTTCATTCCTGTCACCTGTCTAATTCCATTATCCCCTCATTTTAACAGCCTCAGTAATTTTAACTCGCCCCTATGTACCTGCCTCATTTCTATCATCTAGTTTACCTCTCCTTCCCCCCTCCCTTAGTCGCTACCAGTGCAAAACACACAGAGGGGCCTATTCATTAAACGTAAAAATTCAATGGAGATGATTAGCTTTAGAACTCTCATGGAGTTCTAGCTAATTATAGGTGGAATTCATCATTCCACCTCTCCATAAGTATCTATTCCGAAAAGCTGTCATTTTTGCGATGATACTTTTCCCTGCCTACACTACCTTATCGCGCCTGGAAACAGTGCTGCGCATGCGCTGTTACATCTGTAAAACCAGCACATGCGCAGCACTGCCTACAGATGCGGTAAGTTTCGTAACCACCCCCCTCCCCCCCCCCCTCCCGACTTACCTGTCCGCGCAGCAGCCTCCGGCTCCCTGCTGGTCTGTCATGTGGTTTCCCAGCAGACCACATGACAGATTAGAAAAAAATAAAAGATTTTTTTTTTTTCTTTTTCTAAACTTTCTTGTGCTCTGCTGGGGAGCACACATGACAGACCAGCCTCCGGAGCCTGAGGACGGAGCAGAGCGCCGGAGAGACTCGTCGGGGGACCTGCACACGCTGATACAGGTAAGTGGATTCTGCTATTCGCCACCTCACAGTGGCGAATAGTAACTGCATCGAATTCCGAAAATTGATAATTTTCGGAATTTGATGAATACCATAATTTCCACATCCCCATACTAATGTATGGGGAGTGTGGAAATTAACGCAGGGGAACTTAGCAAGGAGATATCTGTGATATCTCCTGTGTTAAGTCTGTTCATGAATACCAAAATAACGTTATTTAAGGAAAATGTCCTTAAAAACGTTATTTTAGTGTTGATGAATAGGCCCCAGACACCCTTACTTACCTCTAGGGGTGCCTCAGCAATGCACACAAAAAAATAATCCCCAAAACAAGCAACAAACTACTTCAAAAAAAAGGAAGCAACTTGCAAAAAAAAAGAAGCCCAATTCCGCTTGTTATAAGCGGACTTGGCAACTACAGTATGAGTGGGGTCTATTTACTAAATGACAGTTGGGAGCTGATTGGTTGGTACCTTATTTCAAACTGGACATTTCACAGTAACCCAGGTTTGCTGTGCGTTCACGTGCAATAACCTGGGTTATTGCTGATAGTGTGAAAGGGATATAAACCTTTAGTTAACACACTCAATTAAATGATCTTTTATTGAAACATATAATTGAAGAAGTAAATGTGTGTTACTCGTGGTTGTGTGCTGGCGGCCTGTTATCTGCTGCACCCGGGAATTACATGTAGTGACAGGGATTAGTGTCAGGTGACAGCAGACGAGCTCAGTACATTATTAGAAAGCTCCTTTTAGCACAGGTCCTACCAATAACCAATTGAAAAATCAGCTCCAATTTGTTGGAATTGGCTTCAAATTTACTGTTAATTGCAAATTAAGATGAATTAATCCGGTGTCACAGTAGTGGATAGAAAAACCATCAACTGCTATAAGTCACGTGGAAAAATTCTATAAACCTGTTTTGGGTACGCTGCCCGCTTCATCAGACCATGTTCCCACTAGGCTGTTTTAGCGGGGCGCCGTGCCTTATCCGATTTTAAAGTGGCCAAAATGCACCCTGCCCTTATAGCGTGCACCCCGCTAAAGCAGCCTGCCCTGTGCAGTCCCCACCCGCGTGCCACAGTGCTCCATCTGGCGGGAAAAGTTGTGGTTTCTGATCGCCGCCGGGTGAATAGATGCCCAAGAGTGACAAATTGGGGGACGTGTCATGATGAACGCTCCCTTTTTGTGAGTGCACAAGTCTTCGGTATGCGCATGGAAGCTCCATCCGCACTTCAGCGCACTGCCTGCCCTCTGGCGGCATGTGTGTGGAGGGGGGCGTCTGGCGTGGACATTAAAGGCTCTTACACACTAGACGGTAAATTGAACCCTATTGACAATAACGATATCGTTATCGTTCATAGCGGTCAATATCATCCAGTGTGTATGCAAGATATCGGTAACGATGCGTTCTACCGCGAATCGTTAACAATGTCTTTCATCACCTGAACTTGCAGGCCAACCTGACGATATCATCAGGTTGTGCATGTTCCGGGGTGAGGGAGGGTGACGTCACAAAACGATATTGTTCAGTATGTATGCTCAATGTCGTTCCTGACATTGATCCCGGCAGTTCAGGGAAAACGCTTAAGTGTGTATGCGGCTTAACACTTGTTTATGCCAATATTATTTACAAGTTGTGTTCTGGTGCTGTGATGAGATGAAATGCACCTCGCTGTCAGCGTTTCCGCGTGCGTCCTCATAGTATTTAATTCAAAGGCTAAAACTGAGGAAGTGTCTCCCGCAATCTGGGACAGACTTTATCAGAATATTATATAGATCCAATGCAGTGTGCCTTTAGCGCAAGTCCAGTAAAGAGCTTGGAGTACCCACCCCCTCCCCTTACAACTCTCACTGTGCCAGACTAACTGATTTTGGGATCATTTATAGTTATTGCAAATGAAATTTATGATACACATCAGTAGTACAAGTATTTGCCAACTCTATGTTTCTCCTCTTTGGGAAAAGCCCTAAAGAAGATGCAGCTGACAGCTTAGGGAGCGTATCCGGGCTCTTCACGGCATTATTATTATATTATACTTTATTTATATGGTCTATGTATATGATGGTGTGACTAAATCCTTAACGCAGAATGTATTGCAGCCTGAGGAGTTAATTTGTGCGGTTGCCCTATAAGACCTTGGGGAACAAGTGATGTAAATATATGGATTATTAACCCTTTGGCGCTATATATGGGGGTACTCTATGTCAAATGGCTGATATAAAAATAGTTTTATTGAGACATAAAACGTACATGAAACAAAATAGTAATAAAAGGTACAGATAAAATATATAAAATTGATATAAAAATTCATTAGGAATGTTGAAGCAACATACAAATAGGAACACAGGCAGATGAACACCTATATATAGTGTTCATTACTCCTATGGAACGTCCAATAAGCACTTCCAATGATTCAATCAAGTGCAAATGCAATGTCAAATCGTGGACATAAGTGGAAAGTTCCTACCCAGCATAGGTGTTGGAACCACAGGTGGATAAATGCTAGGCACCTCTGCAGTATCCTGCATAGGCTCAAAAGTCAACTACAGTCAGGTAAGTATATTTCCAGAAGGTCCAGGCACAGGTCGGGAAGCCTGAACTGCTTATTGGATACTCCATACCTTTTATTACTATTTTGTTTCATGTACATGTTTTATATGTCTCAATAAAACTATTTTTATATCATCCATTCGACATAGAGTACCCTATATATAGCGCCAAAGGGTCAATATTCTGTATATTTTTATTTATATGGTGCCAGACAGGTTCTGCATCGCCTTACAAGTACATTAACAAATGAGCGAAGTGAAACAGTGACTTACAGTACGAAACAATGCAGGACAAGGACATGGTTTATACATATTGCTGCATTAGCAATCATAACACTCAACAAACAGCAGGGCGTAAGCATCCAAGTGTTAGGTGCCGTTGTGAGGAGTTAGGAGTAGATAATAGTATGAGAAGAAGAAGCAGCACATGAGGAAAGAGGTCCCTGCTCGTGAGAGCTTACATTCTAAAGGGAAGGAGCATACAGACGGGTAACACAGATGCGGTAGACTGTGAGGAAGGAGCATGGTGCAGCTGGTTAGGGTGGGAGCTGGAATGCTATGATGAAGTAGTGGGTCTTGAGATCCCGTTTGAAGATTTGTGGAGAGTCTGATAGGGAAAGAGAGAGTTCCAGAGGTAGGAAGCAGCCCATGCAAAATCTTGGAGGTGGGCTTTAGACCCCGTCCCCATATTGCTGGTCTGTGGGGAGGGGACATGGCTAAAATGACACAATTTGCGTCATTTAGCCCAGCCACCTTCCTATAGACCTGTGATTCCCAGTATTCTCTCCCCATCCTGCTCACTTCACTAGGACGCAGGCAGGATGCGGGAGATCCACGCACTCATCTTAGATCCGTGGGACTGCCCGAAAAATCTTAGACCACTTTATATTGTTTTGTGGTATTATATGCTGTTATATCTTGTACTACAGTATTATGTGAGACACAGCAATCTTTGTCATTATGTCATTTGTTTCCTGTGCTCAATATAATCTTATTTTTGCCTGTGACATATGTATTATTGTAAGTGCACATGTGAGACGTATGGTAGGAATGAGCTTTCATTATGGCATAGAATAAAAGACAACATGCCATAAAAAGGTAGTCTGCTGTTTTCACCAGTCCCCATAGTGAGCTACTAGAACCTTACACTCAGTGTTTTGTGTGCCAATATTGACTCCTCTTCTACTTGGCTGCATCCACAGTATCACCTACACGTTGTCATTTTCAACAGGATGATTCTGACTCACATTCTGACACTGATGGAAACGAGCCCTGCAAAATGTGGAACTGTAAGGACTGGGTTTTTGACATCTCCAAAATCCATCACTCAGACAAAGAATACTATAAGCAGCTTAAGCATTTGAAAAATGCCCACGTGCACAACATGGAACAGCTGGAGGAAATGTATGAGCATAAACTACACCTAACAGGGGTGGAGGACACTGCAGCCACTGCCATGAAAGGTTCCTGGTAAGCAGGCTCGATCATTGCTTTGTGCAGACCTGTGTATCTTTTCTCACTGTCATTGTATAAATTCCTGCTCTCCTAACTACTGATTATATATTTTTTATTTTCTCATAGATTATTCAGCATAGTACAAAACAATATGTACTGGTTTCCTAGAAATAATGAAGGCAACTAATTTATGGCCTGATATGTTTCAATACACTAGACTTCATTCCTAAATCTATTGGTTCGTTCCATATAAAGGCTGCCTTTTCTGTGATTTAATGTGGGTCATACATCTATGGCCCGATTCCCTGTTCTAAAGGCGCCGATCCGATCTGTCGATCAGCGATCAAAAACTGCAATCGGCGAACATAGATGATTGTTGAGCCATCAGGGAATTGTGAAAATTCAACTCAAATTCCCTACTCGCCGATTTCAACCATTTCTAGGTTGGAATTGGTGAATCGATATTGTCCAACATTTCTCCGATACTCCGGCATTAGCAGAGCGTAGAATTGCCCCCATACAGGCTGGATGTATACGCCCCATAAGTTCACAGAATTTACACATGGCAGCATAATATAGATGGAATATAAGGGATGCAGTCAGGATACTGACAGCTTGACAGGGGACTAAAGATAGGTGTTGAAATCCCGACGCCTATCATTAGCCCCACTAAAAAATACCGACACCCGGCATACCGAACGAAGGTAAGCCGGATGTCTTGGCGTCTAGCCACGGGGGGGGAGGGGGAGGGTTAGGTTTAGGGACCCCCCTGGGACTTGGGGTCAGGCACCCCCGGGAGGGTTAGGGTAGGGAAAGGAGGGGAGTGGGGGGGGTTAGGGTTAGGCACCCCCCCCCCGGGAGGGGTAGGTTTAGGGTGTGGGGAGGGGGGGTTAGGTTTAGGCACTAACGGGGAGAGGCTAGGGTTAGGCACCACTAAGGGAGGGTTAGGGGGGGAGAGGGGAGGCATTAAATGCTGATTCCGGAATATAGACCTGTTCATTACAGTAAAGACAGTGCTAGATTATAGATAATATTGTCAGGAGAGAATTGTTTTCTACTTGATCAATAAAGGAATTTAGTATATTTTTCTTTAGTATATAGTTCTTGAAAAACATTTGCAAACATTAAAAAAAAAAATTAGCTGCGGGATTAACCCTGCGCGTCATCTCCCCTAGGTGGACTTTTCTGCACAGCTTCAGGAGCTGCGAGGAAAAGGCAGAATCAGGGGGTTTTGCGTGCAGGGAAACCTACTGATTCAGCAGTTTACGCAGAATCAGTGGGTTTTCGTGTGTTAACCTCTGATTTACCGCACAGGAAAACCTGCTATTTCATTGAATAGCATTTCCTTGCGTGGCGCGGGTAATTAGTCGTGGGGTTTATTCCGCTGTTAATTGTATTCCCCCACTATAATTTGAGTGGAGCTGAATTGGCTGTCTGCTGGGGTTGCTGAGGATCTTCTTCGAAGCTCCGTCCACCACCGGAAAATACAGCCGGCAGGTCAGAAGTTTTAGTTGCCATGGTGACTGGTATTTGTGGAGCACTGATGTATTTAATATATAACAAAGTGTTCACTGTAGTGGGCCTGCTTTGATGACACCATTGGAATCACAGGTGGGCCAATGTGTTTGATCATGTTATATCACTTTTCATGTCTTTGCCCACTCAGTGTGGCTGTGGCTTGATGCGAATTGCATTGTCCACTTTGCAAGAAAATTGCCTGTCTTCACTTAGTTCATGAGTCCCCAAGACATTCTGGGAGAGTAGACCACTATATCCTAAGATGAAAGAGGAGCAGTGTGGTCGGGTATATTTTGTTGACATTCATCATGTCGACACTGATGAATGCCAACATTATTAGAATATCGACAAAGCAGTGTTTTTCCAGTACAGCAGTCACTAACCCTCCCCTCTTGCAGCCTAACCTTACCCCTCTCTCCCCTAGCCAAAACCCGCTGCTCCCTGTAGAATGTTGACTTTTCACATGTTGTCATTGTAAACATGTCGACATGTTTATTGTCGTCATCTCAACGATGTTGACATTATGATTGTCGACAGTTTGGATGTTCACATGCTCTATGCATCCCAGAGCCGTGTGTAATGTGGAGGTTGTAATATTAGTTTTTATTAGATCTGTATTGTAACATGGGGCTACCACCGAAAATTTTATTTTACATTCTGCTCCACGGGAGGTTTCTGGCCTCCCTGAGCTCTCCTTAGGGCACCTGCTTTACAGTTTATGAAAATTTTAATTGATGGGTTTATTGGTCATTGTGACTGTCTCTGATTATGTATAGTTAAAAATATCATCCATTGCACCTGAAATCCAAGCGGTAGATAATAAAAGATGAAATGCCATCAGCAGTTGCTATTCCTCCTTGGTTTTTACTAGTTTTGCTGTAGCCTATGCTCCCTAAGGGGCATATTTATGAAAGTGTTTTCGCAGAATATCCTCAGAAAACTGCAGTTTCCTGAGGATTTCAGTATCCCTTGAATGTACTAACATGAGACCGGAGCAGATATTGGAGATATCAGCTGTGGTTCCTCTATTTTCAATTGTTAAGAGCAGATTCCACAGGTTTCTATTGGGTCCAGGGGCAAATGCAGTATTTGTAAGGGGAGGTATCTGCATATGTATGTATGTGTATAATATATATATATATATATATATATATATATTGTGACACAGTTAGGTTAGGGGGTCCCTCTCCTGGGTAGAGGACTCCTTCCTTACACACACACACAGCAGCAGGGAAGCAGCACACCAGTCTGGATGCAAGTACAAGCTGGTCGGCGCCAGTCTTTATTGTACAATGTCAGAAACATAAAGAAAACATAAATATAAATCCTAGCCCTGTCGGGGCACTAACTTCACAGGTAGTTCCCTCACTACCAGAACCTGGCAGGGCCTAATGCCCTCGCCAGCAACAAAAGCACAGCACAACACTCACAGTTAGTTATCCAAGTGTCTCTGAGCAAACTCCCTGCCTGCTCTCCCAGGTGAGAAAATCAGCCCTAAACACACTAGGCTTATATTGGCCACTCTCAGGTGGAAAACTAACAAGCCTGTTACCAGGCTGCGAGAACCAAAACCTGGAGTGGCCGTGGGTGGAGCCCTCCCTCTCCTCTCACCCACAACCCCCAGGTCCCAAACCGGCTTTTCAAAAAGCCGAAACTCAAGCCTGCTACACTGCAGGCTTTCTCCTGGGGGTTTAAAACACAAAAGACAGGAATCTGGGACAAATGTAACTGCCACAGACCACTTTACCAGTGATCCTATCACATATCCCCCCCCTTTGTTTCGACCTGTGGGGCGGAACAACTGAAGCCCCCAAACAATGAACGCGTGACAACGCGTCAGCATTGGCCAGCTGGCTTCCTGGCCTGTGTTCCACTGAAAATTTAAAAGTTTGTAACGCCAAGAACCATCTTGTAATTCTCGCATTACTGTCCTTATTTTCAGACATCCACTTCAGAGGGGCATGGTCAGTGATCAATTTGAACTTTCTTCCGACCAAGTAGTACCTGAGAGCCTCTAACGCCCACTTTATGGCCAACGCCTCCTTCTCCACTGTGGCATAGTTTCTCTCATGTACATTCAACTTTCTGCTAAGATAGAAAATAGGGTGTTCCTCACCCTCCTTGTTCTGGGACAGGACCGCTCCTATACCTACTTCTGATGCATCGGTTTGTACTATGAATTCCCTTTCAAAATTAGGAGTCATAAGGACTGGTTGGGAACACAACGCTACTTTCAACTCCTGAAAAGATTTCTCTGCCTCAGGACTCCATTCTACCATGACTTTTTGTTTGCCTTTGGTCAGATCAGTCAATGGGACTGCCATGGTGGCAAAGTTGGGTATAAACCTCCTGTAGTACCCCGTAATTCCCAAGAAGGCTCTCACCTGCTTCTTTTTCAGAGGCCATGGCCAGTTTTGTATGGCATCAACTTTATTGAGCTGAGGCTTTATCAGGCCTCTGCCAGTGGTGTATCCCAGATATTTTACTTCCTCCATGCCTAGACAACACTTTTTTGGGTTGGCTGTCAAACCTGCCTTATAGATGGAGTCCAACACTGCTTGTACCCTGGGTAAGTGAGACTGCCAATCAGGACTATGAACGACCACGTCATCCAGATAAGCAGCCGCATACCGTCTATGGGGCCTTAGAATCCTGTCCATCATTCTTTGGAAGGTAGCAGGTGCCCCATGTAACCCGAAGGGCAACATCTTGTACTGAAACAAGCCCTCTGGCGCTGAAAAAGCTGTCTTTTGTTTGGCGCTCTCGGTTAACGGTACTTGCCAATACCCTTTGGTTAGGTCAAGAGTGGTTAAATACCTTGCCGTCCCTAGTCTCTCAATCAGTTCATCCACTCTTGGCATCGGGTAGGCATCGAATTTTTAAACACTGTTCAACTTTCGGAAGTCATTGCAGAAACGCACACTCCCGTCGGGCTTTGGAATCAACACAATGGGACTTGACCATTCACTATGTGATTCTTCAATAACCCCTAACTCTAGCATATTTTTAATTTCTTTCGACACCGATTCTCTTTGTGCTTCTGGTAACCTATAGGGCTTTAGATTAACTTTAACCCCTGGGTCAGTGATGATGTCATGTTTAATGACCGAGGTTTTCCCAGGTACGTCAGACAACAGCACCCTATTTCTAATCAGAAACTCCTTGACCTCTTGTTGTTGAATTGCCGGCAGGGTTTTTGCCACTGTCACTTCGGGAACTAAGGGCCCTGGACTTACTGGAGGGTCTCGGACGGCCGACAGTACCGTTCTATCTTTCCAGGGCTTTAACAGATTTATATGGTATATCTGTTCCGGCTTTCTTTTCCCCCGGCTGGTAAACTTTGTAATTGACCTGCCCCACTCTTTCTAAGATTTCAAAGGGCCCTTGCCATTTAGCCAAAAGTTTATTTTCCACAGTGGGAACCAATACTAACACTCTGTCCCCAGGAGCAAAGCTGCGTAACCGAGCATTGCGGTTGTATACCCTCTGCTGTGCCTGTTGAGCCTGTTCCAGGTGCTCTCTCACTATCGGCACTACCGCAGCAATTCTCTCCTGCATTTGGGAAACATACTCAATCACCGTTTTGTAAGGACTAGACTGCCCCTCCCATGTCTCTTTGGCAATGTCTAGTAACCCCCTTGGGTGTCTCCCATACAACAAGTCGAAGGGTGAAAACCCTGTGGAGGACTGGGGAACTTCTCTTATGGCCAACAATAAATACGGCAATAAGTAGTCCCAATCCCTACCATCCTTGTCGACCACTTTCCTAAGCATGTGTTTTAACGTCTTGTTAAACCTCTCGACCAGCCCATCGGTTTGGGGGTGATAAACCGAAGTTCTTAACTGTTCGAATTTGAACAGGCGGCATAACTCTTTCATGACTTTGGACATAAACGGTGTACCCTGGTCAGTTAGTATCTCCTTAGGTATACCCAGCCTGCTAAAGACATGAAATAGCTCTCTGGCAATGGTCTTGGTTGACGTATTGCGCAACGGGATCGCTTCCGGGTACCTGGTAGCGTAATCCATTATGACCAGAATATACTGGTGTCCCCTGGCAGACTTCATTAAGGGTCCAACCAAATCCATCGCTATTCTTTCAAACGGCACCTCTATGATAGGCAATGGAACTAGTGGACCCTTACAATGTGGCCTGGGAGCATGATACTGACACTCAGGGCAGGATGCGCAAAAGTCAGATACCTCTTTATGAAGCCCATCCCAGAAAAACCTCTGCATTATTCGCTCAGTGGTTTTCTCTACCCCTAGATGGCCTGCCGTTATATGACCATGGGCCAGATCCAACACTGTTCTTCTGTAGGCTTTGGGAACTATTAGTTGTTCCACAACATCTTCCCCCTTCTTAGTCACCTGATATAACAAATCCTGACACATTGCCATGTGGGGATAGGACAAAGGACTATCAGGGTCTACGGGTTTACCATCAACTACTTTTACATTCTCCCTGGCTTTTACCAAAGTAGGGTCATTCAACTGCTCCACGGCAAAGACCTCTCTTCTGACCTCTAAATCAGGCAGACGATCACCTGGCCCAACAACACTTCCCACCTCAATGGGAGGCACATCAGTTGGCGGGCCACCGTCACGTTCCGCATTCTCTAGTTCGCCAACCATAGTAGAAAAAGGGAATAACTCTGACTCAGAAGAAACTCCCTCCTCCACTACATCGACAACCTTCTCAAATGGATCGGGGATGTTCACCTCTGGAACAAAACGGCTTTCCCACAACTTCCAGAAGTGAGCAAAGTCTCTCCCCAATATTGCATTGTACACCAGACCATGCACCAAACCCACAGAAACTATAGCAGAACCACATGGTGTCTCGATGTTCACCTCGGCCGTAACATAATATCGAGTATCCCCATGTATGCAGGTCACACCAACAGTTTTCCCTGTATGCCTCAAGGGGTTCACCAGCTCAGCTTTTATAAGTGTCACCAAGCTACCAGAGTCTAACAGTGCCTCTACTCGGTTGCCATCTACAGTGAGTACACACATGTGCTTATCAGTCTCAGCCTGCCGGTCAGCCGTACAGGCTATCTGTGCAAAGAAAGACCCCCTACGGTAGACATGAGCAGTATCACATTGCATAGGTTCAGTTGTAAGTGCACAATTAGCGGCAATATGGACGAAGCCACCACATCGGAAACACTGAGTCATATTAATGTCTAGTCGTTTATGGGGCAAGAACCTTCCCGGCCTGGCAGGCCTGTCTCCAGGTTCTACACCCTCAGTCTTAGGTACATTCCACCACCCAGCACCCTTCTCCCCTGGAACAGTCTTACCAGTGTCTGTGGGAGTTTGCCGGTGCGCCATCGGGGCTCGGTGGAGCATACTCATCAGCTCCTCAGCCGCCACGTACCTCTCCACTAGCTCGACCAACTGGTCCGCGGACTTAGGGTCTGCATGGCTCACCCACTTGCTCAGAGTCGCGGGTAATGATCACAGGTACCGGTCCATCACGACCCTTTCCACGATCTGTGGACCCGTCAGTGTCTCGGGCTGTAGCCATTTTGAGGACAGATGGACGAGGTCATGCATCTGTGAACGTGGAGGCTTGTCCATATGGAACTCCCAGCGGTGGACCCGTTGGGCACGAACAAAGGTGGTGACTCCCAAGCGAGTTAGGATCTCCTGTTTTAATTTTTTATAGTCCTTGGCATCAGCCAGGCATAAGTCGAAATATGCTTTTTGTGGCTCCCCAGACAAAAAAGGTGCCACCAGACTTGCCCACTGCTCCTTGGGCCAACTCTCCCTTTCGGCCGTTCTTTCAAATGCGGCGAGATAGGCCTCCACATCATCGCCCGAAGTCATCTTTTGAAGGAAGTCTGGCGCGTACGGAGTGAGTGGTGGTGGGAGGACCAGTAGTAACATCTCTGGGCCGGGCGACCAGGTGCTGTACCACCTTTCTTATGGCCTGGCTGTTTTCCGCTAAGGCCTGGCGGGTTTCCTCGATGGCGACCTGTTGTTGCCTCTGGGCTGTCTCCAAGGCCAACAGTTGCACCCTGGTGGATTCCTGCTGAGCCCTGGTAGATTCCTGCTGAGCTGCTGTAGCTTGGAGCAAGGCCTTCACAATTTCCTCCATTTTGTCCTGGGGTGTAGGTTGGAAGCTGAACCTTGCCTCTCTGAGCATTGGCTGACGCCTCCTCTATGGGACTCCAAGGACACAGTGTTATTTCCACACTCACAAATTGGGTGTCTGTCCCTTTAATTTTTAAATGGAAAGTTTTCCTCTTGCTGCAACTTCAGTGTGTGTGGGTGCCCGCATTCTCCACCATATTGTGACACAGTTAGGTTAGGGGGTCCCTCTCCTGGGTAGAGGATTCCTTCCTTACACACACACACAGCAGCAGGGAAGCAGCACACCAGTCTGGATGCAAGTACAAGCTGGTCGGCGCCAGTCTTTATTGTACAATGTCAGAAACATAAAGAAAACATAAATATAAATCCTAGCCCTGTCGGGGCACTAACTTCACAGGTAGTTCCCTCACTACCAGAACCTGGCAGGGCCTAATGCCCTCGCCAGCAACAAAAGCACAGCACAACACTCAGTTAGGTATCCAAGTGTCTCTGAGCAAACTCCCTGCCTGCTCTCCCAGGTGAGACAATCAGCCCTAAACACACTAGGTTTATATTGGCCACTCTCAGGTGGAAAACTAACAAGCCTGTTACCAGGCTGCGAGAACCAAAACCTGGAGTGGCCGTGGGTGGAGCCTCCTCTCACCCACAACCCCCAGGTCCCAAACCGGCTTTTCAAAAAGCCGAAACTCAAGCCTGCTACACTGCAGGCTTTCTCCTGGGGGTTTAAAACACAAAAGACAGGAATCTGGGACAAATGTACCTGCCACAGACCACTTTACCAGTGATCCTATCACAATAAATATATATATATACACACACACACATACAGTCAGGTGCATATATATTGGGACATTGACAGAATTTTTATATTTTGGCCTCTATTCACCACCACAATGGCTTTGAAATGAAACAAACAAGATGTGCTTTAACTGCAGACTTTCAGATTTAATTTGAGGGTAAATACATCCAAATCAGGTGAACGGTGTAGGAATTACAACGGTTTCTATATGTGCCTCCCACTTTTTAAGGGGCCAAAAGTAATGGGACTATCAACTCAAAAGCTATTTCATGGACAGGTGTGGGCTATTCCCTCGCTATTTCATTATCAATTAAGCAGGTAAAAGGTCTGGAGTTGATTCTAGGTGTGACACTTGCATTTGGAATCAGTTGCTGTCGACTCTCAATATGAGATCCAAAGAGCTGGCACTATCAGTGAAGCAAGCCATCATTAGGCTGAAAAATCAAAACAAACCCATCAAAAAGATAGCAAAAACATTAGGTGTGGCCAGATCAACTGTTTGGAACATTCTTAAAAAGAAAACGCACCGGAGAGCTCAGCAACACCAAAAGACCCGGAAGACCACGGAAAACAACTGTGGTGGATGACAGAAGAATTATTTCCCTGGTGAAGAAAAACCCCTTCACAACAGTTGGCCAAATCAAGAACACTCTCCAGGAGGTAGGTGTATATGTGTCAAAGTCAACAATCAAGAGAAGACTTCACAAGAGTGAATTTAGAGGGTTCACCACAAGATGTAAACGATTGGTGAGCCACAAAAACAGGAAGACCAGATTAGAGTTTGCCAAACAACATCTAAAAAAGCCATTACAGTTCTGGAACAACATCCTATGGACAGATGAGACAAAGATCAACTTGTACCAGAGTGAAGGGAAGAGAAGAGTATGGAGAAGGAAAGGAACTGCTCATGATCCAAAACATACCATCTCATCAGTGAAGCATGGTGGTGGTAGTGTCATGTCGTGGGCATGTATGGCTGCCAATGGAACTGGTTCCCTTGTATTTATTGATGATGTGACTGCTGACAAAAGCAGCAGAATGAATTCTGAAGTGTTTCGGGCAATATTATATGCTCATATTCAGTCAAATGCTTCAGAACTCATTGGACGGTGCTTCACAGTGCAGATGGACAATAACCCGAAACATACTGCAAAAGCAACCAAAGAGTTTTTTAAGGCTAAAAAGTGGAATGTTATACAATGGCCAAGTCAATCCCCTGATCTGAATCCGATTGAGCATGCATTTCACTTGATGAAGACAAAACTGAAGGGAAAATACCGCAAGAACAAGCAGGAACTGAAGACATTTGCAGTAGAGGCCTGGCAGAGCATCACCAGGGATGAAACCCAGCGTCTGGTGATGTCTATGCGTTCCAGACTTCAGGCTGTAATTGCCTGCAAAGGATTTGCAACAAAGTATTAAAAAGTGAAAGTTAGATTTAGAATTGTTTAGTTTGTCCCATTACTTTTGGCCCCTTAAAAAGTGGGAGGCACATATAGAAACCGTTGAAATTCCTACACCGTTCACCTGATTTGGATGTAATTACCCTCAAATTAAATCTGAAAGTCTGCAGTTAAAGCACATCTTGTTTGTTTCATTTCAAAGCCATTGTGGTGGTGAATAGAGGCCAAAATATGAAAATTCTGTCAATGTCCCAATATTTATGCACCTGACTGATATATATATATATATATTATATATATTATACACCACCCACATGCCTCTCACACATGGATAGTTACATTTTTGCAATGTATTGTGTAAGTATAGTTGTATCAACAATTTGGAAAATTGTTGTATTATTATCTAATATCTATTAATTCCAATTCCTATCTTAAAGACAGAAGTGCCACCGATACCCCTTATCTATAACCTGTTTAAAAGAAAAAGTAGGGGTTTCCTTTACTCAGTGCACTTTACTCCTATTGACATACATTATTATCTCTTGTAACTTTATATATAATATAAATATAATTACGTTTATTAAATTCTAAACACACCATCATGTTATAATAAAAGTTACTTTTTATATTAAATTCAAAGACGCCATCATGTTGTAATAGGATAATTACAAGAGATGATAATGTATGGCAATAGGAGTAAAGTGCACTGAGTAAAGGAAACCCCTACTTTTTTTCTTTAAAACATGGATTATATCTTTGCAAGTTCTGTATTTGTAGCCATATTTAGGTGCACTTGGAGATGGGAGTAGTATATGGCCTGATCTCGTCGCAACTGTGATTCCTTACGGTGCGGTTTTGCAAAAATATGCTGCTGACTAAGCTGATGTGTTGTGCGCAGAGACACCCACCTCTGACTTCTTGCATCCGTCACTTGTGTACAAAAGACGAAACATCGGTCGCACTCGATTGAACCTCTGAGCAACCCTATGCTATCTCACCTAAGAAGCTGGGGCCTCTGCAGCTGTGTACAAATTTGCAGAGGCTCACTAGGGCACACCCAGAAAATGGTCCCAATACACCTGTGGTTTCGTAGCAACCTGTTACCTCCCCAAACACTGAATACCTGTCATTCACTTTGCAAAAAAAATCATCGCCACGACTGCCGTCTCACACCGATCACTGCTTGTGCGCAGTAACCAAAAATCTCTCCTCTGCGTCTGACACAGACACTGTGTCCACCTGTGAATCGGGCCCATAGTGAACAAAGAACAGTAACAACAATCCATCCACCCTGGGATTAACAAAAGAGCCTACACCTCCAAGACTTCATAACTCTTGTTCAGCATGAGGAGAGCTGATTCTGTGTTGCACATAAGTCCGTCTGCAGGCGGAATTTGCCATTTTTAGCAAACCTTGCATGCTTCGCAGCATGCATATACAGATTAGAGCATTTACAGTGATTCAGTGTTGTACAGATCTCAATTGTATCTACGCCTGTGGATAAGTCGGTGTAACTGGGCGGCAATGGGGCATTCGCATGTAGGAAAAGTATGCCGTGGGCAGGTTGTGGCCGTGGAAATGGAATTGCAGGCTATATAGAGGAGAGACAGTTTGGAGGGGGAGGACGTGGTGGGGGAAGACATCTGTTGGCGGTTGGCGCTGCCATCCTCCCCCAGTGCATCATCTGCACCCCCCCCCCAATTTGCAAAAATACCCCCTTCCTGTCCAAAGGGGGGACAGTGATCACAGGGAGCTGTGGGGAGGAGGGATGAGATGGGGAGTGATAGAGAGAGAGAGAGAGACTGGAGAAGGTACATGAAAGAGACACAGGGGGGCGGCCACTCTACTGACCCGATGGGTCAAAAATACCAGTACAACAATAGTAATAGAAAACTTTATAGAACATGTATTTGGCTTTCTAAACATACAGGTGTGCCATCACACGACTATTGCTTGAACTATGCATGTACTGTTGTGTTTATACAATTAATTGTCTCTGACACTCTCCGCTATTTCTTTAGTTGTGTATGTGATTAATGGTTGATATATCCATTTAAGAATGTATTATTTAATTTCATATTTTTTAGGGCCGGTTGGGAGCACCAACATCCATCTGAAATTGATTGTTGCTTTTTGAAGCATGATATTAGCCACAATGTCTCCTCTGGCTTATCGGAAGCATCTCTAGATGATCTGACCGATGGAGAAGGTGACAGTGATACTCAAGGTTCTACATCTGCCAGGGAGAAAATTGTTCAAATGTGGAATGGATTTACAGTGGAAGATTACATCAAGAACACAGGATTTGCCAAGCAGAGGTATAAACACAAAACTAATAAAAGTAAGTCTAAAGAGTGGACACATAGACTTACTGTTCCTGAACCTTTTGAGATGACCATTAGGGAATCAAAGAAAAAAGAGACAAATGCCAAGTCAAAATCAGAAATTGAGATGGAGAACAACTTGCTGAAGAAGAGATTGGAAGAAGAGGCAGAATGTCAAAAGAAGTTTCGAGCAAACCCTGTTCCAGCTTTTGTTTACCTACCTCTGTATCAAGAAATAGTGGAAAGAAATGAGGAGAGACGCAAGTTTGTCAAAGAGAGGAGCAAGGAGATACTTTTAGCATCTCAAAAACCATTTTGGTTCATTAACCGAGAAGAGCGCAAAAAACAAGGGAGAAAAGTGCAACTCGCTAGTCTTCCAGATGCCTTCACCAAGTCTAAGCATTTTAAAGCCAAACCAGTGCCAAAATCCATTTATGGAACGTCTGTTGATGAAAGAGTGAAAGAAGAAAAACTGTACCGAGAGATTAGGATACATATGAGATCCCAAGAACTTCTGCACAACTCTTTTTATCCCACCAGCACGCTAGCTTGTAGAAGTCGAAAAACAAGATGTTATGAACCAGAAAAGGAACAGCACAGGCCAAAAATCCATACCCAGATACCTAATTTTGAAGTTCTACACCAGAGTCAACGGAGATGCTCCTTAAACAAAAATAGCAAGCATGTGACCATTTGTGACCCTTTTCAGCTACGTACTGCAAACCTTTCATCTCATAAGGGAAAAATTCTCAAGGACATTGAAGAAGATGAGCAAGTCTTAAAGGAGACTCGTTGGCCATATAAATCTCCAAGGAGCCAGTCATGGAAAAAACCCACAGGGATATCTCCACATGTAGAGTCTCCAGTCGTCACTCCGAGATCCACAGAGTCTTCTAAACGAAGAGAGCAAGCTATTAGGTAACCTAGCTAATGCTCATTTTCTATCGGGGAGTGCATACACTATAATAAAGCATAGATACGGGATAGCCGTCTGTTGCTATAATTTTTCTGTTCATCATCTGTAGTAGTGTTGTATAAATTAGGGATGCACTGAATCTTTATTTAGGGTTTTACCAAATTCCTTAATAGGAAATTAGAAGCCATGGGGTGGATTAAATAGGATGTGGTTTGTTTTGACTACGATCATCAGCGGCTTTGACCGATAGTGTTAAAATATATATAGAAATAGATGCTAAACAAGCCTGGTATAGCATTTATTCCTATTGCTATTTTAAAACGCAAAGAAACTGATGATCGACAGTTTTGACAAACTGCACCTTAGTAAATCCACCCTCAAGTCTGAAACCTAATTTTGAGTTTAAGAAATCGGCCAAAGAAACTCCTATGAACAAAACAGCAATAACTCTGATTTTCCAACTACTTTATAATGGTAGGCACATTTTCAGATTAAGGTAAGGTGGTGTCGGTAAAAGGACCTTGTTAATAATCCATTTGTATTCATTTAAACCAAATGCGGTGTTCAGTGCATCCTTAATATTATAAGTTCTCACCCACTGTCCCCACCATTAGTAGTGTAGCTATAGTTATGAGAAGGGATTTAGCACCCACGTAGAGTTCAGCCTTCTCCCAGTGTGCTCCTTCCAGATTCCCAAGTTAGATATTAAATCGATTTTGAGTCGGTTTATATCCCCCAACCAGGACGTCTGTTAAAGAGAAACTAAAAATGGAAGACGATGAAATAACGAGACAAGCAAAGAAGAAACAGAAAGAGAAAATACTGAAGAAACACATAAGTAGAAAGGCTAAAGCTCTTCATCCAGGGCAAACCCAAAATCCACATAGTAAATTAAAAGAATTGAGGTAATAATTCCTAGTAAATGGATTTTTTTTATTTAATGTTTATAAATTTTCTACAGTACTATTATTATCCTTTATTTATATGGTGCCACAAAAGTCCTGCAGCGCCTTACACAGTAAATGGGCACACAAGAAAAATGGTTATTAGCCTTACAAAACAATGCAGGACAAGGACATGGTTTATACACATAGCTGCATAGCACCAGCAGCAGGGTGTCCTCCATCAAGTGGTAGGTGCCAACTGGGGAGTTAGGAGTACATGATAGTATAAGTAAGGGAAGGAGAAGAACGTGAGAATAAAAGGACCAGGCAGTCTGTGCCAGGCTCTGCCCCATCTGTCTGCCGCTCCACCTCTCTGCAGCTTCATCCCGCCTCCCCTGCTCATTCCAGCATCCCCATCTCCGTCCCTCTCCCATACTTACACTGTTTTTGGCAGCCTGCCAGGTCCTCCTCCTAGGTTAAGTCTGTCCCGTCTCTCCCTAGCAATTGTAGTCCTTGGGGCGTATGTCCTGGCTATTAAATAGACTTCGTGGAATAGTAGATATTGCAATAAAATCTTACTGATGGGAAAACTAACACTGCAAGTGTTATAAGCAACATGGATTTAGTGTCACAGAGATATCTTGACAGATGTGATCTGTGAGAAAGACGAAAGAAAGCAGTATATCCCTGCCTGTCTGCTTTAATGACTTGGAATACAGTAAAAAGAGGGCTAACGTCCTAGCTGCTCCATGATCCTACTAAGCTATTGTGTTTTAAACATAATTTCTAGTGGGAGACCTAGCCGGGAGAGTATGTGTATAGAAAGAGAACATAGCTGTCATATCCCGGCATCTAAGCGACCCTAAAACATAAGTATAGCACGCGTAGCCAAGATTATGGTAATTCCTCTAGAGTATGTATATTTAGTAGACTGCAAAATGAAATAAAAAAAGTAATGTGGACAATTACATGGAAAAAAAATACATGTTAGTTATAATATTGTCCTGAGAGAGTCTCAACCGGGACAGAAGGTAAACAGAGAAATAGCATTGCAGTCATGTTACTGAGCCTAAAAGACCCTGAAACAGAGGTAGAGCATACATAGCAGCCATTTTGATAGTTTGGGGAATAGAACAAATGGATGGTGAAGTATGATTGCAGACCTCAGACAGGACCCATTGTGAAATTCAAAAAGAGTCTGTTGTCAACATCATCTGCAGGTCGGGAGTTAAGGTCTGTGTCAGTAGAGAGGCAGGGTCCAGGCCATCCGAACACCCATAAGAGTGGTCAACGAGTGTGTCCTGGAGATGGGATGGAACACAGCGACCATATCCTTACTGTTGGAGGGGCTCTACAGCAGTAAACATGGAGATTACAGTAGTTGGAATAGGGTCAGATGCTGAACTACATCTCCCAGAGAAGCCTCATTACAGGAAGGGGTGTAGCTTTAGTGTCCAGAAGACGGTCTCACATGTGACGGCAAGCTACCACTGCGGTCGTCCAGATATGGTGACGAAATGACACTCCGTTCCACAGCCACACTGTTATGGGTAGGGATGCCTCCACGAATTACTCGGCTGGATAACTTGGCTAGCTGCGGCCGTGTAACAGCCTTGAGGGCTGGTGAATCTTGGTTAGTTGTGGCCAGTGGGCCGTAGAACAAGATGCAGCCTTTGGGCTGTGAAGCAGCCTTGAGGGCTGATAAGCCTTGGCTAGTTGTGGCCTGTGGCCGTAATACAAGATGCAGTCTTTGGGCCGTGAAGCAGCCTTGATGGCTGGTAAGCCTTGGCTAGTTGTGACCTGTGGGCCGTGAAGCAGCCTTGAGGGCTGGTAAGCCTTGGCTAGTTGTGGCTGATGTGTGGCTTGTGCCACCGGATTGACCCAAGCAGGAGAATGCTAGATTGCATGCTCTGGACGCTGGAGTGCAGCCTGTGCCGCCGGGTTGACTCAATCAGCAGTACGCTTGATTGCGCACTCTGGGCACGAGTGCGGTCCGTGCCGCCTGGATGACACAATACGGCAGGAAGGTGGTTTGCGGACTGTGCCGCCTGGATGACACAAACGGCAGGATAACAAAGCTGACAGGAGAACTGGGTACTCAAACAGGAGACTAAGCCAGAACCGGAAACACGTGAAACGCTTTCATTGGCATAAGAGCAGCCTTCACACCAGCAGGATATAGCCACAGGAGCCAATCCAGATCGGGCCAGGGATGATAGACAATTGGTAGGAGGAGTTGAGCGAATGAATGCCTGGCGTTCGCCTCGCCCTGTGTTTGCAGAGCGGCGGGTTTTGACAGTACCCCCCCCCCGTTCCTTCACGAGGGGTTAAAGAGCCCCTAGACCCTGGTTTGTCAGGAAAGTTCTCGAAAAATCTTTTCTTTGGAGTAGGAGCATGCAAAGACCTTTCGGGAACCCAGGAGTGCTCCTCCGGTCCATACCCCTTCCAGTGGACGAGAAACTGAAGGCGACCTCGTGAAAGGATTTTTTTTCAACAACAAACTCCTGGCGACCCTGAACGAGCACCAGTGGAGGCCTGACTGAACGCCTAAGGGTAAACCTGGAGGAAAAGAAAACCAGCTTCAGGAGAGAAAAATGAAATGTGTTATTGATCTTGAGAGTCCTGGGTAGCTTCAGTCGAAAGGCCACAGGATTAACTTGAGAAATAATTCTAAATGGGCCAATGAACTTGGGGCCCAACTTCTGTGACCTCTGGCGTAGGTTAATGTTCCTGGAGGACAGTCAAGCCAAGTCTCTGTAACTTTGAAGTTACAGGGCCTACGACGTTTGTCCGCTCAAACCTTGGAACGACCAGATGCTTGGAGGAGAGAATGGTGCATTTTTCTCCAGACCGACCGTAACCTAGAAACAGTTGAAGATTAAGTAATTCTGGTTCATGTAGTCTCAAAGGAATCACTTCTAGGATGAGTCCCGAAATTGTAGAAAAAAAGGAGGCACTGAATCGGCAGAATGGCAGAAGTTGTAAGCAAATTCAGCAAAAGGCAGAAGAGAGACGAAACAGCAGAAGTACTGCTCCAGGGACTGATCAGCCCGCTCCGTCTGTCCGTTAGACTGTGGGTGGTATCCTGATGACAGACTGACATTGATACCCAGATTGGCACAAAAACACCTCCAAAAGCGAGCAACAAATTGGGTACCTCAATCCAAGACAATATCTGACGGAAGCCCATGAAGTCTAAACACATGTTGAATAAAGAGTACTGCCAACTATTTAGCTGAAGGCAATTTGACGAGGGGAACAAAATGAACCATCTTTGAGAATCGATCCACAATGGTCCAGATGACCGAACAGCGAGAAGCTCATGGAAGATCAACCACAAAATCCATACCAATATGGGTCCACGGTTTAGAAGGAGTAGGCTGTGGACATAACAGACCTGATGGAGAAGTCCGGAGAGTCTTGTTCCTGGAACAGATGTCACAAGCAGCTACAAATTCCCGAACATCCCGAGACATGGACTGCCACCAAACTGAACGGGAAAGTAGTTCAAGAGTCCTAGCGATGCCTGGATGACCCAACAGCTTTGGACGAGTGGAAATCGTTCAAGACTGCCTTACGAGACTTCTCAGGGACAAACAGCAATCCTGGAGGCTTTTCAGGAGGAGCTTCAGACTGTCATTGCCTGAGGAAATCAGCCAAGGTTCTAGTCAAGGCTAGATGAATCCCAGAAGTCGGAATGATGGTTTCCTCTGTAACACTAGGAGACTGAACGATCGAAAAACTATGTGAAAGGACATCCGCCTTCAAATTCCTAGAACCCGGTCAAAAGGAGATGAAAACATTGACGTGAGTGAAGAACAGGACCCATCGTCCTTGCCTATCATTCAGCCTCTTGGCAGTGTCGATATAGACCAGATTTTATTGTCTGTCAGTACAGAAACCACATGGTTAGCCCCCTCTAACCAGTGTCTTCAGTCTTCAAAGGCCCATTTAATGGCCAAAAGCTCTCTGTTGCCAGCATCATAATTCCTCTGCGCTGAATCAAATTTCCAAGAAAAGAAAGCGCACAGATGCAATTTGCCATATTTAATATCCCTTTGAGAAAGGATAGCGCAAATTCCGATCTTGGACGCGTCCTCCTCAACCACGTATGGGAGATCCGGTTTGGGGTGTCGAAGGACAGGAGCAGACACGAAAGTTGTCTTGAGAAGATTGAAAGCTTGAATGGCGCTGGAGGACCAATGAGTTACATAAGCCCCCTTCGTCAGTTCTACGATGGGTGAGACAATTGAAGAGAAGGATTTAATAAACCTGCGATAATAATTTGCAAACCCAAGAAAACGCTGAATGGCTTTCAGCGAAGTGGGTTGCTCCCAATCCAGGGTAGCCTTCACCTTGTTCGGATCCATGGCGAACCCATGAGAGGAAATGATGTAACCCAAGAAGGAGACCTCTTCCACCTCAAATTCACATTTTTCCAACTTGGCATATAAATTGTCAAGAAGTCTCTGCAACGCCAGTCTCACATGCTGTCTATACTGTTTCAAGGACTTGAAAAAAAATGAGAATATCATCTAGGTAGACAACTGCAAAGACTCCAAGAAAATCTCTTAAGACCTCATTGATAAAGTCTTGGAAGATGGTTGGGGTGTAGGAGAGACCAAATGGCATGACAGAATATTCTAAATGCCCTGAATGAGTTTTGAATGCTGTCTTCCATTCATCTTCTCTGATGCGAATGAGGTTATATGCTCCCCAAAGGTCGATCTTAGAAAAATAGAAGCCTCCCGCAGTTGATCGAAGATGCGCGTTCTTGACAGTGATCTTGTTTAAACCTCAGAAATCTATGCAAGGTCTGAGTACTCCATCTTTTTTCTCAACGAAAAAGAAACCTGCTCGTACCGGGGACTTGGATGGTCGAAATAAATCCCTTTTCCAGAGCCTCCTGGATATACTCCTGCATAGCTTTACTCTCGGGGACAGACACTGCATATAACCTGCCTTTAGGAATTCTGGTACCAGGTAAAAGATCAATAGCACAATTGAAGGGTTGATGAGGTGGCAGGACGTCAGCTTTCTTCTTGGAGAATACCTCGGCCAGATCATGATAGGGAGTGGGAATTAACAAGGACTCAGATGGAATGGCTGCTGCTAGACGAATGGGACAAGAGAGTCAATGAGAAAAACAAGAGGAACCCCACTGAAGGATTTCACCAGTTTGCCACTGGATCACCGGGTTATGTCTTTAAGCCAAGGTAATCCCAGCACCACAGGAGCAAGAGGACATTGAAGTAGAAGAAACGACAATTCTTCAAGATGCAGATCTCCGATAGCCAATTGTAACAGAGGAGTCCGGTGCGCAACAGGAACCTTAGAGAGGTTTCTGCCATCGAGACCAATGGCTGTGGCTGGACTTGATAAGGGTTCAGGAGTAATTCCCAAAGTTTAAAAAAATGTCAGGTCCGTGAAGTTATCTGCCGCTCCATTATCCATGAAAGCAAAAACAGGAACTTGAGCACATGGTGACTTAATTACTGTGGGGAAAAGGACTGAATTTTCTGGAGAGATGGATGCAAGGCCTAGATGCAACTCTCCACTTACACCTAGACTTTGCCTTTTCCCGACTCAGAGCCGTATTCAATTTGATTCGCACCCGCAATACTTTTTCGCCTCCTGGACTTTCCTCCTACTTTGCCTGTTTTGGAGGCGGAAAAGTTTCGCACCTGCAATGAAAAAACACCTGCGGCATACTTGGGGACCTCCTGGAGTCTAGTTAACTAGTTTTTAACTTTGTCCCCCAACTTTTTATTTTTTCGCCCCCAAAATGAAAGTGATTTTTAAAAAAAAAATTTTTTGACGCAGTTTACCTTTGGGAGTGACGTCATTTCGGGAAGTCAATGCTTCGCCTGTGAATAGCAGGCGGAAAAAAAGTGCAGAATTCTGTTTTTGGGGTACAACATTACGGGAACCCCAGTGCAGCCTTAAGACAGTCCCCCAAAGGTAAACTGCGTAAAAAAAATGTAAACACTTAACAGCCCAAAAAATCACTTTCATTTTGGGAGCGAAAAAATAAAAAGTTGGGGGACAAAGTTAAAAACTAGCGAACGATACTCCAGGGGGGTCCGCAAGTATGCCCCAGGTTTTTTTCATTGCAGGTGCTTGCGGCAGGTGGATTTTTTATGATTTTTTAAACTTAACTTTAGCAACTTTTAAATATGGTGGCCCCCATTTTCAAGTACCCCAAATTTGCTGGTCTAAGTTATTTTCAGCAAAAAAACCTCCAGAATACTATTCTTCACCACTTATGCAAAAACACAATTTAACACCTATTCAGCAATTTTAAAAACACCAAATACCTTCAGCAAGCCAAATCGGGGGGTACCATAGGGAACCCGCATGTCGGAGCATCTTTTGGGGGCGTCATGCTGATTTCCACAAATCTGACATGACTTTCCGCTTGTTTCAGTTTCATCGGGTCCCGTTTTCACGTTCAATTTCAAATTGAATACAGGGATAAGCTGGCACGCGTGCAATACTTTTCCGCCTCCAAAACAGGCGAAGTGTCCGGGAAGCGAAAAAGTATCGCGGGTGCAAATCAAATTGAATAAGGCTCTTGACAGGACAAAGTTGAGCTATATGTCCTTTACCACTGCAGTACAAACAAAGGCCCAATGTGCGTCTCCTGCGCTTCTCCTCTATAGGAAGACTGAACGCCCCCAATTGCATTGGCTCTTCTTGTTCAGCCGAAGACATCCAAACCGGAGATTATGGAGCCAGAGAAGGCAATTTCTTTTCTACCCTGCGTTCCCGGAGCTGTCGGTCGATGCGAATAGCCAGTCTCATCAAATCATCCAGGCTCTCTGCAGAAGGATATTTAACCAAGATGTCCTTTATCTGGTCTGAAAGTTCCCATCTAAACTGACTCATTGACTGCCCACTTACGGAACTCCGTACAGTAATCCTCGGCAGCCCTGTTCTCCTGCTCCAAAAACCGGAGGCTAGCCTTAGCCATGGCTGCTTTGTCCGGGTCATCATAAAGCATACCTAGAGCTGTGAAGTAGTAGTCCACGGTCTGTAGTGCGGCTGAGGCGGAAGGAAGGCCAAAAGCCCAAGTCTGGGGGTCTCCCTGTAAGAGGGAAATTACTATCCCAACTTGTTGGACCTCCGAGCCCGAGGATTTGGGTCTGAGCTTAAAATAGAGTTTAGAAAACTCTCTTTGAAAGTTTAGGAAGTCCTTACGGTTTCCAGAAAACTGGTCAGGCATATTCAATTTAGGCTCCATAACTGTAGAATGAGTAGGAGCAGCCCAAGTCTCCTCAACTTGGAGGGAAAGTTCTTGCACTTTTTGGGTCAGAACCTGAATTGGAGCTGCAAGTATCTGTGCAGCATTCTGAGTGGGCTCCATGACAATAGAAGAATAAGGATGGATACCCCTATTGTCGTAAACACAAAAGTTCTCTTTATTTGGCCGGTGATCATGTTATGGATTTGGGTACCTCCACGAATTAGTCCTGCAACAGCCTTTAGGGCTGGATAACTTGGCTAGCTGCGGCCGTGTAACAACCTTGAGGGCTAGTGAGTCTTGACTAGTTGTGGCCAGTGGGCCTTAGAACAAGATGCAGTCTTTGGGCTGTGAAGCAGCCTTGAGGGCTGGTAAGCCTTGGCTAGTTGTGACCTGCGGGCCGTAGAACAAGATGCTTCACGGCCTTTGGGCTGTGAAGCAGCCTTGAGGGCTAGTTTCGGCTGACCCAAGCGGGGAGTACGCTGGATTGTGCACACTGGACGCTGGAGTGCGGCCTGTGCCGCTGGATTGACACAAGCGGCAGTACGCTGGATTGCGTACTCTGGATGCTAAAGTGCGGCCTGTGCTGTCGGGTTGACGCAAGCGGCTAGGTGCTTGATTGCGCACTCTGGACACAGGAGTGCGGTCCGTGCCGCCTGGACGACACAAAACAGCAGGAAGGTGGTATTTGACCGTGCCGTCTGGATGACACAAATGGGCAGAATAACAAAGCTGAACAAACAGGAGACTAAGCCAGAACAGGAAACACATGAATTGCTGTCACTGGCACTAGAGCAGCCTTCGCACCAGCAGGAAATAGCCAAAGGAGCCAATCCAGATCGAGCCAGGGATGATGGACAATGGGATGGGATGAGTTCAGCGACCGATACGGAATCTACAGGAGGCGCCAAAGGATATCTCTTTTTTTACATACAGTATCCAAAGAGAAGTTGAGCCCCTATTTTAATTCCTTTTTGGGCTGCCACCTGTGTTTTTGGTACTAGCGCTACCTTAATTTTTTCTATTTTTCAGCGACCGATCGGCCGGCGTTCACAGTTCGGTGGCTTGTGACAGACGAATGGCATATACGCGATAATCAAATACAGCACTCATATTCAGCACTGCACAGAACTCCAGTACTCAAGGAAAGTCAGTGCTCCTCTGTAGATAGATGATGAGCCCTCAGATATGGGTAACAATCCCAGTGGAAAGGTGCAACTCCCTGCACCTTGACAGAAGAGGAGCCAGCTTTTAAGGGCTCACGAGGAGCTCAATGCAGTTAGAGGAGAGAGGACAAGCATCCCAGACACACAGGGTTCACGCATAGAAGGTTCAGTGTTGTCCAGTCTTCTGGCCGGGAGTGGTGGAGGGCAGCACAGATAAGTGCACAGGGACACTACACACTCCCAAATCACCTCTACTTCCAGGGCAATATTCACTGCTGAAACGGGGCTCATGAAGCCAGGGGGGCTGATGCCAAGAGTGGTCATGAGAACTCCTAACTGGATGGTCAGGAAGGAGATCGCATGGCAGCACACCCAATGCTGGGGTCGAGCCACCGGCAAAAAGGGTCCCGTTAGCCACCGTGAGGATGACAGGCAGCTACTGGAGGGGCTGCGTGTGTGTCTAGTCCAGCTCCCATGCCAACAGGTGAATGCAGAAAGAGGGAAGCTATCAATCGTTCCTAAGCAGTCGTGCCCAAAGATTACTATGGGCAGTCATAGGCACCTGAAACTTCACATGCTTAACTCCGGTGAATAGAAAACGGCTCAAGACCAGGACAAAAGCTACACCAAGGCTTGAGATTAGCTGTAGGCAATTGCTAGGAAATTCTGGAGTAAATCTAAAGTGTAATAGCTGATTTACGCAGCAGGGGCCGGAGCCCATATAAAAAGCAGCCGCGCTGGGTGCCCTGCCCATGGAAAGTCTTTTGCTTTTGTGTTTTAGTACCGGTGTGTGTGCGTATTGCGCCTGTTTTCTCTTCTGTGATGTTATAATTTATTTGAATCCGCTCAACTGAGTAAGAGGAGCAGGACATTCAGTATCAATTACATATGAGATTTTCATTTAAAAGAAAAAAAAAGTTCTTGACCTTTCTTACAAAACTGTGTCATCTTGGTGCTCTTGGCCACCTATGTTATCTGTATTACTGCTAAACAGGTGATGTGAACACACCTTATTAACTTTTCCTGTAGCATCCCGTTAACAGACCCTGTGGATGCAGTAAATAATCTGTCAGACTCCCACCTGAGACCTATTCCCTCTGTCCCCAATTGCACAAATCACAATATTTTAATATTTCCACCTCTGGATGTTGGATGATATATGTGGAGTTTGGATATTCTCCCCAGGTTTCTTCCCACACTCCAAAAATATACTGGTAGGTTAATTGACTCCCGACAAAATTTACCTCAACGTGTATATGTGTGCACGTGGTAGGGAATATGGATTGTAAGCTCCACTGGGGCAGGGACTAATGGGAATGACCAATATTCTCTGTAAAATGCTGCAAAGTATGTGTGTGCCAAATTAAATAACTGGTAATAAATAAATGTGTGGTCACAGGTAACACTCTACCATATTTGGTAGTCCAGCCCATATATATCTACATTTTGGGACCAAGACCCATAGTCCTCTTCATTATTTGCTGCAGTCACCTACTGTATCCCTAAAGAACCCTGTACCAAGAACTTGCACCCCTCTACAGACTAATCCTCCACCTGTTATCAGCGTCCACTCTTACGAAACTTTATATGGCACATCATATTCATGGAAAGAGTCAGGTACGGCAGAAACATCTGTCTTGGTCCGCAGCCCTTGGCTCGATTTTGCACGTCCCACCTGAACTATAGAACCCAAACCTTTCCCATCTGTGTAACAATTCAGCTGCAGCTTGCTTATCTTTATCGTAATATGGAGGTACCATGAAAATCAGACTACACCACAGGTTCTCAAACTCGGTCCTTAGGATCCCAAACTGCATGTTTTCCAGGTCTCCTCACAGAATCACAAGTGAAATAATTAGCTCCACCAGTGGATCTTTTAAAATTAATTGGTGAGTAAATGAATACACCTGTGCACTTGCTGGGTGACCTGGAAAACATGACCTGTGTGGGGTCCTGAGAACCGAGTTTGAGAACAAGTGGATTACACTAACCTGTTTTAACAACTTGCCTATAGTTTCCTTCTCTTACGTTTCCACTCTTTCCCCTAGTTACACAATTCAACCTATATTTGATTTTGGACATTTCCTGCCGGTGATTGTGCTTATTGCGAGATTATAAGAACACTGTGCTTTTGTATTTTTGAGTTGTTCACTCATTAGTTACTGCTAATAGGTACTATACTCCTCATATATATTTACAAATCAAATTATTTTTCTTACAAAGCTTGTAGGCTATATCAACTATATACACAGTTAATTTTATCTCTTTATGCCGTTGATATCTAAGCTGAGTGTAAGTTCCTCGCACTTCTAAATAACTAATTCTTCTACATATGAAACAGATTAGTGTATTTATCCATATAATTCATAATGTGACAAGTAGATGAAGACTAGAATACTCTTTCACAGAATACTCTTTTCCCTGTTCCAACTCCAGGTCAGACCTGGAATTTTGGTGGAAAAGGGGTATAACTGCACCTTGGTAAAACCATGCTGCACGGCAGGTGGGGCAGATTTAAGATGAGCAGAGAGATTTAGATTTGGGAGAGGCGTATCCAAACTCAAATCTAAACTGCAGTGTAATGGTGCATACACATGGTCAGATTTCTTATCAGATATGAACGATAATGATTGTAAAAATCGTTCATATCTTTGACATGTAGGGCATGAACCGACCAACGATGCGTGTGCCCACATGTCCAATAACGATATCTGACATTGACTGTTTGCAGTCAGATTTGGACGATTTCATTCATTTAAATGCTGTCAGAAATTGTTCATCATACATGAAATCGTTGGTAAAATCGTTCATTGTTCATCTAGCAAGTCTGACCGTGTGAATGCACCATAACAATAAATCTGTGCAGTATTTCTGGGCTACATGTAAAAGCAGCCCGTATTTACACAGCATGCAAAATAATAAATGTATTTGTACCCCTTGAATTGCATTGACTTGTCCAGGTGCAAAGTAAAGGGTCCCATACATCCGGCGGGCAATTCTCCGAATCGGACCAAAATCACTGATCCACCGGTCAGAAATGCCGATTGCCGGCCATCGATGGTTACTGATCTGTCGGGGAATCGGTGAAACTCTACATGTTAAAAATCCCCGATTTGCTGATCACGATCATATTTTGATCGTGATTGGCAAATTAGTGAAATCCAACCCCGGTGTCTGGGGATCAGGGAATTGCAGCAATTCATCGCTAGTGTATAGGGGCCTTTACTTGCTCTTTTTTGCTTTCTCCCACCTCAGAATCCGGCCCCTTAAGTTGTTTAATATAAATATAGTATAGTTCATGGTTAGATGGGCGAATATCAGGTGAAGCCCATCTTATCCAGTATATGAACTTGTGAGGAGTTACCCTAATGCTCCAGAAGGAGTATCAATTTGACAGCAGCATGAACCATGCTTCCACCAAAAGCAAAATATTAAGCAGAAGTGTGGTACATTTTTTAAACTATACATACATCTCTAATTAAACACTTGGCAACATTTACTTTTTACTAACTTGGCACAGAGCAATACAATATATTTTCATTATAGTTTTTATTTAAAAAGACCTTTTGTAGTTCCTATGTTTTTTCTTGTCGCAACCTAACCACAGCCTAATACCAACCCTAACTGCAGCCTGGCCATAACCATATCCAGGGGCACTGAGAGCCATGCCGGGCTCGGGGAAGGGGGTGTGGCCTAATCACGGAGTTGAGGCCATGCCCCCTTAGTATTTAAAATATATTTTTGCAGCACCGCGTGCTGGGGATGGGGCTGGGGCCGCGTGCTGTGAGCCCTTCAGCCTGGCGCAAAGCCGGGGGGGCTGGCGTAATCAGTGTGATCTCTCCTCCCCACAGGCTTAGGCGACTGTTGCAGTGTTGCTCAGCAGCCGCGAGCAGTCTGCCACTGCAGCCCAGCACACAGCAGCGTGTGCTGGACTCCTGTACAGTAATGGGGGGGGGGGGCAGCGCCAGACCCGGGCCACTCCAGCAAGCCCGGACTCGGGTAATAGCACCCACCCCCTCTCAGCGCCTCTGATCGCATCCTTCTCCTAACCGCACCCTAATTCTAACCTTGCCCTAACTGCAGCTCAACCATAACTGCAGTCTAATCCTAGACGCAGTTTAATCCTAACCCTACCTTAACTGGGAGGGATTGGGGAGCTGTGGATAGGAGAAGGGATATTTGGAGCTGTGAGTAGAGAGAAACCTGGAAAGAGGAACCTGTGTGGGGGAGGGGGTGTTGCGGATGGTGGTGGCAGGGAGTTTGGAACTGTGTGAAGGGAGAGAAAGCAGGTAATGAGAACTTGTGTGGGAGAAGGGGGGGGAGTTTGGAGCTGTGAGGGGAGAGAGACCAGGAAAGGGGAACCTTGACGGGGGAGGGGTGTTGGAGGTGCCGCACATGGGGGTTTGGAGCTGTGTGAGGGTAGAGAAAGCGGGAAAGGAGAACTGGTGTACAGGAAGTGGCGTAGTTTGAAGCTGTGAGGGGAGAGAGCAGGAAAGGGGAACTGGTGTGGGGGAAGGGTGTTGTGGTGGGGGGGGAGTTTAAAGCAGTGAAGGGAGGGAGACCAGGAAAAAGGGAACTTGTGTGGGGGAGGGAGTCGGGGCGCAGTTGATGGGGGGTGGAGTTTGAAGCTGTGTGAGGAGAGCGACCAGGAAAGGGAACCGGTGTACAGGAGGCGTAGTTTGGAGCTGTGTGAGGAGAGCGAGCAGGAAAGGGAACCAGTGTACAGCAGGAGGCGTAGTTTGGAACTGTGAGGGGAGAGAGCAGGAACTGGTTTGGGGGAGGGTTTCGGGGGGGGGGGGGTGTTAAAGCTGTATAGGGAGGGAGACCAGGAAAGGGGAACGTGTGTGGTGGAGGGAGTCGGGGGCACAGTTGATGGGGGTGGAGTTTGAAGCTGTGTGAGGAGAGAGCAGGAAAGGGAAGGTGTGGGGAAGGTGGTGTGCTACAGATGGGAAGGGGAGAGGGGGGGAGCAGGAAAGGGGTGGAAAGAGAAGGAAAGAAGGTGGCAGGGAGTAACAGTAAGGAGGGGGATGAATCTGTAACTAGAGCAGGAGACTGGACCCTGAGGGGGGGACGGTCCAAGGAAACAAGCCACTCACTATCAGAGGGCCAGCTTGTAATAGGGCAGCTTCGGACACCGACACAGTGAGCTCCAGTGACTGCGCCCACACTACACGCCAGGGAAGGAGCTAGTAACAACATCGCCATGGGCGCCCGGCAATTACAGATTGCTGCGGCGGCTGTTTCCACCCTCAGGGCATACTGCACTCTGTGCGTCAGCACCAGCCGCACCTCCCAAGTAACGGCCCTGCATTTAGTTGTTGGTTTGCCTGGCTGGAAATTGTGATAGGCTTGTAGCCAGCGTTGGAATGAAGTGATGTATCGATACATCGTGTGCCATATACACTGCGGTATGTACCTGCACCACGTCGTTCATTACATGTGTGCAGAAGCACAGATGGGATGATGCGATGAACGATGGATCGGGCATACACACTGCACGATCCGTACGATGTATCATCCCAACCCACGATGGAACGATATATATCGTACGATGGATCGTATAATGGAGCTGATTCAGATCTGCTCGCTAGGATGCGTTCGACGTAGCTGGCCGATATTTGCAATCTGCGCATGCGTATGTATCGCAATGCGAGTGCATGAGCCATTGCGAAAGATCAGGAAGCGCTCGTTCACCCAGCATAGACAGCCCAGTTGAATGAGTGACAGGAGAGGCCGTTTGTGGGTGCACAAGTGGGCGTCTGCATATGCAAAGTGATAGCATGCCAAGACATAGTGGGCGTGCTAATGCCTTGCCGTACAATAGCTTGCCTTGCTGGCTGTGCGTTAGATTTGCTAGGAGTGAGCGAAAGCATCTAGCGAGCGGGTCTGAATCAGCTCCAGTGTGTACCCAGCATAAGATGGAAGTAGCTTTACTTCATAACATGCAACACAGAGTTTAATTGGACTGGCAGAAAAATGTGCTGGATGATATTTGTGCAGTCATTCAGTAAATAGTGAGCACACTGCCATTTTGTGGGCACATGTGTTTGTGTCCCTCTTTAATCCCTAAATGTTATAGCAGGTAAAAAAAATATATATATTTTTATTTTAAACCTTCTGTGCGTTAGCAGACATCTTATACAATGAAGAATGTTGAAGCTGTAAATCTAATTCTGTAATGAACAATATGTCGCTACTCTCTGATTTGAACAACAGGAAAAATGAAAATCGGAGGACAAAAGAGTACATGCAGGAGCTGGTAACAATGAAGGACCGCGTGTCCCAGACACCATTGTTACTGGAAAGGGCAACACAGGTTTGTTATCTATATGTGTTATTATTATTATTGTTTATATATTACCACTCTGTTACACAGCGCTGTACAGGGATTATGTAATTATTCACACCAGTCACTGAGGCTTTGGGGTCTAAATTCTCTTAACACCTTGGGCAAACATGCATAATGATAAACATTATGTCGTGTTCACTGTGTATTAGAACCGCTTCATTTATTTATACTTTTAGTAACAAGTGAAGTTTAGACATTAAGTTAATTGATCTCTATATACTCTAATTTCTCAGAAGCAGCTGAGCATATTACCCAGCATATAGGAGCAGTAACATGGAAGCTGCAAAGTGAGAATTTAATTTTTTTCAAAATATATCAATATTTTGAAAAAAAGCCTAAAATCAGGTATAAGGAACATACAAGAGACATGAGTAATTAAGGATATTGTCGCTCCAAGCATATTGGTGTGGCTGCATAGGGCATCCAGGAAGTATGGGAATCAAGCTCCGTTGAAATAATATGTAATGTATAATAAGAAGCAATTAACATACAATTAAAATAAATAAACATAGTACAAACAGGAAACAGTAAAAGCACTCCATCCCCCTCCTTCCCCCGTTAGGTCTCTATGGGGTCTGCTGTGCTGCCAGATCTTGGCCTCGGCTGCTAACGCCAGATGGTGTTAGCCTATAGTAGCCCAAGGGCTACATATCACAAGCTGTTTCGGGATAGGGATCCAAAAGATTCCTCCCAGTGGATCCGGCTTGCGCATGTGGCCCATGCTCAGTGGCACAGCTAAGGAGGTAGAAATGTGATCACTATGCAATCAAATTACGCCACTGTGATTGCCAGGGCGGTCTCTAATCTGAGCCCCTGTCCCAGCGACTCACCAATGGTAAATCTGGGAGAGTAAAGACTCCTTATTACTGCAAAAAGGAATCTTTATTTTCGGGGGTGGCTACAAATGATAATAAATAGAGCCCTAAAAGTTTTTTTGATTTTAACAATTAGTGCACCATCTAAAACTACTACTGCTCTCTTTTCTTTCGTTATATAAGACATGTGAAATGAGCGGAGAGAGTGTATGTATGTATGTGTGTATATATATATATATATATATATATAGTGTGTGTGTACAGTATGTGATTTGCTGCAGTCACTGCTGATTGTTGCTCAGCAGCCCCTTGGTGGTCCCCCTACAGCTGCCTGTGGCATCCACGTACTTAAGCTGCACTGTGCTGGGGGGGGGGCAATCGCTCCGTTCAACCCCTTCCACGCCCTGGATCTGCCACTGCGAGAATCAAAAATGTCTTACACTGTGTTCTTAATTGTCATTTTGGGTGTACAGGCAAGAGTTTGGATGTCCTTAATTTTGATGTAAGGTCTAAATACTTGTCTTAGTCCTACTTCAATCTATACCTTTTGTGCAATAAGTAGCTCTTATGCTATGTACAGTATACAGAAGAGAGACTAAAGGTGCGTATCCACTAGTAGATAGTGGAACGACAGTACGATTACAACATTAAAATCGTACAGTCATTCCTCTTCCCCTGCAGTGCCTACACTAAACGATATGTCGTTCAGTGTAGACACCCTCCCTCATCCCTGTACATGGTCAATCTGTCGTTATTGGCAGATTGACCAGTATGTTCAGGCGATGATTGATGTCGAAATGACCAGCGGGAGCACGTATTGCTGGTCGTTTCCAACATTTGATTTGTGCACAATTAATGAGCAATTGAACGATAACGTTCAATCGCTCATTTTAATAAGCTTAACTGAGGAGGAGAGTGCTGGATAGCAGGAGGTAGTCCAGGCGGAAGTGACTCCCCTTAGGATGAGACTAGCAATAGGAATATCCACCTGTGTACAGAACATACATCAAAATGCTTTTGTGTGAGATATGATTTCTAACAATCTGGTCTTCTAACATTTGTTCTGTAAAGTGTTTTTAATTCCCATTGGTTGAAGGCAGACAAGTTAAAGGTAGCTATACTAAGAAAGGCTGCAGTGCAGGAACTAAACAGTCCACTCTCAAAAAACCTTCTGTAACATAGACATAAATATAATTTTACAACTTTTTCCTACTTTTAGAAGACTTTTATATGTTTGATTTTGTTGCAGAAAAACGCTCGCCTGTGTGCTGAGAAGCATTACTCCAATATACTGAGAGATCTGGGATTACGTGGTGATTTTGTGTCCGAAGAAGGGCAAGCTGCTTCCCTGCAAGACCCTGTCCATACAAAGCAGAATGATGTAAACTCAGATGATGATGATGAAGAGAGGTAATACCCATCATACATGCAATTACATGTAAATTTGAAAATTCTTGTTACTAAATTGACGACTTGTGAACAAGCCATCCGATGAAACGCGTGTCTTGTGCATTAGTGGTTTCCACTGTGCGTATGTGGGACTCCTTTCACTATGGTTCAGCATGTCTCCATTGCATGTCCATTTACCCCTTTACTCTTTTTTTGCACTCTCATTGAAGCTTTTAGTCGAGCAATGCCCTTTGTTGTGTCCCACACATCAGGGTGCTTGCTGGAGCCACAGCACCAACAGTAGAAACGATCTCTTTAAATTGTAATCTGCATAGGTAACTCCGTTCTCTCATCCCCTGTTCACTGCCTGTGCAAACAGGAGAGTAGAAGAGTAGTAAGCAGATCGCCTTTCCCATGATTGTAATGGGAAATATGATCTGCCCAGATTACTAAAAATATACTGTGCAAAAATACCGAGGGAAGCCCCGTGATAATAGTGCCACCTAGAGATTGTGGTGAAACACTTACTGGTGATCGGTGCTCCGGTGATGTCCTCTGGGGCTATGGTCATGGGACATAGAGCAGCTGAAAGGGGTCACAGTGCGGGAGACCAGCTGACCAGAGCCCCAGAACTCATCACCGGATCATCAGGGGAAGTGTAATCTGAGCGGGGAAGGGGGGGGGAGGGGCGCAGGACAGTGCTTTACCGCCACCTCTGTCTCTGCATGCCGATGTTAGTACATTCATGTGATTTTTCCTAAATTTGCAATGCCAATTTAGCCAGAAATATCACACTACAACCACATTTTAAATGCGAATTGCAGTAAATAGGGGCCTCAGTGTGTTCTATACTTTCGTTTTCTTATCTTTGTACATATTTTACCACATTTTGATAGTTGCGTTGTACAATTTATGCAACTCACTTAATAAGGGAACAATTACTTTTTCTAATTTATCTTTGCTACATTTTGTTCAATATGTATTAGTGATAATTCGTTAAAGGTAACGTTTTATTAGTTTGCATGTAAATTAAGTCTTTAAGTTTGATATTAGAAAATTGGTTTGCAAAAGTAGTAAAACATATGTCAGTCTTCCAACAAAAAACTCTTCATTATAAAGTCTTTTGCGCAAAATAGAAATATCATATCACTAAAAACTGCTTAGTGTAATAAACCTTGCCTGTGATAACGCTGATCCTCAACAACATCACTTTTTAAACTACTCTTAACCCCACTCTTCCACACAGATTTAAAATTCACACTGGAGCATGGAAAGTTGATAAAACATAACACAAGAATATTCACTACATAGACAGACACCGCTTCACAGGTTTACTTACTCCTTACATAAATCGCGTTCATGTGAAATTAATGGTATGCTTTATTGATCTAGAAGAGAAACTAGCTTTTGGCCCAAGCTTTGCCTGTTTTTATTTTTGTTTTGTATTTTGTTTTATATCTTTCCTTTTATTCTAATCCCTCCCCAGTATCTCTTTTTCTTCTACTTCTGGGACTGTGGGGGGTATTCAATTAGGCTGCGTATTTAATTTCAAAGACTTTTCGCAGGTGTGAAAAGTCTTTGTTAAAAAACGGGGATAAGTTTTCACCATGTAATACATGGCGAAAAAAAGTGCAGAATTGGGGCTTAGGGGTGTGGAATAAAATAAAAATAGCCTGTAGCCTTTTTAATGTCCCTAAAAGTAATCTGTGTCAAAAAAAAAATCCTCAGGACACCCCAAAAAATTTACTTTACTTTTGGGGGCGAAAACAATATATTGGGGAACAAAGTTTTAAACTAGCGAAATTGATTCATGGGGGATCCCCAAGTATAGTATACGGCAGGTGTTATCTAGAATGCGGGTGGTAGCGGCAGGTGCATTTTTGAAGAATTAAAAAAAATAACTTTAGGGACTTGAAAATGGGTGCAAGCATATTTTTATGTACCCTAAATTTGACGGGACTAGTTTCCCCCCTGCCCCAAAAAAACAAAGTGCTATTCTTTACATCCAAAACCCTGACTACCTTTAGCAGGCAAAATTGGGGGTACCCATAGTGATCCCCCATGTCAGACCATCTTAAGGGGGGTGCCAGGATGATTTCTCGAACATTCCCAGGACTTTGCGATCCTGACCTTTCCGCCGGGTCCCGTTTTCGCCGGATCTTAATTGAATACTGGGATAAGCGGGCACGCTCCCGATACTTTATCCCAGTAAAAAACGGCAATGAGGGAGAAAAGTCCGACCTCTGACTTTTCGCCCCACATTGAATACGGGCCTATATCTCTTCTACCCTTTTCTCTGCAGCTTTCTGTGTCTCTCTTTTCCCCCTTCCCTAAGTACCGCCCAGCCTCCATCTACTTCGCAGCTGAGTCCCACTATGTTCGGCAGTCTCAGCAGCCATATCAACAGGCGTGCACATTGCACATTATGTCTGATGTGCATACGTACTGATGTAATTTTTGTCAGCACTTCGCTTTATTATATATAATGAACACTACTTGTGGAAAGGGTATATGTTCATTTATCATTCTCTGTATATTCAGTTCTCTTGTCTTCTCAGCAGCACAGAAGGCACATTGGAGATAGAGGATTTGCAGGAAGATGGCGGTGACGGGGAGGACAAGGTCTTTAGGAATAAATCTGAAGATGAGAAGCCAGAAGATTATAGCAGTGATGAAGATCACAGTGAAGATGTAATATAATACGTTGTATGTCTGCTGAACACTGGTTAAACTAGGACAGTACCGGTGCAGTGATGAGATACCAAATTGTATTGTACATCTGACCGCTCTATGTTCCTTGCTACTTTGGCTGATGGCTACGCAATGTGCCGATGAAGAATATGATCTGATCCAGATTATCACCCTGACAGATCAATCCTGATCTAAATGGATCCTGTTTCATCTGTCAGGATGGTGTCAGGCGACGCAGGAAATGCAGTCTATCAACCACCATATCGACAAAGCCGCACACAGATTTACCATTAGGCGACGGAGGTGTCTCACAGCCATTCTACAACAACTTCATTGTATTGTGAGGAGTATAAAACTGTACTAATCACAACACATGGCTGCAGGCTGCTGGTACCTCAAGGGATGTAAGATGAGTTCATTAAAATTTAGTATCGCATCACTGTTTGCCTTCCTTTAGACAATAGAACATTCTTAATGCTGATGACACATCCGTCTCCAACACATGGTATCTAGAATCATGAAGGTAAGAAGGTAAACATAACTGTCATTAAAACCAACATATGAGCACCCCCTCATACATCAAAGGAAACAAATGTTGGTTTTGTTGGTTGTTTTGTTCCACCTCATACATGTACGATTTCTTGCTTTTGACCTAGCTATGTATTTTCCATTTATTCTTAAAAGGAGTTTGAATGATATCTGTTAAGTCAGTGGTTCTCAAACTCAGTCCTCAGGACCCCACACAGGTCACGTTTTCCAAGTCACCCAGCAGGTACACAGGTGTAGTCATTACTCACTTTTGACACATTTTAAAAGATCCACAGGTGGAGCTAATTATCTCACTTGTGGTTCTGTGATGAGACCTGGAAAACATGCACTGTTTGGGGTTCTGGGGATCGAGTTTTAAGCTGGCCACACACTAGACCAACTTTCATCCAACCATCCAACTAGTTGATTGGTTGGAATGAAAATTTGGTAACATATGGGAGTAAATGATGATCAGCAATTTGCTCCTAAATGCCAGAAAACAGATGAAAATGGTGTCAGACAAGTTTGTTAAATGTTTGATCTAAACAATTTGGTCAAACAACAGTTATTGTCCATTTTCCGGCGTTTGGCAGCAAATTGCTGATTGTCATTTGCTTTCATACCTTACCAGATTTTCATTCCAACCAATCATCTAGTTGGCTGGTTGGATGTAAGTTGGTCTAGTATGTGGCCAGCTTTAGAACCTGTGTGTTAAGTCAATGGTTCCCAGACTCTGTCCTCAAGGCACACTAGTGTTCCAGGTTTTAAGGATTTCCATGTTAAACGTACAGAAAAATAGAGAGGCAATAGGAATAAGAGCCATGCTTGTAAACTCTTAAATCTAAAGAAAAATTGTAAATCCAGTTGTTGTAAGAAACGTTCTAACCGATCAGGTGCGTGAAGTGAATTATTATTGGGTCATGGTATTTTCTCATTATGAGGAGATCAGTTTAGGAGCATTTAAATTTCCACTTTTAAAATAGTTTTTTATGCCCATATGATGAGCAGTACAGTATGCATCACCAGATCCATGCAGCTTGGCACCAGTAGCCTCTGTGTCCAGTTTATGCTACACATTATGTCATATACACTTACGCTGCTATTTACTTACATAACACACCTACTTTATTCAGCGTCAATAACATTTGAGAAACCTCTAATACAGCAAAATAATTGTTTTGTGTACAACAAAAATACAAAATTGATAAAAGTACACACACAAAAACATAATATATACCCTAGCAAAGAAGAAAGCACCTTTAAGCGCCAGTGATGCATTTGTACACGTCCAAGTGGGCCCAGGGTCATGCAGGCCTGCATAGGCATATATATCCGCTTCCTGGGCATGTACGGAGAACAACGTAATACGGTGTAGTACTTGCTCTGCATCGCCCCCTTGCAGTCTGTGATGATATGACAGCGCTCCAGCGAAAAAGTGCAGAGCAAATAAAATCCTACCTGTGTAGGGGAGAAGCATAACCAGTTACACATTTAGGGCCTCATTTAGGCTGGGTACAAATTAGACGATGTGCAAATCACACGATGATCGTCCCGATTTCCCTACATCCCCAGAACAAACGGTATAGTGCGTACACACTGTGCAATGCTTTCAAACAACCAAATGATATATCTTGCATCATTTGGTCATTAAAACGTTAAGATATAAGGAATATATAAGGTTAACATATCGCCTGGTCATCCGGTTGAGCGTACGCACTTCACGATTTACACAAAATCGCTAAAGATATCTACTCATCTGCCGTGCATGTACAGCAGATCAGAGGGTGCGAGGAATGAAGCACGGGAGCGCGCAATATTGCGTACACACTAGGCGATGTGGACGATTTGACATTCCAATTCATCTAAAATCGTCAAATATTCCAAATTATCGTCCAGTGTGTACCCAGCCTTACAGTCAGGAGTACATCCAGCTTATAGGTGCAAATTTACCCCTGGTAAAAAAAACTTTAGGCTGCAAATGCATTTTTCCCCCCATGCAGGGAAGATATTACATGTCCAGGCGCTGCGATCGCAGAGGATACACAGACCCATGGCAGAGTGATTGACAGGCAGTGCCGTTTGTGGGTGGTGACGTGGGGGGGGTGGTCGGGCGAACGCAGGCGTGCCAGTGCATTCGCACGCCATTGCATGGTGTGCATAAATTATCCACTGCGATGCCACACGCAGTCTGAGGTCTCATAGCGTGCGCTGAGGTAAGCAATTCCTGAATGAGGTCTGACCTGCCTTAACTGTGCGTATGGGTCCGATGTTACCAATTATTTTGCAATGTTGCCAAAGTATATGGATGCGAGTAAGGGGAAGTGGGCGTTCTCATGTTAGGGATAGGAATGCGAATGCAGACATTTACATATCACCACTGATATTAGCAACTGCGTTGCTTGCGTATAAGCAGAATTACGATCCTTGCTGAATTACGCACTGAGTCACCTGTGCTCAAGCATGGATATACTTTACAAATGAACTGTTGGTGTGCCTTGAGGACCGAGATTGAGAAGCGCTGCACTAGTTGATAGATAGCCCATTGTTTGGCTGGAACGTAAGCATAGGTGTGTGGCCACATTACAGAAGTCGAGTTTCCCATGGCCAGGGGTAATAGTTGGATCATACCATTTACCTGTGCGCTCTACACTCCCCTCAGCTGATTTGGCTGATGAAGGTTATCTGCTGACCCAGATTATTTCTGACCAGAATGGTTCAGCTGTTGACCTGTCAGGATACAGTCACAAATTGCTGTGTAACCATGTACTGTATGTGTAATCATTTTATCTGAGTGTAAAACAGAAAATCCAGAAATCATGCAACCAGTTATTGTAATTAGAATGGTAATATCATTCATGTATAATATTACCAAATTTAGCGTAAATCTCAATTTTAAATAATTCATCAGACCTACTAATGAGTTTAGCATACTTTGTAGCTGAGTATTCAAGATATAGCTGAGAGTTTTTATATTTCAGTTTCACCATGTAATATGCATAGATTCTGATATGGAAATTATCTGATATTATTATCTTGTCCTTGATTTGTGATAAAAGGTAAATGTAGATTTATTTTTGTAATAACTTATTGTATTTAATATATTAAAACATGAAATTAAATGTATTATTTCTTCAATTATATGTTTCAATAAAAGATCATTTAATTTAATTGAGTGTGTTTACTAAAGGTTTATACCCCTTTCGCACTGCCAGCAATAACCTGGGTTATTTCATGTGAACGCACAGCAACCTGGGTTACTGTGAAATGTGAAAGGACCAGTTTGAAATAAGCCGGGTCTAGCGATCTGACATTTCACCCTGGTAATGAGCAAGGTTGAACACGGGTTCAACCCGGCTCACGAAATTGCGAGTGTTCTAGTGTGCCACCCCAAACCAGTCCAGCCATACCAACCCAGGGAGCACCGCACCGCAAACTCATCCCTAAAAATATCATACAATCTGGGGCATATAATTGCCCAATATAAGGCCACATAATATTGGCACATACACAAACCTATCTAAAATGAGAGCCAGCTTACCTTGGAGTCAACCCTAGGTCCTCCTAATGGCACTACAGGAACCAGCATGCCCTCCAAACGCTGGTCCCATCTATGCCTCTTATATTGGGCAATTATATGCCCCAGATTGTATGTTATTTTTAGGGATGAGTTTGCGGTGCGGTTCTCCCTGGGTTGGTATGACTGGACTGCTTTGGGGTGGCACACTAGATCACTCTATTTAGCACTTTCTTAACACTTATTTTTCTACTAATACTACTTTATGTAGCATTTTAACTACACCCTTCACCTGTGTATCACCCTTTAACACATAGCTTTTGATTTATTAATATTATTATTATTAACACTTACTAACACCTTAGTCTCTCACTAGTGTGCTGCCCTGGAGTGGCTGGCCTTTGCCTTTTTGGGGTTCCGCATCCCAGACTTTTAGGGGTATTCAATATGGAGCGAAAAACTCAGTTTCTGCGATGTTTTCGCTCGGATGACATTTTCGCCGCTTTTACTTTTACACCGTATTCAATTTGAAAACTTTTTGCCGGTGCGAAAAGTATATTGCATTCGACCCTGCGAAAAAGTGTCACCAAGGAATGGGTGGCGAAAAAAAGTGCAGAATTGGGGTTTTGGGGTGCAACATTTCGGAAACCAAACTGCAACGTTCAGACAGTTCCCCAAAGGTAAACTGTGTAAAAAATATATCTCAGAAGACCCCCCAAAAAAACACTTTCATTTTGGGGCGAAACAAAAATTGGGTGGTACAAAGTTAAAAACTAGCGAACTACAATCTAGGGGGGTCCCCAAGTATGCCCCAGGTGTTTCTTACATTGCAGGTGTTTGCGGCAGGTGGATTTTTCACGTTTTTTAAAACTTCACTTTAGTAACTTTTACATATGCTCACCCCCATTTTCAAATACCCCAAATTTGCTGGGACTACTTATTTTCTGCAAAAAAAAATTCTAAATACTATTCTTCACCACCTTCCCAAATCCCCAAAATAGCAGCTATCGAGCCCGTTTAAAGACCCCCAAAACCTTCAGCAGGGCTAATCGGGGGTATGATCCCCCATGTCAGACCATCTTTTTGGGGGTGTTAGGGTCATTTCCCCAAAAATCAGCGAAGTTTTCGCTGATTTCACTTTCGCCGGGTGCCATTTTCGACGATATCAAATTGAATACGGGTATAAGCAGGGGCGCGCGCGATACTTTTTCGATGGAAAAGCTCCGATGTGCGGCGAAGACTTCTCTGATGATTCTGAGTGCTGGTGGGATACCCTTTGCTGTTTCTTATCTGGGTTATATGCCTTAATAGCGCACACAGTGGAGTAAAGTATGTTAATAGTATAATCGATGTTATGTACAAGCGTTATAGTATACCATCTGTTATACTATTATCATACTTCTACTCTACTGTGCGCTATTCAAATTACATTGGTGGCACAGGAGAGACCATTAGCACTTAAGGCTGCACAGGAGTATTTCTAAATAATACATTACTCATTTTCCAATCTTTTCCCACTTATCATATAATACGCTGAGCAGACTAAAGTAAGGAGCGCAGTACACCACACACTATTTTATATTATAAACCTTAACTGGTTTACCAACCAAGAAGAAACATGGGCTGATTTATGGATTGGACAAACCGTCGCAGATATCCTGGATTTGTATTACTTTATCAACATAACAGTGTTATTATTAAGGGGGCAGTCTTTTTATTGCGTGGTATATGGTGCCATCTAGTGATACGTCAAGTGCATTAAGTAAAAAGTGGACCCACTATCCTATAGGTGATAACTTGGTTTAAGACATATTTTATTCCACATACCACAAAATAAACTGTTCATTTTATGGTAATGAAAACCAATTAAATTTAGCATTTTGTTTTATTTGCATCATGTAAAAATGCCAGCTATTCTTCCGTATTGGTGAATACTAATCCCAGCTGTACTGCACTCTTCACGTCTGCTTTTTTGCTGTGGGTCCTAATAAATAGCCTTATGAGTTTGCGCCAGACGGTGTCTGGCTTTTTATGTTTTGCAATGGGCACCAGAACTGGATTAATATGTCCAAGACTGTTTAATCAGAAACATGCAAAAATGTAGTTTTTTTTTTAACATTTTGACACATTACTAAATGCTATATAACATATTACAGATATAGTAAATAGTAGCCAATGACACCATTTTGCTCCGAGTCATTCTGCCTAATTATAAGTAATGCAGGAGATTGTCACCTTTAGGAGTGACTGATAGAACTGACATACAGGCAAACAAGGCTCATGCCTGGTGCCACGCTACAGAGGGACCTTACATATGTTTTTATATTATGTTCTTTATTATCATATATTTCTCAGTTAAGATAAGAGGCTGTACAATGCATAATTACTATTTTAGGGCATATTCACTACAATATGTAGGTCACATTTACAGCCATACTCGTGAATAGGACTCCGGGCCTGATTTGGATGCTAGGACGGTGTAGATGTTGGCACAGATGGGCGGCTTTTCCTTTGCTACTGCACATGTGCGAATAGTCCAAGAAACCCCTATGTGCGTGCGTGCGTGCCACTGAGTGTACGCAGCAATCACTGTTACTTGTAATAGAGCTGGCGGCAGACAGCCATGGGTGTTCCTGGGAGGTGGCTTGAAGTGAACGTGAAAAAAGGTCACCTCATGAGTGTCACAGGTGCGTCGGTGAATGCGGCTCTGTACTCAAATAGCCGCAGCTACAGAGGCCATGGTTAGTGAAAGTTCAGGCGGAAACACTGCGCCAGCCATAGGGCGTCGTAGGTGTCGATGGTGTAGTGTTTGAGTCCACTGGCGGATTAACGCTGTCCACAGACATGGAAAGTGGCCGTCTCCGGGCTTGCAATGTCCGCCTCTGGCGAGTACACAAGGGAAAGGCTGAGACTAGCACTGGTATATTATCACAGCTTTGAATCCAAAGGAAACCGCAGCCGCGCATGCATTAGTGCCCACCACTGAATCAGGCCCACAGTGATTATAAAGACCATGAAGGTGGAAATAGGAGGTGTAGACTCTGTACTTACTGCTATGGGGTTGTTTAGTTGTTTCTTTTTTTTTTTCTGTTCTAACATTATTTACATCCTTGTATAAATGTAACACAAAGGGGCATATTCAATTAGCCGCCGGATTTCACCCGCAGCTAATTGACAGGCTAAAGTCCCGTGACGCGGGGATTAGCTATTCAATTAAATAGCTATTTCCCCGCGTCATTAGACCGTGACTCTCGTGCGAGAACACACTGATTCCGCGAGAACTGCGGAATCAGTGTGTAATAACCTCTCGCGCGAGGCCGAATTGAGCGGCCTCACGCTGATTTTACCTCGCATCTACATGAGGTGCGAGGTAAAGTCAAACAGCGGGAACTCGCGCGCGGGGTCTCAGGGACACCCGAGCGTGGAATCCCCGCTAATTGAATCCCGTCAAGCGCTAATTGAATATGCCGCAAAGTGTGTAATGGTCCAGTTGGTTTTTGATGTGATGAGACCATTTCTAACGTTATACTCAAACCTCTGTTTTGTGAATACATTTGAATTGACAAAAGATGGGGATTACCACTTTCCGCAAAATTGTCATTTACTACTGTAGACGCCCAAGTTCACAGTAAAGGCGCGTAGTATGAGTGTGGTATTAATTCCTTACTCACCAGACACGTAAGACCTCTGCTTCCCAGAAATGTTCTCCCAGTTCCCTCCTTCTCCTCCCAAACCGTTCTCCCACCTTATGCCAATATTGAGGCCCTGTGCAGCATACTTTCTTCCCCTATACCAAAGTTTTCTCTGCCCTTCCACACCCTAAATCCAAACCCCTCTTCCAGCTTCCACCCTTAACCCCCCCCCCCCTCATTCTCCCACCCTGCTCCACTATTCTAAATTCCCTGCCTAATCCTTTTAGGCATAGTAGCCTATTTATAGTTGTGCTGTTACAAAGGTAACACGTAATAGAAGCAGGACCAATCTCCCCTCATTCCTAATTCCGCAGGTGCGGACAAATTGTGTATGACTCTAAATCTGCCCCTGAGCCTCTTCTGATTTTCCCACCTCTCCAGAAACCTAGATGCACTTCTTTGTTCCAAAAGCAGAGTAAGCATATTAAATGAGTAACCTGCTGAGCATTACAGTCTATGAATACAGCTGGGACCACCACGGTTATTTCATTCTGCTGTATAGTATAGGGCTGGAGAGCGGTAGAATAATAAGTGTCTGCAGGCAACAGTGAAGCATGGTGCAGGTTCCTTGCAAATATGGGGCTGCACTACAGCAAATGGAGTTGGGGATTTGGTCAGGATTAATGGTGTTAAGGATTAATGCTGAGAAATACAGACAGGTACTTATCCATCATGTGATACCATCAGGGAGGCGTCTGGTTGGCTCCAAATTTATTCTGCAGTAGGACAACAACCCCAAACATACAGCCAGAGTCCTGGAAGTTATGATATGGGCCCCACAGAGCCCTGATCTCAACATCATGGAGTCTGTCTGGGATTACATGAAGAAACAGAAGTATTTGAGCAAGCCTACATCCACAGAAGATCTGTAGTTAGTTCTCCAAGATGTTTGGAACAACCTCCCTGCCGAGTTCCTTCAAAAACTGTGTGCAAGTGTACCTAGAAGAATTGATGCTGTTTTGAAGCCAAAGGGTGGTCACACCAAATATTGATTTGATTAGATTTCTCTTCAGTTCATTCACTTTGCATTTTGTTAATTGATAAAAATAAACTACAGGTTGAGTCTGCCATATCCGAAATGCTCGGGACCAGGAGCATTTCGGATTTTGGATTATTTTGGTTTTCTGAATACCTGGAGGGGGGGTTCCGGCGGGTGTCACGGGAGGCCCAGCATGTGCTGCGGGTGGGTCCGGCAGGTGTCGTTGGGGGTGGTGGGGGGTTTCTGGCGGGTGTCGCAGTGGGTTCGGCGAGGGGGGTGCGGCGGGTGTTGCGGAAGGGTCCCGCGTGGGCTGTGGCGGGGCAGTCCAGTGTGTGGACGACGCCTATGCCGCTAGTCATTGGCCATTGATACTAGTGACGACATGACATCACAGCTGCCCCGAAATATTTCGGTTTTTAGAATTACGGATATGGGAGACTCGACCTGTATTAACACTTCATTCTTACTTTGCAGCATTTTTTCCACACCTGCCTAAAACATTTGCACAGTACCTGCATATCTATCTATATATATATATATATATATATATATATATTTCTGTTGCGCTTTTACAATATGCAAAAAAAAAATGTACTAATCTTCCTGTAGAAAACTTGTACCTATACTTTTTGCTGCATATATGTAGAAAAATACAGTGAAAATAAATACTGTATTTTGTCTTTAGTTATCCAATCTCAAAGTTAATTTGGTGTCCGACGTTAGGTTTTAATCATAATGTATCGGTATATTCAGTCATCACATAGTATGCCAATGTCAATCTACTATACTTGTCCTAATACATTAGTAACTGTTAGTAGCCATAGTATAACTGGTACTATACATCTTTTGTAATCAAGTGAACTCTTCCAACAAAAAACATTTAGTCAGACATAAAAAAAAATCACAGTAGAGCCACATTGCATTTTTAGGCGTTTAAAAATTCCTGGAGAATATAACCAAAAACAGCGTCCGCTCTGGGCCTAGTGTCTGCAGTGTAGCACAGTAATCTACGGTACTGGCATAGCGCATAGTTGCTGACACTTTGGATAAATATCACACACTGTCCACTTCTAGTCTGTATGAGCTGATAGTGCTCCACATTTTCTGAGGGCCCTCCTGACGTGTGGGATAGCTTCATCCACGAACCATCTCCGCTCGTACATGATAACCATGACATCCTGTAACAGGTTCCTTTCTCGTTTCCTGCAGGGATGGAATCAAGATATCAAGATCACTGGATGGATCTAGGTCTTGTTTGCAGCAGTCAGTTGCATGTGCACTTTACCTGGAGACAGTATAGTATCATACCTCCCAACATGACCCTCTCCAGGAGGGACACAATGATCTGGTCCTGGACTTCCCTGGTAAGAGGTGGGGCTGCGGCGCAGTTCAAAATTCAAATAGGGGAGTCACACCAACTGTCATGTCACACACTGCCATACATCACTGGCTGGGACTCACTGGCAGTTGGTGACTCCCCTATTTGAATATTGGACTGTGCTGCAGCCCCGCCTCTGGAGCCGCCACCAATCATAAATTACCAGGGAAGTCCAGGACCAGAGCATTGTGTCCCTCCTGGTGAGGGTCATGTTGGGAGGTATGTTGTATGTATATATTTCACTGCTATTTAACTGAACACATTATTATTATTATTATTGCTATTAGCATTTATGTAGTGCCAGCATATAATTATGATACATTAACATCAAAACTGACTGTTTAAACTGGTGATAAACAACCTGATACCTTTCAGGGCCCACACAAACCCTAGAGGAGCAGTTTGATAGGGAGGATGGGAACCATAATATGATTGTGTCCTGAAGACCAAGGGAATACAGGGTTTGTATAAGAGGTGAATGGCTGACCGCCAAATGCACCAGGTTCATGAGAAGTAGTGGTCTTTAAATTTAGGTTCAGATGTTTTTTTTTATATTCTTTTTTTAAATCACATTCTACGAATTCTATTTGCATCTATTATAAATGATTAATTTGGGGTTTCTGCATAATAAATTGAGTGTAGAAAATAATTATTACTTAGAAAGATAAGTTTTAAAATATGAATTATAGTGATGTGTAGAAAATATCTTACTGTCTGGAATATTAAGAACTAAGCACCTGGCAAGGAGGGAGCCCAACATGAAAAAGAGGCTCAAAAAAAATTCTTACATCTGCTTATAGCTCTCTGTCACCGTCACGTCCTCCTCTGCTGGAGTCACTGCACTTTTACTGGAAGATGAACTTAAACTCTGGAGGGTTCTGCCACAACTGCAAATCTCAGGGAATGTATAATCTGATAGACCACAAAACACAGATTCATAAAGTAAGTCCAGTAGTCACCCATAAGGCTGAATCTACATTTTACCTGGAACTTAAAGGTGATGGGTATATTGGTTATGTGGTGGTCCCACAGTTAAGCTCCAACATCATCTATCTGCATATACAATAATGAGTGATGGCAGTAGTGCTGAACTAGACCCTCAGTATAATCACCATACATACATTTGAGGTTCCTGGCAGAAGGTAGACATCACCATCAAGACCACAGGGCCATGTACATCCTCCCCCCCCAAGAAACAAAGAGGGCCTCCTAAGTGAGTAAGGATCTGGGTTCTGCTGGTATGTACACCCTTCCCTCCAGGAACAAAGAGGAGCCCCCTAAGCAAGTGAGTCCCTGGGTTCTGCTGGTATGTACACCCTCCCTTCCAGGAACAAAGAAGACCCCCCTAAGCAAGTCAGTCCCTGGGTTCTGCTGGTATGTACACCCTCCCTCCAGGAACAAAGAGGACCCCCCTAAGCAAGTGAGTCCCTGGGTGTTGCTGGTATGTACAATAGGGCTGGGCCTGTGCAATGTGGTAGTGGTACATAGTAATGGGTGGGAGGAGATGAAAGGAAGGGTCCTCTTGCTAAATAACTTGGGGCTTGATTCATTACGGATCACAACTGCGATTGCAAAAGTGACTACGCACTCAGTCTCACTGCGATAGTATGCTAATCCATTGCAATCGCTATGCCGCCGCAGTAGCACATAAGGACGCCCACTTTACATTACACAGATCCGTAATGTTTAGCAAGACTGCGAAACCATCGGCAACATCGAGTACCATTACAGCCTCACACACTCTTGCACAAGCTCTGACCTTACTCAGAAATTGCTAACCTCGTCGCGCGCTATGAGTATTCAAGCTGCGTAATGCATCGCAGTGGATGATTTATGCACGCCCATGCAACGGCGTTCAAACGCCCTGGCACAACTTTCGCCATCACCTCCCACAAACGGCACTTCCTGTCAATCACTCTGCAATGGGTCTGCGTTGTCACTGCGATAGCAGTCCCGGTCACAGTGGCCGGTTTGCGCACTGCGATGCATATGCATGCGCAGTACGTAACAATCGTCGATTGCCTGCGTATTAGCAGTTGCGATCCTTGCTGAATCAGGCCCTTAGTCACTATCTAGTCTTATTGTGGCTCTGATCACAGCCAGTCAGCGAAGGTCTAAAGAAAATGTGGGGATGGGCGTAGTTAATAAATGGAGTCACTGATATTATTTGAATGTTAACCAACAATACAATTACATCCTGACATGACATTACCTTGTTGTTCTGTAATTAGAAACACATTTCAATGGCTTAGACAGGCATTATTGTGACAAATAATTATAGAAAAATGCAGCAAAGCACTCGAGATTATATTCTTCTAACAGAGCTTATTTGACAATCAGTAGTTAGATCCGCTTGGCTGGCTGCTGTGTCTACAGTTTAAAAAACACTTTACTAAGCTAATATGAAAGAAAATGTATCTACAAAAAGATGACACAATGGGTTTTAGCTATCCAGCAGTAGGCATTGTGGTACTCTATCAGCAATGCATTAACCCTCATCAAGCTGTTATGCTATTGTCGGCAGCATAAAATAAAGTCATTATCGGGACTGATGGAAGGAAACAATAAAATAAGATCACCATAAATAACAGCAGTTACAGAACCACCATGAAAACTAATGCACTATTAAAGCAATGGCTGTTAAAGGTGTCCTATAGCAGTTATGTTTGTCTTCTATATAGCTGAGAGCCCAAGTATAAGTGTGCCATTGTTCTGAGACTAAAACTATTGGTGTTCTATTGTTCTGAGACCAGAAGTATCTGGGTTCCATTGTTCTGGGATTACAAGTATTAGGGCTCTATTGTTCTGGGACTAAAGGTAATAGTGTGCTATTACAAGTATCAGTGCTCTGTTGTTCTAGGACAAGAAGTATCAGTCTCCCATTGTTCTAAGACCAGAAGTATCAGTGCCCTATTGGTCTGGGACCAGAAGTATCAGTGCCCTATTGTTCTAGGACCAGAAGAATCGGTGTTGTATTGTTCTGGGACTAAAGGTATTAGTGTGCAATTGTTGTGGAACTAAAAGCATCAGTGTTCCATTGTACTGGGATTACAAGTATTAGTGCTCTATTGTTCTGGGACTAAAAAGTAACAGTGTGCCATTACAAGTATCAGCGCTCTATTGTTCAGGGACTACAAGTATCAGTTTCCATTGTTCTGAGACTATAGGTATCAGTGTTACATTGTCTGGGACAACAAGTATAAGTGCTATATTGTTCTGGGACTAATAGTATCATTGTGCCATTGTTCAGGGACCACAAGTATCAGTGCTCTATTGTTCTGGGACTACAAGTAGCAGTGCTCTTTTGTTCTGGGACTACAAGTACCAGTGTGCCATTGTTCTTAGATAACAAGTGTATGTGCTCTATTGTTCTGGGACTAAAGGTATCAGTATGCCATTGTTCTGGGACTAAAAGTTTTGTTTTTCCGTTCTTGGTCTAACAGTATCACCAGAGCCGTAAGTAGGGGTGTTCGAGCTGTGCCATTGCACCTGCATTTGGCTTGCACCCTTGCAGCCAGTATTGCTGCTGCAGAGCTGCCCAGAGCACTCCGGGCTTCCCAGAGCTTGCGGCCCATCTGCTCGATGTGACATCATGATGTCACATATTCAGGGGTTTGGCCTGGCATAAGCGCAGTGCTGCCCTGCTGTGGCACTGAGTATCAGTGTGCCATAGCTCTAAGACTGCGAGTATCAGTGTGCCATTGTTCTAGGACTAGGAGTATCAGTGTGCCTTGTTCTAGGACTACGAGTATCAGTGTTCCATTGTTCTAGAACTACGAGTATCAGTGTGCCATTGTTCTAAGACTACGAGTATCAGTGTGCCATTGTTTTAGAACTACGAGTATCAGTGTGCCATTGTTCTACAACTACAAGTATCAGCGTGCCATTGTTCTAGGACTACGAGTATTAGTGTGCCATTGTTCTTAGACCACAAATATTAGCGTCCCATTGTTTTGGGACTACAAGTAAGTGTTCTTAGGCACCAAAGGAGTGATTTCCAAATTAATATATTGCATATCTGAGATCTAACAATTATGAACCCAAGAACAGGCTGCCTATCTCTGTGCTATATAATACATGAACACAGCACACAAGGTCACCTGGTACTTCCCATGCAACCAATTGTAGAAGGGTTCTACAGCGGTAACTGCTCAGATGTCTACTTTATACATGCATGCACATGCACACATCCACACATGCATACAGTATATACATTAATGATTTGTGGCTGTTATACTGTGCGCCATATTGTGTTTCTGTGAATACCTATTACTGGGTTCAACTATCCACAACTATGATTCCTTGTAGCCATACTGGTGGACAGAATGCTCCTGTGTACACTGTTCAAGACTGTCCCCCAGGCAGTGCTAGTTGTCCACCAGATCTCTGTTTCCGTGCATAGGAAGTTTATTTCTTCCCATATATTAATACATGTGTGCTTCTCTCTCTATAGAAATGTATATTTGTACTGAGCTGTACTTTGTTTATTTGCAAGGAGGTATTCCTTTGTGATGTAAAGTATGCTTTCAGTGTTGGGCATGCCGACATAGACGAATTCTTTTCCACCATGGCATTCTCAGTACATCATTGCTTTCACTTCTTCTACTTTGGAGTTATTCTATGACTATTAAAAGCATTATTTATCTGATTATTAGCTGGTGCAGTAGAGGAATATGGAAAAATCTCCTGTCTGGCAAACACTAGGAGCCATATTTGTTTCTGGCAAGTAAAACCAATTGTAGGGAATATAAATATAGTGCTTCACTTGGTGTAAGCAAGCTTATATCACACCCAGGTATACCCTAAAACCAAATACAGGTGGAATATATACAGCACACCACCTCTATATATTCTACTTATATTTGTTACAGCGCCTCAGGAAGGCTTATTGGTTCATGACAGATTCACACAGTTTCTTATCTACAGTAGCTTTATGAAGTGAAAACAGATGGTCAAGAGTGGAGTTCCTCTTAGAAAAAATTATCCTAACAACTGCGGATGTTCAGAAAGAACTTGTTTCAGTCTTGTATAGAAAATGTCCATGTGATGGCATTAGGTTTGGGTGCTGTATGAGAGAAGGCAGAGAGTGCAAGCTTCAGCTCTTATATCCATGCAACTTAAATGATCAGACTGAGAATAAGGATCCTGACTGGACAGGATCTGTGACCATCCAATCAGGTGGTGCATTCATTCCACATATCCCATGCTGATTCAGCTGGGAATGGATTTAAGATATGCCTTTTCTGACTTTAGGGTCTTAGTCCATGGTTGCTGGTGTCTAGTTATATTCCGACCTCCAGTTTGTTGCTATATGGTGTAAGTAGGTTTTAGGACTTAAAGATGGAATGTTGACCTAGATTGGATGAATGATTCTTTGAAGTATTGCATACTCTGCAAAATATACTTGTGTGGCAAGTTGTGTTAGAACCAGGGCAATGTCCTACATATCTCTAGCTTTATCAAAACTTGGATAGAGATAAAGTACCAACCAATCAGCTGTCACTTTTCAAATACAGCCTGTAAAATGACAGTTAGAAGCTGATTGGTTAGTAGTTCGTCTCTATCCACTTTGTCTCTCTTTAAAGGTGCATATCCACTAGGAAATAGAGGACCGACAGTACGATTACAACATTGTAATCGTACAGTCGTTCCTCATCCTGTAATGTGCCTACACTGAACAATATGTCTTTTAGTGCAGACACCCTCCCTCATCCCCGAACATGCCCAGTCTGTCGTTATCGGCAGATTGACCGGCATGTTCAGGCGATGATTGATGTTGAAAATGACCAGCGCGCATCGCTGTGCCTGATTTGTGAATGATTAATGAGCTATTGAACGATAACGTTATCATTTAATTGCACATTTTAATTGCCTAGTGGATAAAGCCTTAAGCTGCATACACACAGCACGATCTGTACCAACAATGACTTGATAGATATCTTTCTTTTTATATATTCTGCTTTTATTAGAATATTTAGAAAAAATACAGTTGATATAAACATTTCACATCTGATAAACCTGAAACAGATAATAATTAAATACTCGTTTTCTTAGAAAGATCAGGCTTGATGGCACAAATAACACAATCTATATCAGATATATAAAAGATCAAAAAAGAAAAAACACATAACAAACAAAAATAGATTTTTAAAAGGAAAACAAATAAAAAGACAAAACAATAAGAAAAGTAGAAAAACAGTGAGAGAGAGAAGAACAAGAATAGAAAAGAAGAGAAGGGAAGGGAGGAGAAGAAAGGAGAAGAGGATGGACTATCGTGTGCATAAGAGTAAATAATAGTTATTATTCTGAGGATCATAATTTATATGGTAGATGAGGTGGAAGACATATAATTCCTATATATATCTGAAGACTTATAGTCCTGCCAAGTAAATCAGGTACTGGCAAATTCAGAAGACTTATCTAGTGAAGAATATAACATATCTTCCATTGACATAAAATAATCAAGCCTACAAAACCAGTCTTTACGTGTAGGGGATGTAGGAGATCTCCAGAGCACAGGTATCACAGCATGAGCTGCGTTACTAAGATGGCAATGCAGGGATTTCTTGAGCTGGGATATTGGGATTGACGAATGGTTAATTAACCAGAATTCGGGGCCTGTGGGAACGGGAAAGCCTAGAATTTGTTGGGAGATAGAGATAACATCGGACCAAAAATTTGATAGTAAAGGACAATCCCACCAAATATGTCAGAGAGAGCCCACAGCGGTAGAACATCTCCAACAGGTATTGGGAACTGATGGGAACATGGAATGTAATATGACAGGATGACGATGCCATCGCATTAAGATCTTATATTGTGTTTCCCTAACGGTTATACAGATAGAGCTAGTGTGGGTTTTAAGAAAGATAGTCTGCCAGTCCGAATCAGAAAGAGCTAGACCTAAATCTTTCTCCCAAGCCTTAGCCCAAGGTGGAATACTAGACACTTGACTGGATAATAATAATTGATAAAGGGCAGATATTGTATGTGAGGGGGATAGTGGGGTGACACATAATTTCTCAAAATTAGTAAGGTCCCTTTTTGCTAAGGTAAACCTATTATCTGAGGTAAGGAAATGGCGTATTTGCAAAAATGTACAGAAATCCGACTGAGGAATGTTCCATCTCTCCCGAATCTCTGAGAACTGTTTAATGCCAGAAGCATTTACCAGCTGACCAACTCTGAAGAGACCCGCCTCAGTCCAGTTGGGAAAATGGGAAGGGTCAATAACTGGCGGGAACCTTGGATTAGCCAAAAACGAAGTGAGAGGGCCAAAAAGTGAGGAGATGTTAAGGATAAGCCTTAAAGTCTTCCATAAAGAAAGGATGGGAGAGATAGTTGGGTGAAGAGGGGATATCCTAGGAAGTGACGGCAACCATGGAACTATCTCAGGGTGTTGTTTCATGAAGCAGCCTTCAATGGCAATCCATTGTTTAATATCTCTGTTTCTAGTCCATTCAAGGATTCTATTTAGGTGGATGGCATGATAATAGGATTTAATGTCTGGGAGCTGAAGACCACCCAACTGTTTTGGGCGTGATAGTAAATCACGTCTGATTCTAGGTCTCTTTTGGGACCAAATAAATTGACGGATCATTAAAGTAAGTGATCGAAACCAAGACTCCGGCACAGCAATTGGCAACGTCTGGAGAACATAGAGCAGTTTGGGTAGTGTATTCATCTTCACCACATTAATCTTTCCTAACCAAGAAAGCTGCTTCAGGTGCCATTGGGAATAATCTGAGCGGATTGAGGAAAGAAAGGGAAGAAAATTTGTTTGGAATAATTGTGACAGATTTCTAGTAAATTTAATCCCTAAATATGTGATATGGGACAGGTGCCAGGTGAATGGGAAGCAACCTTGGAGACTCGCTACTGTAGGGGAGGGGGCAGATAAATTAAGGGCACTGGATTTCGAGAAATTAATTTTAAAGTTGGATAATTTCCCAAACTTTTCAAATTCCAACATCAAGTGTGGTAAAGATGTGATCGGTTGAGAAATAATAGCTAGGAGATCGTCAGCAAATAATGCGAGTTTATACTTGAACACCTGAGATATGAGGGTTGGTTCTAATAGACCTCGCTAGAGCTTCCATGCAAAGCACAAAGATTAGCGGGGATAATGGGCATCCCTGTCGAGTACCATTACTTATTAAAAAGGGATCTGATAAGGTGCCATTGACCCTCACTCTTGCTGATGGAGACTCATATAGGGCTAAAATCCTCTGTATAGCGAGAGGACCCAATCCCACGTGACCGAGAACAGACCTCATAAATAGCCAACTAATCCTGTCAAACACTTTTTCAGCGTCAGTTGATAGAAGAATGGTAGGCACATTTGTCTGCGATACTAACTGAATCAGGTTGAGAATTTTAGTTGTATATCACGAGCTTCTCTGCTCCTGACAAACCCTACTTGATTGTTGTGAACCAACTGTGAGAGAAGTGGATGTAATCTATTGGCTATGAGTTTGGCGTATAGTTTAAGGTCAACATTAAGGAGTGAAATGGGTCTGTAGCTCGGACACAGGGAGGGATCCTTGCCTGATTTAGGGATTACCGAAATATATGCTTCTAGAGATTGTCTAGAAAACTGAGAGTCTGCAGAAATTGTGTTAAAGGCATTTAAAAGCATAGGGGCCAGTTTATCTTTAAAAGTTTTATAATAGGCGATGGTTAGACCATCTGGGCCTGGGCTTTTACCTGAAGGGGAAGAAGATAAGACAGAATCGAGTTCTTTCATTGTGAAGGGAAGCTCTAGGGCGTCTCTATCTGAAGGAGACAAGGTGGGAAAGGTGGCTGTGGAGAGGTAGTCTAATATGTCTTGGGAAGAAGCAGGTGGTGATGATGTAGAAGAGGAACCCGCCAGGTTATAGAGAGTCAAATAATATTGTCGAAAACAGGAAGCAATTTTATATGTCAATGAGTGAGATGTGCCTGAACTATCTTTAATAGTTGAGATAAATCCAGATGCTCGCTGAGTCCTCAAAGCCCGTGCTAGAAGCTTCCCTGGTTTATTACTCCACTGATAAAACCGGCTTTTACATTTCCGTAAAGATAACTGTATGTTGTCAGAAAGTATCCTATTAAGTTCTGCACGAGCCTCTGACAACTTCAAATAAATATCGCCAGATAGAGATGATTTATGTGAAGTCTCAAGTAGATTGATACGTTGGAGTAGGGTCGAGATCCGTGCAGATTTCTGTTTCTTAATGTAAGAGCCGAGTTGAATAAATTTGCCTCTAATTACACATTTATGAGCTTCCCAGATAGTAACCTGTGAAACTTCGGGAGTAACATTAAAGGCCAGATACTCCGAGAGAGCCATGTCAACCTCTGTCTTACAATAGGGATCTTGTAAAAGAGATTCGTTAAGCCGCCAAGACCATTGTCCAAGAGAAAGACCAGGCAGTGTCAATGTCAAAGAAACAGTTGCATGATCCGACCACGTTATGGGACCAATATTGGCATCAGCGAGCATGTGGAGATGTCTGTGACTCAAAAATAAATAATCCAAACGAGAGTATTTCTTGTGGGGGTTGGAATAGAATGAATAGTCACGACCTGTGAGATGCAAAATTCTCCAGGAGTCGGCCAGCTGGTGATCATGGAAACTCTGTTTAACCTGTCTATATTTAGCTTGTGAGAACCGAGGGGAGTTAGAAGAAACATCGAGTATAGGGTCCATGGTCCAGTTAAGGTCTCCCCCAGAAATTATAATACCCTTTAACCGAGAATCGAGCTGGTCCAAAACAGATTTCAGAAAGTTATGTTGTGCCTGATTAGGGGCATATACATTAATAAATGTAAAGTCCTGGTGGAAAAGTTGACAAGTAATTTGAAATACTCTGCCTGGAATCAGCTTATAAATTTTAACATCGGAGATGGGTAATCGTTTTTAAAAAAGAATTGCAACTCCCTTAGATTTCCCTTCAGGACTATTACTAAAGAACACAGTAGGATAATGACGGTCAAGAAAGGAAGGGTAGTGAACCCCAAATTTAAAATGGGTTTCCTGAATCATAGCCACGTCGACTTTATCTGCCCATAAAAAGCGCAAAAGCTTGGATCTTTTTTCAGGGATGTTTAGGCCTCCAGCATTAATGGAGGAAACAATAAGCTTGGCAGCTGTAGTCATCAGAGGAGATTTGTAGGGAAGTATGGTAGTGGTCCCTGGGATAAAGAAAGGGAAAGAAAAAGAAAAGGCAGAAGAACAAGAGAAAAAAAAAACCAAAAGAAAAAAAAATAGAGAAAAAACAAAAAAGCATAAAAATACAATGTTATACAACATCAAGAACATTAGAATTCCCGCATCTGAGACAGTGGAAAATTTATAACAAACCAATATCTCAGTAAATGGTAACATGGATAGCGGATTAATGGGTCATAGGGGGTCATAGTCAAACGCAGTCCTAATATAAAACAAAAATAAATTTAAACAGTGGCATCTTAGCAATAGAAAAGACAGATGCGGATACTAAATATCTATAAACTAGAAAATGTTAGAAAGATTGGAATTATAACATGAAAACATGTAGCTACAGTGAGGGTAATCAATCGTCCCCGAAATGTAGAACAAGAAACAAATAGTTGAGACCTACAAGACCATATTGGCATAGCCAGTGTAATTATAATACAGCAAAAATTTAGATATTACATCATAAATTATTTTCCTAGGTTATGAATATAATAATAAACCTGAACATAATGGAAAACATTAAGCTTCTAGCAAAAATACACTATCAAGAAAAAACCTCAAGTGTCCTCCAATTAAGGCGGATGAGGATGATTTTTCAATCGCCTTCTGGAATGCTGAACCGAATGTCAAGAAGAGTGGTTCTCTGAGCGAGGAGGTAAGACCAATTGGGCCAAAGGATCTTTCCATTCAGGCGTTTCAACAGGTGGTAGGCCTAGCATAGAGCAGAACGCTGGAAGATCTGAGGGATTATGGAGAAGATGTGTTTTACCGGAGAAAGTAACCTGAAGGTGAAACGGAAAGCCCTATCGGTATTTCAACTGCCGCTTGCAGATTTTGTCTGTTAGCGGTTTTAAGGCTCTGCGAAGCTGAAGTGTATGCCAAGATAAGTCTTGATATATGTGAATAGTATCTCCATTGAAGTCGACACCTTCCAATTGCCTGACTTTACGCATGATCTCATCTTTTTGAGAAAAGTAGTGCAAGCGACAAATTACATCCCTTGGCTTGTCAGATGAAAGACCCCGAGGACGTAAGGCCCGATGAGCTCTGTCGAAAACAATTTTATCATGCGGGTCATTGCCGAGGATTTCATTGAAAATCTTAGTCAGGGCGTCGATAAGGCTAGGGGTTTGGACATCTTCGGGAAGGCCTCTAATACGGATATTATTTCTTCTCCCTCTGTTATCTAGATCATCCACCCTGGATTTTAGAGAATGCAGCTCAGCTGACTGTGATGAGATGATATCTGTCAACTTAGATAGTGTTGTGTCCGTAGACTCTTGAGTCTCTTCCAATGACGTGAGGCGATCTGAAAGTATTGACAAGTCCCGCTTGACAGATGCCATTTCCTGCCTGATGGTAGTTTGTAGGTCCTGTTTGGTAGGCAATGTCTTGATGTATGTCAAGATTTCTTTAATCTCGCTGCTCAGTTTGGAAGAGGATTGAAGGGCGGAATCCTCAACTGAGGAAGGGCTTGGCAGGTTAGAAGAATTTGAAAGTGAATCTGATGGATTGAGTGCAGGAACTTCTTTGGAGGGGGTTGGGACGAGGGTCCTCCCTCTTTTGAGCAGATTTTTTATCTTTGCCCATGTTCAGAGATAATAAAATCATATGAAGGCGAAGTGGGCATGCGGAATGTAATACTTAAAAAGACGTCACATAGAGGGACTGCAAATGAGCACAGACCCCCCTAGGCTGCTGGCTAGGTATTCATGGTGAAAGCCAATATCACATTTTCAATGAAGCTAGTATCAGAGTCTCGAGTAGTCCATATATTAATATAGTAGTATATGAGGTATATATAGCCCAAAAAACCCCTCAATATTTTAAACTGAAATAATTGGTATTAGTAAAAGAGGATTTGTAATATGTATAAATTGTGGTTATAACTGTGTACCACAAGGTGGCGCCAAATCTTCAGTCAAGGAGAATTAGAAGTGGGCGACTTGCAGAGTAGCTGTTATTTAACTCCTCTGAAGTGATCAGCTGGCTGGGAGATTAGTAATTGAGTATTAACACTCACCAGTGGAGTCAGGGAATCAGCAGGACCTCAGGGGCGTCCAATCCGGATCTCTTCCAGCAGCAATCAGACCCCGCACATCAATAGTCCCTAGGGCTTCAGTCGTGCCCAGTCCACCCCACGACTGGGTGTAGGACACAGCGGCAACACTGGTCGTGCTGCAAATAATCTGCCCAGAGCTGGAGGTGCCAACAGCAGCCCCAGTCGAGCAGCCGGGCGGTAGCAGCAGGGAGCCAGAAGCCGCGTCCAAAGGTGGATGGAGTGATGCGGGAGAGCCGATAGCCACAGCCCCAGCCAAGCGGTGGCAGCAGGGAGCCGGAAGCCGCGTCTGAGAGTGAGCTGCGTGATATGGGAGAGCCGGGAGCAATGGCCTCAGCCAAACAGCCGGGCGGCAGCAGCAAGGAGCCGGAAGCCGCGACTGAGGGTGGGCAGCGTGATGTAGGAGACCCGGGAACAGCGGCCTCGATCAAGCAGCCGGGCGGCGGCGGCAGGGACCCGGCAGCGTCTGAGGGTGAGCAGCGTGGTGCAGGAGATCCGGGAACAGCGGCCCCAATCTAGCAGCCGGGCGGCAGCAGGGAGCTGGAAGCCGCGTCTGAGGGCAGACGGAGATCGCGGCCAGGTACACCAGTCCGGGGTCACTCCTCTGCACCCAAGGTAAGTACAGGCAGCGCTGGGGTCTGCGGGAGCTCCAAGGAAACTCCGGGGGTACCCGATGCAGGTTAGATGGCGACCAGGGTGCCGGATCTTCTCTTCGGGTTGGGTGGGAAATTTAGTCCAAGGCTGTGAGGGGACAGTCAGGCCGCAGTCTGCAAAATCACATAAGGTGTTTCCCGACTCTGCTAAGCCTTGTCCCTCTAGCTTCAGATGAGCTTCTAGAGCTGGTGGATAACCCCTCGAGTCCAGGGGGAAGTCACCAGCGGGTCAATTTGACTCTTTATCTCAGGAGCCGATGTGACACACGTCTGTTCCCTAGACCAGCCAGGCCACGCCCCCCTGATAGATATCTTTCAGTGAAGTCATCCTGCCACATCCCTGAACAGGCAAAGTTAACAATATCGTGCAAATTGGCCTGCATGTACGGACGATCATAGATATCATTACCGTTCATGCAGGAGCGCACATCGCTGGTCGTTCTCTGCATAAAAATGAATGATATGAACAATATATCATTGAACAATATCGTTCATAGATATCGTACAGTGAATACACAGCTTAAGCTTTGATAAATCTCCCCCTAAATCTGCAATTTAATAATGTTTAAAAGGGATGGTCAGTCATAAAGTATAATGCGCAGTACTTCCAGATCCTATAGGAAAGGAAATCATCCAGTTCTGCTCTCATCGCAGCTGCCAATTACAACAATAAAATATCTTACTCCATCACCTGCGGCACCTGCATGAGCGTTCTCTGGAAAGGTCTGGTGGGAAATGAGCAGCACCTCCGCTCTGATTGATCTCTTCTCCATTTCCTGCTGCAGGACCCTGATGGTCTCTGTTAGAGACGCGTTCTCTGTCTTCATCTGCAACACATTTCAAGTTTATACTTTGAATGTTTATTACATAAATGATTAACACAGTAAGAATCCTTTCTCATAGCCCTGTTCTATGACAACGTTTCTTTTTTTGGAAAAGAAAACCGACAAACAGAAGAGCAATTCTGGGCATATATCGGCCCAAGTAGCCGATAATCATCTGATTGGGTCAATAATTGAACAGTGTATACTCTGTATATAGTGAATTTCAGGGCTGATTCAGAGATGTACACTAACCCGATAGTTAGCGCACATCTGCGATGGCCAGTGCCGTGCGGAGACGCCAGACCCGTACTACGCATGTGCAGCGAGCGTCAGCAGAGTGTCAGCGATTGACAGTCTGCTGCCATTTCTGGTGACGGCCTCCATTTCCCCAAACGGAGGCGTGTCGCTGCCGTTGAGGGGGAGGGTATAGGCCAGGATCTGCATCAGCTGACAGAAATGTCCTGGCCTCTTCTGTGCATCTGTGTCGGTCGGCTTGAGTGACCCCCTGGTCACTCAGCTGGCCGAGGATCCCACAGATGATCTGACGCAGCTTGGATCAGTAATGCATACCATAATAGTGCTATCGCAGCTGCTACAATGTTAGCAGCTGCGATAGCATCTCCGTCCTGAGGATGAATCAACCCCTTAGTTACATTTTTAATTTATATTGTTTGGAAATATGCATTTTGATAATACTTTTGTCTCTAATATGAATCTATAATTGAAGAGTTTGTACCTTCTCAGAATACGCTTTCAGTTTCTCAATCTCCAGTAAACCGCAATCCTGCAAAGGAACATAGAATCTTTAAAATAACAATTAAGATGGGCGGAATTCAATTGTTTCTCCTGTCGGGCGCGAGCAGCTGCCAGCGGTCCATTTCAGCTCGCAGCCCCAGCGGGGTGCGAGCTGAAATGTGCGAAAAGTGACCTGTTTGGGCGTCCAAACATCACTTTTCGCGGTCGCGCCCAACACTTTGGTCGGGGGTAGCTGCTTTACGCGGCTAAACCCGACGCGATCAGTGCAAAAAACGGCAGCAATTGAATAGCGGCACGCGATCTCCTGTCACTTTAGACAGGAGATCCGGACCGCATAAACAATTGAATTCCGCCCATACAGTATTTGTGGTATTCAGTCATTTGTTAGAGATAAGTTACAGATAAATCCAAACACCTTTTACACAGAAAACCTGGTGATGACTTCTTAGACCTTATAGAGAAACATGACCACAGTGAATAACCATCGGCGTCAAGAATTTTCTGATGAGTAAACTGTATATACCTGAACAATAGTACTAAAACCTAAATTTAACAGGGGTACAGAAGAAATCCCCAGTGGGCCCCACTGCCTGAGGGCCCATCCCCTCTTCTAGAGGTCAGGTTCCAGACTGTGCATTCAGATTATACTCGTACATTGTTATCGGGAGAGATTTGCAGAGAGAAAACACTGCAATCTCGGGTGAGTAATCTCCTGCAAAACGAGTTACACTGGGAGAGATATCTGCATCACCATCGGCAAACTCGTTTAGCCTCAAATCGCCTGTTGGTACATTTGGAATAAAAAGAGGGATTAAATCACCCGAGTTTTGGCGAGTACCAGCGAGATAAATCACTTTGAAAATCGGGACCATTTCGAATCTTAGTAAATTTACCCATAAGACTGCATTAAGATGTATCAAAGAATATTTTTTTTAAAAAGCAATTTTGATGCGGCCATCAGTCGTATGCGGTTTCAGGCACAAACCGTTACATTTATTATGCTGTGTGTCTGGTGCGTATTGGATTAAAGCAAAACTACAAATCTGCAAACCAAACTTCAAGCCAAAATGTTCTATATTCAGTCCTTTGTGCATCCAATTTTGACTATTGTATCTTTAATATATTTTTTTTGCAAAGTGTCAGTATACGTTTACTTGCCCTGGATACATCTGTATGCATGGCCATAGCTATAGTGGGTGTCATTGCTATAGGGCCCACAAACATCTGGCTATGCCCCTGTCTGTATGCTATATTTTAACATGTATATTTCATAAGATTTATGTATTCATGTACGTATAGGCAACATACTAAAAGCACAAGCGTTTGACCAATCTCACCAATCACAACCACTTGTAGTAAATGTTAGTCTGCTAGTCTTTCTGAATACAAATAAACCACTGTTTCAGATGTGGCCATAATACAGAGCTGTCTACTCTTCTAACGCATGGTCCACTGACGATACTACCAGAGTGGATAAGTTGCCAGGTGAGTTCAACATGTTTCAAATAGTTTAGGACATAATCTCACTATAGAATTGAATGAATGAATATTTGAAGAGCATAATGTAGGCAATAAATTATTAAATAACTGCTGTGGGGATGACATGAAGAATAAAATATTTATCTAGTGGATGTCGATAATGCCATGGATTCAATTAACTGATCTGCGGGAAGGCACAGTCTGTTTGATTGAAACTTTTGTCCAGAACATAGGCCATGATTACTTTAAGCAACCACACTGCCATCCCTGCAGGGTCCCAGCCTGGGGCAATTCTAAAGTAATGGCCACTGACTCCTGTGTATTTGTAGGAGGTTTTCTTGTCTGGGTGCATCTGAAAGCACTAAGGAGACCAGGTAAGAGAGCGGAGATCCACTTATTGGTCGGCTAAGCTGAGCCATACATATCTCCCAACAATCAACAGTGAGGATTTGGGTCACTACCATGCTGCCTCCCAAAAGAGTTCAATGCCACATTGGGGTGTGGGCGCATTACATTGTGCCATTGCAGTGTGCTCCTTGGGCATCTCTAGTGCCCGAATGACCACTTATATTCTCTCCGAAATACATCTCAGATTTCTGCGCCCACTTGCAACTAGTACACGTGACAGACTTACCTCACAATATGGATGTTGGGACAAAAGTTCTGAGTGGCAAGAGATCGAGACAAACCATTATAGTCTCACCTAAATGGTGACAGGTGGGAGGAATGGAGCTGTATGTGCTCAGGATGAAGTAACAGCTTTGTCCCCGGCTTGCATGCATGTAGCTGACAAGTTTCCTATTATATAGAGCAGAATGGAAAATCCATATTCAACCTGCGCATAGAGGGGTTTTTGCTTGGGAAACAAATGGTCAGCACAGTATTAAGCGATGATTAAATGTTAATAATAATTTATCTTATTTAAGTTGGATTTGGAGAATAAGGTTTAGTTTGGGGAAAAACATGAACAATATGTATAGATTATATAACACACCTTTTCCTTGCGTAACTCTGCTATTACTAGCGAACGTCTTTTCCTCAGCTTCTCCAGTTCCGTATTTGCATTGTCCAGTTGTGTAAGTATTTCTACCTGTAAAATATGGCATGTGGGTAACTAACTAGAAAAGAAAGATTTACCGCGCTACCTTTGGGTATAAGAAAGGTAGGTAGGGGCGGGATCGATATGAAATACGGCCAGATGCATGTCGGGAGGTTCAAATCCAGACGCTGGAAGATCGGCAGTGAATATCCCGACAGGTAATTATTTAATGTGTTCACTAACCTAACCCTAACCCCCCTGCAAGTGCCTAAACCTACCCCCCCTTCCCCGCAGCCTAAACCTAAGTTTCCCTGGGAGGTGTCTAACCCTAACCTCCCCCCGGGGGTGCCTAACCCTATCTGCGCCCGCCGCCCGGCTTACCTTCGATCGGTATGTCGGGCGTCGGGCTCCCAGCGTAGGAAAAATGACAGGCGTCAGGATTTCGACGCCTGTCATTAGACCCCTGCCGGGATTAGACAGTCGGGAAGCCGGCGCTCTGCATTTCGACCGTCGGCTTCCTGCCTGCATCCCGTAGGGGCTGTGTCAGTTTCATATATACTAATTAGAAACACATATGATACAGGCATGGGATGTATTATACCTAATGCTTAGGGATTATGGTTTTCTGTATAATATTCTTAACATTATTTTACTTTGCATTAAGTGACATCAAGGCATGAAGGAAAATAAATAAAATATCAGCCATAATTTCCAAGTGGGCTCCACAGTCACTTTATTATAATTGAACACAGAGGTTCCCAAACTCCACCATTACAGTCCACGTTTTAAGGCTATCCAAGCTTGAGCACAGGTCAGTCAACTTGATTTAACCATCCGCACTCAAGCATGGATATCCTGAAAACCTGGACTGTAATGACGGAGTTTGGGAGGGGGAACTTCTGATTTATTATGTTTCATAGCTCAGTCAAGCAACACCAGAAACAATACATCTGTACTGTATAGCTGCCTCTGCCCATATGTCAGCTTGGAATTTTATGTGATTTAGGGGTCTATGTACTAAGCAGTGATAAGTGAGAGAGTGAAAAGTTATGTCTGTGATAAGGTGCCAGCCAATCAGCTTCCAACTGTCATCTCACAGGCTGTGTTTGAAAAATTACAGTTGGAAGCTGATTGGCTGGCACTTATCACAGACTTATCACTTTTCACTCTCTCACTTATCACTGCTTAGTACATACACCACACAGTATTTGTTCTGAATTTATTTGATGCCTATTACTTACCTGGTGTTTCATATTTTTTACTTTTTAAAAATAAACTAAGTGCTTTGACGAGCAAAAGATACAGATCTGTTCTCTGCACATAAGAAAATCAGAAATGCATAAAAAAAACCTTCCACATTAATAAAGTATAGTGCAGGGAATAATAATCCAGGGGCTGTTTTGCGCAAAGAAGGACCTCCGGAAAAGGCTCTTATGTTACGTTTTACTGCTTTATAAGTGTTGGCTCTCCCCATAGAGTCTCATTGGGATATACCAATCAGCACTGACATTTATTGTATCTGCTACACATCTTTTACACAGACTTATGATGTTCACTTTTACTAGATTGTATTACACTATACACTAATAGGGGAATTCAATTAGAGACGAAAAGCCATATTCGCCTGTTTTTTTGCGAAAAATTAGCCTAAAAAAAATTCAACAAATTCAATTCCAGGACAATTTCGCCTAAGTGGAAACAATTCTCCAAAAATGATTCTCCAATCAATAGCTGGTGAAAAGAAATGCAAAATCTTTATTTTGGGGTGCAAACATGGGGAAACAACTCAGACCCCTTGGGACAGCCCCCCAAAGGACAAATACGCAAAAAAAACAGAAACAAAAACCTAAGAACACCCCAAAACAGACATGTCATTTTTGGGGTGAAAATTTAAAAAGTGGGGGGATAAACATTAAAAGTATCGAAATAGACTTCTTGGAGGTCCCCAAGTATGGGTCAGGTGATTTTGGGATTGCAGGTGCATGCAGCAGGTGGATTTTTCATGTTTTTTAAATGTTCACTTTAGAGACATAAAAATATGCTAGTACCCATTTTCATGTACCCCAAATTTGACAGGACTACTTATTTTCACCAAAAAATACAGCTTTATGCCATTCTTCACCACTTTTACAAAGACGCTAATAGCAAGCAATTTACACAACTTAAGTACGCAAAATAGTTTTATTAGGGCTATTAGTACACATCTATATTGATTCCCTAGGTTAATATATCTTTTTCTGGGGTATAGACTGATTTCCCCAATTCTTTCAGTACTTTTCGCCTGTTCCGCATTCGCCTATTTCCGTTTTTGACTGTTTTGCAATTGAATTAGGCAAAAAGCGGGGACGAGCACAGAATAAATTCGCCTCTGAAACAGGCGAATGAAGCGAACAGTCAAACAGGCGAAAACTTTGCCTCTAATTGAATATGGTTCTAAGTGTAAAATCAACTTACTGTGATAGACAATGTCGATAGACTAAGGGGAAGTTGTGTCATACCATCTAAATAGGAAAAGTGGAGGAGTTGTCCATAGCAACCAATCAGATAATATCTACCATTTTTAAAAACGTACAAGATAAATGATAGCTAGAAACTGATTGGTTAATACAGGGCAGTAACTAGGGGTGTGCAACTGGTGCCACAGCACAGAGTTCAGGGCTCTATGGGCAGTACCGTCGCAGCCCCACGGCCCTTGTGTCTGGCGAGCAGGGTGGCTGGAATGGCAAACTGTAGCCAGGATCACCACTGCGGTCCTATAGATGCTCCAGACAGGCTCCCTGCAGTCCTCAAGATCCTCCAGTCAGCCCTGCACTTACCAATGTTGCTGGCACCGACCCTCTCTGCGTAACATAATGACATTGGGTGCCAAGGGGGCGGGCCAGCACTGGGCGCATTTAAGCCCTGTTATGGCACTGGGCGCATTTAAGCCCTGTTACGGCACTGGGCGCCTTTAAGCCCTGTTACGGTACTGGGTTGATATGGGAAACACCTCCACTTGTCCTCATTAGAAAGTTTGACACATCTCCCCCAAAATGCTCCATAGGACTGTACGTGTAAAAAGGAGCATGCCCCATAACTATTTGGTAACATAACTTTCCAATTTAGCTCAAACCTGCTTTGTCCATTGGGAAGAAAAACACTTCTGAGACAGATCACACTTTCTAATCTCTACCAAGAGTTTCTGGATAACTTTCTAAATCCTGGATTTATTTTATTCTATGTATTCTATTTACTCTGGATTTAGTCGCTTGCTTAAGGTCCATCAATAGTTGGTAGAAATGTGTCTTTTTATCGTATTACTTGAAGTACCTTTCTCAAATGATATATTGTCTAAATCAGGGAATAGAATCTCACAAAGATATAACAAATTGATTTCTCCTGTATTTCCTTAGAACAAAAAGGAAAGATAATACAGGGACTTTTACCGTGTACTGAAGTATGTACGACCTTGATAGCAACAGTCATCTTGTTAATCCCAGCCTCCGTCTGCATAGCAAGGACAGAGATGCAATTGCACATTTTGTTTGATGATAAAACATCTCTCAAATCAGATCAGAAGGCACAGAATCAGCAATGGGATGAAATAATAGATAGTCACTAAATATAATAAGGTCTCCTTCCTGTTTAAGGTATAAATGCTCAGGTGATATTTGGTTACATTGAGTGGTACCATAGAAAATAAAGATTTACGGCACCCCTTTGACATGATGTGTCACGTCCATTTTACCTTCTCTCTCTCCAGGCAGGAGACTTTCAGCCTTTCACGCTCTTTCGCTTTCTCAAGCTGTGACTTTAAGTCTTCCACATCACAAACTAATTTGCTTTTCTTACTGTTAAACAGTTGTTCTTGGTTTCTTTCAGCATGCACTCTTGTATTGAGGGTTGCATTTAGTTTCTCAATTTCTATCAGCAGACAGTTCTGTGGGGTAAACTGTTTTAATGTAGGCAAAATGTACAAATGACAAACATTTATTATAATGCTAGTTTAATGGACCCGAATCACTTCAGTGTCCGCCCCTGCTCTGGCTGTCCCCGCCCCTGCTCTGGCTGTCCCCGCCCCTGCTCTGGCTGTCCCACCATATACGTTAAAATTACTCACAATCTTCTCTTGTTTGTCTTTGTTACTCTTTTCCAGTTTTCTATATTTTTCCCAATCAATAGCACATATATTACTGGGATTATTTTCACAGCCTTCCATGATGAGACAGCCTTCATTTGTCTGATCCTAAGCCAAAATCAAAGTGATAAAATCAAGTCATATTGAGTATACACAAAAGATGTATTGGTTCCTTCAACCATTTTCTTTGCCTTTATTTTAAAGCCCAAACCGGAATCGTGGTATGAACATCAGGAATTAACTAGATGTACAGATGTGTCCACATACATCTTATTTCCTTGCACATTAAACAGCCCTTCTAGTCGCGCCATGACTCGGTAGCACCAAGCGTCTTTTCCTGTGACTTTTTACTGTCAAATGTATCTTATTATGAATAAGGACGCACAAGCAGCTTCTACTGATTAAAATATGTCCCATGCCTATATTCTGTGTGCGACTGCGGGTGTATCTGCATGCGAAATGCTACGTTACAGTGTCATAGCCGCATTTGACGGTAAAAAGTTGGATGAAAAGATGCTCGGCGCTGCAGAGTCGCACAGCGCTCACACTATATGTTTAATGTGACTTGTAGCACATGGAGGTAAGATGTATGTGGACACATCTGTAGGCTGAAAAGTTCTGTGCTGTGGGGCAAAGAGAGTTTAAGGGGTCTATTTACTAAGCAGTGTTAGGAGACAGAGTGAAAATTTATAAGGTGCCAGCCAATCCGCTCCTTACTGCCATCTCACAGGCTGTGTTTGAAAAATGACAGTTGGGAGCTGATTGGCTGGCATCTTATCACTTTTCACTCTGTCTCCTAACACTGCTTAGTAAACAGACCCCTTAGTATTACACAATTAGCCACTGAGGGAACATGCAAACCCTATCTGGACTTGCAAACATTAAAAAAGTAAATGTTCAATAGAGTACATTGGCTTCGAACATTATGTACTGTATGTAGTTATTATGACCGTTACGCAAGTGGCAATGCTCTCCACTTACGAGTACATTTCTGTCAGTGGGCATTAAGTAGGCATGTGTACTGTACATACTCTAATGTGGAAGGGGTGTTCTGCGGGCATGTCTGTGGAGTTCCGGTGTGCTTCTGGTTTGTGCGCCCACTTCTTTCTGACTGATCTTCTGTGCCCAGCACGGTCAAGTATAAGTCTGGGTGATAATGATGATACTTGCTCTTTGCTCTGGATGTTTATGGGAGTGGTGCAGCCTCGAGCTATGTGCCTGCAGGAGTCCATTTGTGATTTCCACGCACGTAATGCAATCGTGGATGCGATCGCTGTGCACGCAACTCAGAATCAGGCTCTAAGGGGTATATTTACTAAAGTGCAGGTTTTTAGAAGTGGAGATTTTGCACATAGCAGCCAATCAGATTCTAGCTATTCTAGAAGGTGCTAGATAACTGTTAAGCAAAATCTGATTGGTAGCTATTGGCAACATCTCCACTTTTCAAAATCTGCAATTAAGTAAATATCAGTGTTCAAAGCAGTGCGTTCCTTTTCTACTATGGTGTTGTTACAACTCAGTACAGCATATATTATTACACATATAGTTGTAGGGAAGAGAAGTAGGGAACGTTGCTGCACCAGCACATCTGCCGCCTACAGAGGACCTGCCAGATTGGGGTAAGGCTGTACAGAAGATTAATATGACCTGTATCTTAATAAACTCCACCTAAAATAAATACATTTTACAACGTGAGTGAACACGTGGTTAATGTAAGTTCTACTCACCACATTGATAGAGACAGCATCTTGTTCTACCTCTGCGTTCTCACTAACTTCTTCTCGTCTTCTCAGCTCGTCCTCTAACTCACTGACCTTCATTTGCAAGGCCTCCTTTTCTATCTTTGTCTGCAAAAGGATCTTGTCATAATTACTTCTGATTCTCTTCTCATTCTTGCAGGACTGGCAATCTGGGACCTTGGCAAGCTCAGGAGACAATCGTTCCGAGGCGGCTTTGGGAATTGGAACCTCCAGCCATGTTTGCTTTTCCTGTCTACAGTCCTTTTGTCCCTCACATGGGAATGTAGGAATGCTTACCAGATTGGTAATGTTGCATCCATAATCCTTGGGATATTTACACTTGTCAGGGAATGACTTAGCAGGCTTAGAGGCTTTCTCTGACGCTTTTTCCACCTGCGGCAAATTGATTTTTTCTCCTCGCGTTTGTCTAGAGAGATCTGAATTTGATGCATGGTCCTTGGTTTTCTTATCCAGGGGTTTAGCGTTGGAGATAAGACTGAGGTGTATTGGTGGGAAAGACGTTTGTAGCTGTAAGACAAATATATATGAGAGACACACTATAATGACTGATTCTTTTGCAAAATCATATCAGATTTGTGGGAGAGGACCCCCCCCACCATGGATGGAAAATAAGCCATAAGAACACTTGATGAGTTAAACTCCAGTGAGCCCACCTACTTAATCAATAAAGAGTGGCCTCTTACACCACTCAGTCCTTTAGTATTAAGAGTCCGCTGCTGATTGGCTGCATAGCTATTAAGTAGGCGGGCTCACCTGAGATTATTTAATTCTGGGTTGGGAGTAGTCTCTAATCTCCCATATGGATTATCCATCTTCCCTTTGTATTAGTTCAGAGCAAGAAAAGAAGATTTTAGGTAAGTATTTAGTCAGGAGGGACATTTATTAAGAAATTAAGAAGATCATATTTAATTCTGTAGTACAACGGCACAATTAATTTATAACTAATTGTTTTAATAATACTTGGGGCACTATGAATCATTAATTTGCCTATGAGGGCTCTATGCATTATTTAGTCACCTATGGGTTTAGTTTAGTTGTTTGGGGGTAACATTTGTAGTGCACTTTTGTTTAACTACAAGTGCTATTACGCATTTGTACCTATGCGTATGCTGGTGCTTGTAGTTCTACAAGCTCCAATATGCTGGTGCTTCTAATTGTACAAACTCCAGCATGCATGAAGTCATGATCTGTGAGTTTATGCATACACTAGTATAGCCGCTTAGTGCTTGGACTCTATTGTCACAGAATCACCTACTGTAGGTATCCACAAGTCAGGCTACAAGGATGGCCCGGCACTATTAGGGCAGTCATCTATGAATGTGGGGCTGATGTAGTTTTCGCATCCCCCTAGATAATAGGGCATGATGCTGATTAGCACATATGGGGCAAAACCAGATGTGGTTTAAGGAGCGACAAACTGTCTGTCATACATGTGGTTTAAGCTTCCAGCCTCTAGTAAGCAGTAAATCCTGCAGTTTGGGACTGAAAGTGCAGCTTATATGAGGCTGGTTTCATACTGCATAGCAAGCTGCTCTACCCCATAGTTTTGTCTTAATGATGGATTTAAATTTCAAAACATGTCAGGAAATGTACTGTTTGTTGGCAAAACCAGACAATGACAGTGAAAATGTCTAATGGGTGCTAAGGGTTACTCCACATTTACACTGTAGGCTGCATGGTGATACAATTATACCCTAAGATAATTAATATTCTGGGTACACAGCTCTAATACGATCACACTGTGCTCAATATAACTCCGACAAGCTGAGATCTGAATCAGCTCTGGCAGGTGCTGTAAACCTCGCCAAGTTATTAACAGAACATTTCGGGAAATTTTTTCATTTTTTCATATATTCCAAGAAAAAAATAATAAAACTTAAAAAATCTACTCTACTATTTATTATTATTATTATTATTATTATTATTATTATTATTATTATTATATGTAAATTCATGACTATATATGAGATATATATTGTAAATCATTGTATCTTACAGAGCAACAATGCTTCTGGATGTTGCAGGCAAAACCATAATTGTTACAAAGCAAAAACCGGTCAGAAAGGATGTCTGTACGGGATGTAGTTATAATGGCGACACCCGGGAAGCCGTCAGACTGAATCCCGGTGTCGAAATCCCGACATAGGACTAAAGATAGGCGTCGAAATCTCAATGCCTATCTTTAGCCCGACGACGGAATGCCGACAGACGGCTTCCCGAACGAAGGTAAGCAGGGACAGGGTTAGAGTTAGCCGCGGAGGGGGGGGGGGTTGGAGGGTTAGATGTAGGCACCCCCGGGGAGGGTTAGGGTTAGGCTAGGGGGAGGGAGGGTTAGGGTTAGGCAACCCCCACCAGGAGTGTTAGGTTTAGGGTCCGGGCAGGGGGGTTAGGTTTAGGCACCCCCGGGAGGACTTAGGGTTAGGCACCCCCGACCAGGAGGGTTAGGTTTAGGGTGCGGGCAGGGGAGTTAGGTTTATGCACCACCGGGGGGACCTAGGGTTAGGCACCCCCCACCAGGTGGGTTAGGGTTAGGGTGCAAGCAGGGGGGTTAGGTTTAGGCACCCCCGGGGGGACTTTGGGTTAGGCACCCCCCACCGGGAGGGTTAGATTTAGGGCGCGGATAGGAGGGTTAGATATAGGCACCCCCGGGGGGACTTAGGGTTAGGCACCCCCCACCAGGAGGGTTAGGTTTAGGGTGTGGGCAGGGGGTTAGGTTTAGGCACCCCCGGGGGGGCTTAGGGTGTGTACAGGTCCATTCTCTAACAGTAATTTTTGGACTGTTATCATTAAAGCATATTTTATACAAAAAGCATCAAACTACAAGAAGCCAAAGTCAAACTTTTTAAAGTTCACTCTAGAAATTTACTTACAACAACAACAAAAGAAAATAACCACAATACATTTTGAATGTATTAAACTATATCACATATTATAATCTGCAATGGAAACATTTACCTTAATTTTTCTTGTACTTATGTTTTCATCTGAGGACCCACTCCCCATTCGCCTATTATTCTTCTGGGAAGGGCAAGCACCTACTCTCTAAAAACAAAGCATCATTACCATCCACAGCAAGTTACTTTATGTCTGACATATTGTTTGTGATTTATGGATACATTTAGCAAACACACTTTATATTATTCCAGAAATGCAAATTGGCATCAGTCGGCTTCCATTTGGAGCAAGTGGTCCTTATAGTGGTTATCTGTCTCCTATTGGTCGCTAGTCGTTCCCTCCGCTGTCCTCTTTTTATAGCGATCCCTACCATATATTTCATGCCCTGATCACTCACATAACTGGTGGAGCGGGATAAGTGTTGACCAAAGAGCCATTTTACGACTAGTAGGGTCTATTCATGATCCCTCATAGGCACGTTACACACACGGAAATTCTAGTTTCCACATGTTTTTTGCAACAGGCCTATTTTTTATTAGGGGCTCAATGGGTATTCAGCACACTCAGAAAAATGAAAAGTTGCTTGCAGGAACCAATGCCATCTTCAGATGGCGTTGATTCCCGTGGCAACTGCTTCCTTCTGTGGAAAGGAGGTCTGGGGTTGCGATGAGGAGTCCAAGTGAATACTTCTGCCGCCTCCATATTGTGAGACCTGTGGATGTGCGCATGCATACGTAGTCAGCCGGGTCGGCAGGGGTAAGCACCACTGCTACATCTGTAGCAAAGTTATGGATCATGGGGACAATTGCTTTTTGGAGCAGCTGTCCCTGCACCTGAGCAATACAGAATTTCTCCAGTACTTAAGTGTCCTCGCTACAACTCACGGCAAGTTGGATGCTTAATTATCAGGAGCCACCTGGCCCCTGTTGACGAATATTTCCCTATATGTGCTTGTCTACCTGGTTTGCAGGTGAGATCATTTGCAGGACTGTCTGCACAATTGTAAGAGGGTGCAGGTAGAATGGGGTCTTACAGTCCTGCACTGCAGAGCTAAGCTCAACCAATTAGGTCAAAAGACAATTAGCCAATTCCACCAGTAAGCATGGAGGAGACTGCAAGACAAAGAACAAAGCACTACTATTGGGTAATAATGGTTCAACTAAACCTCTAACAGGCACCTCATCTGGGAATCTGGGCTTCCAGGGACGCATAGTAGAGGAAAATACTTTTATTTTATTTTTTTCCCCATTTAGGCATGTCATATAATAATCTTACATTTTATTAGCAGTAATTATGGGTATTGGCCAATCCCTCTCTAAATGGGACTACACAAAAGTCCCAGTTACTCAAAATTATTTTACAATATAAAAGTATTATAAAAAAAAAAAGTGCAAAAATTAGCCAGCAGCAGTTGAGAGGGATGTCTTGTATTTTGGAAATCTTTGATGCATAGAAACATAGAATATGGTGATGGAAAATAACCCTAAAATTCTGTCTAGTTTCTTTTTTATATATATATATATATATATATATATATATATATATATATATTTTTTTTTTATTTTTTTTTTTTAATTTACAATTTAATGTAAATTGTAGAATTATGGTTATCGCTAACAAATAATTACATATTTTCTAGAGTATGTTTCCAAACAAAGTGAGACTAAACCCAAAATAGACAATATTTCCCCTTAAAATAAATAGGTGTTTTCACTCGTCTCATAATACCTGCTCAATAATGTCTTGCATCAAGCTGGTGCTGCTTCGTCAGCTGTGTTCTCTGCTGCAGATTCCAAATAATCTGACCAGTGATCATAATGCTTCCGTCCACATCACAATGTACCAAATGGGTCTTGGTGGAGACATGAAAACTTTAGTAATATTTATATTTTATATTTTGTACAGCTCCATCTTACAAGCCAGTAAAGTTAATCTACTAATACTGCATTTAGGCTCACCATTTCCACACAAGAAGAATCCTCATTATATGGAGCAGCGCAGAAAGGAGAGTTCATTGTAATCAGCGAGATTATTAAAATGAGATATACAGGGCCGGAACCTGCACAGTTTCAGGAGTATTTCTTAAGCGGCCTATCCATTACACGACTTTGTGAACAATCCGACCAAAGCCAGGAGGTGGGTAGAATGAGGGAGAAGTACCTACTTTCCCGGGAGTGTGGGGGGTACCCGAAAAATCGGGAGCATCCCGCAGGTCCCGGGATGGTAGGCAAGTATGGATTACGTATGCACAGAGGAATCCATTGCAGAGTGAGTGACAGTATGTGAGCGTTTGAGGGTAGTGATCGAGGAGAGGTCGGAAACTTGCAGGCGTGCCTGTCCGTTTGAACGTTGTTGCTTCGGCGTGCATAGATTATCCACAGCAATTGCATACGCAGCTTGAGAGCCCACTGCGTGTGAGGAGACTGCAGTCTCTGCGGCTGGTTAGACTTGGTGTAAATGCTGTGTAACTGTGCGTCAATGGTACCGATGTTTAGACAGAAGAGCGAAATTGGACGGATGTGAGTAAGAGCTTTGGAAAGCATTAGCATACTTTCGCTGCTGCGTTCCGTGCAAATTTGCAGCTGCGAACGCAATAGCGATCCTTACTGAATCAGGCCCAATGTGTACAGACTCACATCAGTTCTACAGTCTCCGCCTTTCAAAGTAGCAGGGGGCAACATGCTCATGTTAAAAAAAAAATAACTGTATTTTTAGGAGAATTCCACCTTTTTAAAAAGTATCCCCCAGCCTTATTTTCCAACTTTCCTTTTATCTCCATTTTCTTTGCTGTAAAGAACCCTAAAGAATTTGGGCCCGTATGAATACGGGTGTGTTTAATTTTTTAATTTATTTTTTTTTCTAAAAAGGTGGATTATCCTTTAAAAAAATAATTTTGTTTAGTAAACGCCCATTGGAATACAACATTACATATAAATGGGCCATCGCTGTTTGTTAGGGCAAGTTTAAATTAATTGCTTACAGACAGTAAAATTGCACAAAATGCCCCATTTTGCGGAATCCGTCACTATTCCTGCGAGATTGTCACTAGATTAAAAGCAGCAATTAGTTTAAAGGCAAAACCAGGTTGGTAATGTAATATCAGATAGGAATGTAACCCAGAAGAACTGTATGTATTATAAGGTTCCCTAGGTCTGGTTAGCTTGGCAACACCTTCCAAGCAATCCAGTAACTGCAGGCTGGCACACTTCCCGAATGCCTCTGCTTGTGTCTACAAATCGGTTTAAGAGCTGTATGTAGGAATTACACAACATTACACAAAAGACACTGCGGCTTCAAGGGATTTACTGCATTTTCTTTCTCTGGGATACGAAGTCCTGTGAACCGGTCTTGTTTTCAAATTAAAACCTATTCTAAACATGATTCTAAACTGTTGATCAAATATAATTACAGAATTAGAATAGCTGAAAATCACAGGAACACAAAAGCAGCAAAGCATCTTGTCTAATGCTAATTGTGAGTCCTGAATGTAACAAAAATAAAAGAGTGGGCAGATAATAGAAAAGGCATAGTATTTCCTTCTTACTGATACACATACTTACCTACGCTCTCAGAAGAGACTCCCCATTTTTGAGGCAGTCTCCTTGACCCCCAGAAGATTGGGTGGATCTCCCGCCTACTTCCTAATGAAGTGGGCAGGATGGGGAGATAATACTGTGAATTGCAGGTCTGTAGGGCAGGAGAGGGGCAATGACGCAATCATTTTACCCCCCCTCCCCGCGGATCCATGAATCAATGCATTTTGCCGTGATGGGGAGTTGGGCCTAATTAATGATTCAAAGAACCCTGTCCCACCCCCCGGAATGATCATCTACAAATAAAAAGTCGGCAAGTACATAAACTTTTACATCACACAAAGGGGGAGATGTATCTAACCTCTGAGAGAGTTGGGGTCATGCAATGCCAATGTTCATATAGTTGAGCGATTTTTACCAACTGTGCATTCTCTAAAAACCCCTACGTCGCATGTGTGAAACAGAGTGTATGCACAAAGGTCCTGTTGCTGTCGGGACAGATGGCATCAGAAATGGGGCAAAAAAGTGATGGGCATTCCTGGGTAGTGATTGGGAGTAAGGAGGCCAATCCCGGGCTGTTTTTCAATCACGGGATTCGGGATTGAAAAAACGTCAATCCCAGGATTCCCAGTATACCTGGGATTTCTGGGATACCCGGGATTGGCTTTGTTTTAAAAAAAATGCCCGCCGCTCAGCCCCAGGTGGTGGGCGGCTGGGTTTTACACTAGGACACTATATTCCATCCGTGTAGAGGGTTGGGCGGGCCCTCCTGCAGTGCCGGCACATGGCAGCGCAGCGTGACAGAGGTCACGCTGCACAGCTCTGCGTCCCCCTGCCCACCTTCCCAGTGCACACAGCAGCCAGGAGCCTGGCAGCAGTGACTAGGGAGGGAGTCAGGCAAACCTCTCTAGTCACCGCTAGGGAGGCCAAACCCGAATCCCGGGATTGGAGGCTTTCAATCACGGCCATTTTTAGGCCAAAATCCCGGGATTCCCCCTAATCCCGTTCCCGGGATTGGCCTCCCTAACTGGGAGGTGGCTAGATGTGAATGTCAAAAAAGTGCACCTTTGGGCATGTTATGGGAGTGTTGTGGGCGACAGTGCAAACAGCTGCGTCCCTGTCACACTCAAATTGTGTGACTTACTTTGCCATTTGCTGCAGGTCAGGATTTCTGCCTAACCTTGTTCGAGCACCATGCACTGACATCACCATCATACACTATGTCAGCTGATAGCATTCTTCCAGTGGGAGTGCTCCTGCCTCAGCTGACCTCAGCAGCCTATCAGGGACTTGCAGCAGATTCATATCCCCTGTGAGAACTCCCACTGGTGCCAGAGCAAAGAGTTACTTCCTAGTGTTAGTTCTATCCTGTGGCTCCTTTGTGCAGAAAACCATCACTGCCATCTGGCTCATTATCTACAGTTTCTGTGTCCTGATTTGTGTGCTGCTGTATTCCAGTTTAGGAATCACAAGCTGTTCCAGTGAACTTAAGGTGCATACACACAACGATTCCTTGAACGATTATCGATAACGATATCGTTCAATCGTTAAAAAAATCGTTCACTTTCTGAGTTAAAACGATGAACGATTATCGTTCATGCGCGTTCACATTTGTAGTTCAGTCAGACTGACCAACTGAACGATTCTCATTAAGGGAATATGAAATAATCGTTTGTAGTTCAAACAAATCGTCCATCACACTTTAAAAAATCTGACAGATAATCTGACAGAAAATCGTTCAGAAAATCGTTGGTAACAAAATCGTTGTGTGTGTATGCAGCTTTACTCAGCAAACATCAGTTGCAGTCTATTATCCAGCTCAGTGAAATCACCAGCTGCACGGATTAGAGGATTCCTGCAATCAGCCTCTGCAAATTTGTTGCTGACCCTGGCTTTGTGTCTGACCTGCTTCTGTCTAATCCCTGGTACTGCGTTTGGTAATCTAGTTCGACCTTAACTATCCTCTGCGACTTGCACACATTTTCTCCCTGGTACCTTGTTGTCCATTTGGTTCTGACCCTGCCTGTACACTATGCTGAAAATCTTCTCCGCTCCATCCAGAGTACACCAGCAATTGTATAGGGGAACCTAATCTGAGGGTGCGACCTGTGTGTCGGACGCAGCCAAGCCCATACCCTCTTGCGAGGGTTCCTGGTAAACAACACCGGCACATTAGACTCCGCGCCTCAGAAATAGGTCACTCCAATCCCCAAATATGGGTTGCATCCATTTGCCATCCGAGAGTTGTGACAGTCCCCAGACTCACAACCACTACCACAGGAGGCCAGAGTCAGACAGTGAGACTCCACCTGACAGGGCTGGTGGAAGTATTGAAGATTTGCACAACGGTGTTACAGCACACAGAGACACTGAAAGTGGGCGTCTCAGTCCTTTCATATTCAGATGCACTCGTATACCAGGGGAAGGGCTGATACAAGCATTTGCATAGAGCAGCCAGGAGACTCACACATTTTGTGTAATATCCATGGACCCCCAGAAGAGCAGATCACCTGCCCGCATCTTGTCCACATCCTACTGATATGGGCGGTAAGGGCAGGGGCTTAACTAGGTATTTGAAGGCCCCATTGCAAAAGTTTGTAAGGGCCCATATGTACCACCTAATGGTGAAAAATGTATATTACACATGTAACTCTGACAAGGGCGTCGGGCTCCCCTAAGCTCTGGGCCCCATAGCAGATGCTCCCCTTGCACCTATGGTTGTTACGCCCATGGATAAGGGGTAATCTTTTGAATTATTACGAATCAACATTGTCATGATGCCACAGTTTGTGGCAACGCAGTGCAGGGGGCTGGGCCACGATGATATTTGCATCACACCCAACACTGGGCACCTGCATCTCCCTGTGGCAACACTTTTGACACTTTGGGTAACATCACACCTGCAATACCCATTAGCCCTACTTCACACTGAAGGGAGAGCTATGAAACATTCTTAAAAGGAAAAGTAAAGGTGTTGTCCATATCATCCAATCAGATTCTACCTATCATTTTAAATAATGAACTAGATAAATTCCCCCAGAAGATCTGCCTAAAGTCATACATGCATTTGTATAATCATGCTTAGAAAGCTGCAATGCCCACTACCTGGGTCTCCCAACAAAAGAATTGCACCGCTTGCAGCTGATACAAAATGCAGCTTTCAAGCTATTAACTAACCAGTCCTGTTGCAGCCACATAGCACCCATTCTCTTCTCCCTCCACTAGATGTCTGTAAGATGGAAAATCTATTTCAAGATAGTCTTACTGACTTTCAAACCCCTACATAACCAGGGCCCAATGTACCTGAAGCAGCTTCTCACTCTTTACTGCTCTGTTCGCTTACTGTGATCTGTAGATGAAGGTCTATTAGCAGTACCTCGAATGCCCCTCAGTTAATTTGGGGACAGCGCGTTTAGCTTTGCAGCTCCAACTCTATGGAACTCAGGGCCTGATTCAGATCCGGTCGCAAGCGCTGAGCGCTCGCAACCGGGTTGATGTTTGCCCACGGGTGCTCCGTCGCTCCGGGTCTCGCACCAAAGGGGTCGAGCTGTCGATGGTGATTGACAGCTCGCCCCGTTCGGTAGGCGTGGCCGGGGGGTGGCTTCACAAACGGAGGCGTTCCCAAGCGAACGCCTGCCGTTTGTGGGCGGCCCCACTGACATCACCAGTGATGTCAGTGGGAAAGCTTCCGGCTCTATTAGAGCCAGAAGCTCTCTGGTGCTTGCGACCACGAGACCCTACCACAAGACCATCGCGACCATCAACCTGGCCGCTCGCTATAGCTGTGGGTGGTCACCCACAGCTATGCGATCGGCCAGAAGGCCGTTCCACAAAAAAAAAAAAAAACCCTGATTCAGAGCAAGCGCTCTGTCTCTGAATCAGGCCCTCACTTCCCTGCACAGTTCGAAAGGCCTCCACTCTAAAATCCTTCAAAAACAGAAGCAAGACTCACCTGTTTATGCATGCATGTCCCTTTAGTTTCTAAACAAAATACTACCCAAATGCTTCGTTCTCTTTTCTGTTAAGCTTATTTTGTATCTTGTGGGGGGGTTTTAAATGCAAATGTAAAGCACTCTGAGGATTCCATTTAGAGTCGGCCGAAGCGGCTGCACGGTCGTACGCCACCGATGTTCGCTATACTGCGCATGCGTAAAGTTCGCAATGCGCGTGCGCAAACTAGCCGCTACAATCAGAAATTTCTCTCTCCTTGAACACAGCCAGGTCGGTAGTTTGAGTGACAGATTGAGGCGTTTGTGGGTGGTAACAGGGGAAGGTGCTTGAAAATGGGGGAGTGGAGATCCAAACGCAGGCGTGCCTAATTATGCGAACGGCGTTTTATGGGAGTGCATACGGTTTATGGGAGTGCATAATTAACAAAGTAGCGTCATGGCACATGTGACATGGGAGGTTTTTACACTGATATGATCGTAGAGCTTAAGAGAGGGTATGGTCAACCTTAAGCTCTACGACCAGTTCCGATGGTCTCGATTAATCCTTATATTCCCGGAGATGACGTGTAATGCGTACGAGAAGGGGGCGTATTTTTTTGTCTTCCGGCCGCTTCCTCCCCTTGTTCGGCCAGCAGCCGATCCGAACTTAGGGACGCAACTTGCGAGGGAATCATTTGCATATCCGGCCCCTTTTCCCGTACGACCGTGCGGCCGTTTCGACCGACTCTGAATGAGGTCCTAAGTCCTTTTGGTAGGAAAATTCTATATTATTGACCCTCTGCCTGGCCAGTATTAAAACAGGGATCACCATCGGTGGTTCACAGCTGATGGTTTCATATCATCAATGTCATCCACCAATGGTACCATTGATGGTGACCGATGGCCATCCCTATTGCAGAGTGTCCGCAGTTTAGCATGGAAGAAGATCCAGAAATCAGGTGAGTGTTCTTTGTCCGGTATGTGTGAATGAGGGGTCTGTGTCTAGGAGGAGTAGGTAAATGAGTAGTCAATGCCTGGCTGGGGGGGAAGAAGGTGAATGGACAATGCCCCGGGGTGAGTGTGATCTGTGGGCCTGATTCAGACCCGCTCGTAAGCGTCCGCACGCTCGCTCTGAGCGATGGTTGCACAACTGCGCATGCGTATGGTTCGCAATGTGCATGCGCAAACCAGTCATTGCGGTCAGAAATCGTGCGCTCGTAAAACACGGAGGGGCAGCTATTTTCAGTGACAGAATGTGCCTTTTGTGGGTGGTAACGGGGGAAGATGCTTGAAAACGGGGGAGTGGTTGTGCGAACGCAGGCGTGCCCAACGGTCAAAAGGGCGTTTAATGGGAGTGCATAATTAGCAAAGGAGCGTCATCGATCACGTCACTTGGTTGTCTTTTAGCCTCAACTGCTCGCAGTGATTACGGGAAGTAATTCCTATCTCAAGCGCTGCGAGCAGTTCAGATGCCGTTCGATGTTCCCGATTAATCTAATAAAAACAGGAGATGACGTGATTTGCGAACGGCAAAGGGGCGTCATGAAAAAATGGCGAGCGCATTTAGCGGATGCTCGCACAGACATACAGGCGTCCTCACATCGCAAAGAGCGAGCTCTCAATTTAAATATCCGGCCCCTTTTTTAGAGCGAGCGGCCGCAAATAGCGTCCGGGTCTGAATCAGGCCCTGTGTCTCTATGATCAATGGAGGAGTGGTCTATATCCTCGATGGAGTATTCTATGACCGGGAACAGGGGGCGGGGAGCTCTGTTGCACACAACTTGAATCTGCGCACACCTATGGCAGTGAGTTCTCTTTTAATAAATTTATATACATTTCACACAGCTGGAATTTGTAATTCTTTCCCATTTTTACCTACAAAAAAGTTCAAGGTAACGGAAAATACAAGGGGTGTTCTATTTTACGTTAGCTGTTGTTGGAAGACCTGATCTTTATCCTGGTACTAGTAAGCTGCAAACAGCCTGAGCTTTCCATGAAATGAATTTTGTGCCATCCAGGAACATCAATGAAATGAAAGAATTTGGAAAAGAATTTGGTGTAACCCATAGCACAGATCATTCCATTTCTCTCATACAAACTAGAAAAGTCAGGTTACAGAATGTTTCTGTGCCCCAGGATTCAGCAGTGTTCCCAAATTGTGTTACTTGCTTTCCAGTAAAAGGTTAACATTTCTTTGCAGTGTGGAATCTGGAATAAGCCTCCATATCACAAGTTGTGCCCAGACAGAGGATGAAGAATGGACAATAATGACCTGACATGAGCATCTGTCAAGACTTGTGGTTTCAGACCCTGCAATAGATCTGTTAAGTGATCTCCTTCACTTTACCCGTTTACATTAAAGGGGAATGACTTTATGGTCACTCAGCTCTGAATTTGGAAGCCGGCATAGAAGGTTTTGAGCCAGGAGACTGGCTGAAGCATAATCCTGAAATACTATACATTAATTCCTAGGCGTAACGAGATACCTTGTCAGACAATAACCACAGATTGTGGTGGTGGGCTACCTCTACCCTTATTGTATCGTACAGTAATATAATCTACTTTACAGCTGTATAAACAGTGATTACAATACAGTATGTGCTTAGTGGAAGGAAATTTTCATGCCTTCGATTTGTGGAAAGTGGTCGCAAATGTGTGAAAATCTGTAGAGAGGCCAGAAAATTGTGTCTCGCTCTTTTCAATTGTTTGTTTCTTTCAATAAACACAATACAAAAAAAATACAGCTCTGTTTAGTCCAGTGTCAGAACTACAAAAGCAGATGGAATAGGGCTTCTATGGGGCCCGGAGGTGAGGGCCACTCCAAAAACATTTCTGTGCACACATACGCAGCATCGGACGCAGATCAGGCAACCATCGACTCCTTGAGCGAGTCTATTGCCGACGTAATTGAGACGCTGGAGCCATGTTTCGCGTTTGTGGGTTCGCAGATGCAGGATTTGATACGCGCCTGAAATGAGGGCAGTCGTGTTTTGTCTGACAATCCCCGTTCCTCCCCCAAACGCTCCCTGCCTGTCAATCACAATGTGAATACGGTAATGTAGCATGACGCATGCGTTGTGTGACTCAGACGCATGCGCAGTGGCAAAAAATTGCTCTGCTTGCTAAAAACATCGGCATTCCGTACAAATCTAAATTAGGCCCAATAATCTCCATCCACAAAATGAAATCTTTGTTTTGTACTGTACCTACCCCACACTTTGCAATGAGCACCCTTGGTCCAACAATCTCCTTTTAGAGGAAGATCTACCAAGCCTTGGAGAGATAAAGTATCAACCAATCAGCTCCTAACTGTCACTTTACAGACTGTTTTTGAAAAATGACAGGAGCTGACTGGTTGATACTTTATCTCTCTCCAAGGCTTTGTACATGTCTGTGAAAACCTCTGTTTCTCTGCAAATTGCTGCCATCTTACTCAATAAACCAATGCATGAAATCAAGATGCATTTGCACAAAGCAAGGTAAACAATGGGTCTAATTCTGAATCGGACACAATGACGATATTCACCCAATTGGCCGATGTTTTTCAACTGCGCAAATAAGACACACATCAGATGTGTCAAATGGTGTGCGCATACAAAGCTGCAGTATCAATTGAGAAACACGGACTTGGAAACGTACTGAAAATGTATTGAGGACTACTGAGTGATGATTGGGAGGATGTTATTCAAATGCACGGAGATAGTCCGTCTTATGGGTGTGTAATGGGAGTGTCGTAGGTGTGTCACAGAAGTGGTTGCAGCAGTGTTAGGAGACAGAGTGAAAAGTGATAAGGTGCCAGCCAATCAGCTCCCAACTGTCATTTTTCAAACACAGCCTGTGAGATGACAGTTGGGAGTTGATTGGCTGGCATCTTTACACTTTCTTATCACTTTTCACTCTGTCTCCTAACACTGCTTAGTAGGGATGTGCGCCGGACCATTTTTGCCGGATTTGGATTTGGTTCTAATTCGTCGTCCGGCTTTGGATTTGGATTTGCCAAACTGCGGTGACTGGCTTTGGATTTGGATTTGGATTTTTTGCCAAAATTGGCAAAAAAAGCTAAAATTACATAAATTGGGCTTTTTTTTCTTCCTAGAGTGTTATTTACCTCAATAACATTATTTTCCAGTCATTTACAGTCAATTTAGACCACCTCACAGCTTAAATTATTGTTTTCACCATTATTGGCCAAAGGTTGCAGTGAGCTGACTGGTGACCAAGTGTCAGAGCAGCGGCGCAGTGGCACAGACACCACAGTTTAAAGCACATCTATGAAACTATGCCACACAGCAGTGACAGAAATGAAAGGTAGTGCTAGATGGAATTGTCCTTGGGCCCTCCCACCCACCCTTTATGTTGGATCTTAAAAAGGACATGCACACTTTAACAAACAAAGCATTTCAGCGACAGGTACTGCCACTTTGTGGCTGAAGTGCTTGGTTTGTTTGGGCCCCCACAAAAAAATCTTCCAATCTACTAAAGGCAACAGGTCTACAGTGGCATGATGTCACCATCATTGCCATCCTCACCCTCATCAGTGTGTACATCATCCGATTCCTCACACAATATCAGTTCATCCCCGCTGGAATCCACCATTACAGAAGTATCTGTACTGTGACGTGATGGGTGGGAAAGGTTTGCCTCGTGAAATTTCCAGTTCATTTTAATGAACATCATTTTTTCTACATTTTGTGGAAGTAGCCTCCTTCGTCGTTCGCTCACAAGGTTCCCGGCTGTACTGAAAACTCTCTCCGAGTACACACTGGAGGGTGGGCAGCTTAAATAATGCAAAGCCAGTTTATACAAGGGTCTCCAAATTGCCTTTTTTTTCTTCCAATATTCGAAGGGACTCTGTGACATGTCTACGTGTACGGTGTCCTGAAAATAATCCTCCACCATTCTTTGGATGGTAATCATATTAGATGGAGTTGCGGTAGAGGTGTCACTGGTGTTGGGCAAATCTTTTAGACCCGACCAGATGTCAAAATGTTGACTTGACTTATCTGCATCACCACTGGGTCTTTTGGAAAAGGTGCATTTTTTTCTGGCTGCTGCTGGAGAAACCGAAGGAGGAGACGTCATTGTAGTGCCATGTGTCACTTCAGCTGCCAACTTGCTCACCAGGAGCGCTTTGGTTCTTTTAAGATCTGGGTCAGTTGTAAAGAAAGACACAGAATATGACTTGAACCTAGGATCAAGAATGGTTGCTAAAATATAATGATCAGATTTCAAGATCTTGGCCACCCGTGGATCCTGGCGAAGCGAACAAAGGACTTGATCTATCAGTCCAGTATACTTTGCGGAATCACTTTGTTTAATCTCATCCTTCAATTTCTCCAGCTGCTTTTCCAAAAGCGAAATCAGGGGAATCACCTTACTCAAGCTAGCAGTGTCAGCACTCACTTCACAAGTGGCAACTTCAAATGGTTTGAGCACCTTGCACAAGACAGAAAGTACTCTCCACTGTGCTGGGGTAAGGTACATTCCCCCTCCTCTCCCAATGTCATGGCTTGTCCTATAGCTATGGATGGCTTTTTGCTGCTCCTCCATCCGCTGAAGCATATACAGGGTTGAGTTCCACCTCGTTACCACTTCTTGCTTCAGTTGATGGCAGGGCAAATTAAACTGCTCTTGCAGGTGCTGCAATCTCCTGCACGCTGTTGCTGAATGCCGAAAATGTCCCGAAATTTTTCGGGCCACAGACAGCATCTCCTGCACGCCCCTGTCGTTTTTTAAAAAACCCTGCACCACTAAGTTTATTGTGTGAGCAAAACAGGGGATGTGTTGGAATTCACCCAGCTGTAATGCTTTCACTATATTTGTAGCATTGTCAGAAATCACAAATCCTGAGGAGAGTCCAAGTGGGGTAAGCCATGTTTCTATGACATCTCTTAGTTTTTCTAAGAGGTTGTCAGCAGTATGCCTCTTATTGAATCCGGTGATGCACAGAGTTGCCTGCCTCTGAATGAGCTGGTGTTGTTTGTTAGATACTGCTGCTGCTGAAGGCGATTCACCCACCCAGTGGGCCGTCACAGTCATGTAATCTTTAGTTTGTCCACTACCGCTTGTCCACATATTAGGGATGTGCGCCGGACCATTTTTGCCGGATTTGGATTTGGTTCTAATTCGTCGTCCGGCTTTGGATTTGGATTTGCCAAACTGCGGTGACTGGCTTTGGATTTGGATTTGGATTTGGATTTTTTTACAAAAATTGACAAAAAAAGCTAAAATCACATAAATTGGTCTTTTTTTTCTTCCTAGAGTATTATTAACCTCAATAACATTCATTTCCAGTCAATTTAGACCATATCACAGCTTATAATATTGTTTTCAACATTATTGGCCAAAGGTTGCAGTGAGCTGACTGGTTACTAAGCGACAAAGCAGCGGCACAACGACACAGACACCACAGTATAAAGCACATCAGCAGTGGCAGAAATGAAAAGTAGTGCACCCACCCAGTGGGGTACGGCCAGCAGAGTCACAGTACTTGTTTACAAAGTGGGCTACGGCCCTAGGAGTCACAGTGCACAATCTTATTAGCAATACACCGCACATAGGGCCTGATTCACATTACACCATAAAGTAGTGTCTCTTATTTATGTTACGACACACAGTAGTGCCCCTTTTACACAATGCCCACAGTAGTGACCCTTTTACACAATGCCCACAGTAGCGGTGTCCCTTACACAATGTCCCCCAGCAGTGGTGCCCCCTATGCAGTCCCCTTAGTAGTAGGGTCCACTATGCAGTGCCCCCAGTAGAATGCCCCCCAGTAGTATGCCCCCCATTAGCAGGCCCCCCCAGTAGTATGCCCCCCATTAGCATGCCACCCAGCAGTATGCCCCCCATTAGCAGGCCCCCCCAGTAGTATGCCCCCCATTAGCATGCCACCCAGTAGTATGCCCCCCCAGTAGTATGGTCCCCCCAGTAGTATGGCCCCCCCAGTAGTAGGCTGCCCCAGTAGCAGCCCCCCCCCAGTAGTAGGCTGCCCCAGTAGTAGCCCCCCCTGTAATATGGGCCCCCCCTGTAGTATGGCCCCCCCTGTAGTAGGCTGCCCCAGTAGCAGCCCCCCCCCAGTAGTAGTAAGCCCCCCCAGTAGTATGGCCCCCCCAGTAGCAGGCCCCTCAGTAGTATGGCCCCCCAGTAGCAGACCCCCCCCAGTAGTATAGCCCCCCCCAGTAGCAGGCCCCTCTGTAGTATGGCCCCCCCAGTAGTATAGCCCCCCCAGTAGCAGACCCCCCCAGTAGTGCAGACCCCCCCAGTAGTATAGCCCCCCCCAGTAGCAGGCCCCCCCAGTAGTATAGCCCCCCCAGTAGTGCAGACCCCCCCCAGTAGTGCCCCCGGCCCTTGCACAAATAAAAAAATAAAAACTTACCTGTATCCCCGCTCCCGCGCCGTCCGCTCTGTCACACGCTGAGGAGGGAGCCGGAAGACGGAGCTCATGTGTGAGCTCCAGCCGGCTCCCTCCGTGCAGCAGCCAATGAGAGTCTGTGTGACTCTCATTGGCTGCTGTAACAAACACACAGCTGCCGCTGGCGGCTGTGTGTCTGTGTCTGTGTAGGGCAGAGCGCTATCACTGCGCTCTGCCCTACACGCGAGGAGACCTGATGTCGGATTCTCTAGTGAGAATCCGACATCAGGCGGCCGCCGTTCGGCCCCGAACGGGGATCCGAGTCAGGCGGTGAACACCCGAACAGGGTTCGGGTGGACTCGGATCCCCAATGTTCGGAGCGGTTCGGATTCCACAGAATCCGAACCGCTCATCTCTACCACATATCTGTGGTTAAGTGGACAGTGGGTACAATAGCATTTTGCAGACCAATAATTAGGTTCTGTTTAACGTCCTGGTACAGCCGAGGAATGGCTTTTCTGCTAAAATGAAACAGAGATGGAATTTGGTACCGGGGACACATGACCTCAATAAGCTGCGTAAATCCCACTGCATTGAGGATATTGGACGCAGATCTAATATTAGCATAGCTGTCATGGCGTCAGTGATCCGCTGTGCGACAGGGTGAGAGCTGTCATACTTGCTTCCCCTTGCAAGAGATTCTTTAACAGTCAATTGTTTTTTTGGTATACTACTAGTAGTCTTCTTGGTCCACTTCTGGGATGAAGATCCACCAGCAGCAGCAGCAGCAGCAGCAGCAGCAGCAGGCCTAGCGCTCAAAGATTCAGTTTCTTCTGAGGTGTCCTGGAAATTAGAGGAGTCACCGTGACTTAGCACTAACAAATTGGATGTTGTACTACCACTGATCATTCCTGAGGATATTGAGGAGGAAGGTGTTGTTGGCGGAGATTGCAGGTGCTGGGATTTAGTAGAGAGAAGGCATCTAGCTAATGCTGGACTGCTTGTTGTTATTTTTTTTGCAGTAGTTTCTGTTATCAAACACCTGCCATGAGCTCGCTGCAGATGACGTCATAACGTAGAGGTTCCTAGATGCTTAACGTCCCTACCTCTACTAACTGTGGTCTCACAGAGGCTACAAATGGCTTGACAAACGTTGTCAGGGTTTGGGTAAAAGTAATTCCACACAAAAGATGTGGATTTGTTGGTTCTATGCCCAGGCATGGCAATGGCCTTCTTATCTTGGCCAAGAGCTGCTTCCACTGGTGCCTGACTTATACAAATAATATCCTCATCCTCAACATCCTCATTAGTGCCAGCGTCAGCTGCACATATATTCCTCTCATTCTCTTGCAATTCCACGGTGGCATCCTCAATTTCTATGTCCTCGGCAATACTGCTCATCCCCACAACTACAGATGGAAAAGAAACTGTGGAGGGCGGCTTCTCTGAAAGGTCAGGCTTACACATAGAAATGCCACTCGAGGACCCACTTAGACTCTCCTCATGGATTTCTGACATTTGTGTTTCAAAAAACACAGTTTGTTCTACTGCCTTATTGGTTTTAAATTTTTTCACACTTCTATAGTCTGATTGAAAAGATCTTTTATCATCACGAGAGGCACAAGATGCCTCACTGACAGTTGCAGAACCACCACTCAGAAATAAAGGGCAAAGCCTGAGTCTTTCCTTGCCGCTACGTGTGGTGAATGGTATGTTGCCAATTTTCTGTTTCTCTGCAATAGTAGTAGTCTTTAGAGGTTTTTTTTTTGTCTTTACCCATGTGAAATCTAAATTTTTTGATTTCAGGTTCCCTAAGTTTTTAAAGCCTCTATGCCCTTGAGCATCAGCTTTAGATGAAAGTGATGGACTTCCAGCCGCTGCAATTCTAGCATTTACATGTTGTTTCTGCTCTCCTCTCGGTTCATTCTTGTGATCCATATTACTTTATCACTATGAACTGGAGTCACGGAGCTTATATACACAAAGTGGGCTATGCCCTTTCACGGAGCTTGTATAATAGACACAGTGGGCTTATGCCCTGTCACGGCGCTTGTATAATAGACACAGTGGGCTTATTCCCTGTCACGGAGCTTGTATAATAGACACAGTGGGTTTATGCCCTGTCACGGAGCTTGTATACACTCAGTGGGCTATGCCCTGTCACGGAGCTTGTATAATAGACACAGTGGGCTATGCCCTGTCACGGAGCTTGTATAATAGACACAGTGGGCTATGCCCTGTCACGGAGCTTGTATAATAGACTCAGTGGGCTTATGCCCTGTCACGGAGCTTGTATAATAGACACAGTGGGCTTATGCCCAGTCACGGAGCTTGTATAATAGACACAGTGGGCTTATGCCCTGTCACGGAGCTTGTATACACTCAGTGGGCTATGCCCTGTCACGGAGCTTGTATAGTAGACACAGTGTGCTATGCCCTGTCACGGAGCTTGTATAATAGACTCAGTGGGTTTATGCCCTGTCACGGAGCTTGTATAATAGACACAGTGGGCTTATGCCCTGTCACGGAGCTTGTATACACTCAGTGGGCTATGCGCTGTCACGGAGCTTGTATAATACACTCAGTGGGCTATGCCCTGTCACGGAGCTTGTATAATAGACACAGTGGGCTATGCCCTGTCACGGAGCTTGTATAATAGACACAGTGGGCTATGCCCTGTCACGGAGCTTGTATAATACTCAGTGGGCTTATGCCCTGTCACGAAGCTTGTATAATAGACACAGTGGGCTTATGCCCTGTCACGGAGCTTGTATACACTCAGTGGGCTATGCCCTGTCACGGAGCTTGTATGATAGACACAGTGGGCTATGCCCTGTCACGGAGCTTGTATAATACTCAGTGGGCTTATGCCCTGTCACAGAGCTTGTATAATAGACACAGTGGGCTTATGCCCTGTCACGGAGCTTGTATAATACTCAGTGGGCTTATGCCCTGTCACGGAGCTTGTATAATAGACACAGTGGGCTATGCCCTGTCACGGAGCTTGTATAATACTCAGTGGGCTTATGCCCTGTCACGGAGCTTGTTTAATACACTCAGTGGGCTATGCCCTGTCACGGAGCTTGTATAATAGACACAGTGGGCTATGCCCTGTCACGGAGCTTGTATAATACTCAGTGGGCTTATGCCCTGTCACGAAGCTTGTATAATAGACACAGTGGGCTTATGCCCTGTCACGGAGCTTGTATACACTCAGTGGGCTATGCCCTGTCACGGAGCTTGTATAATAGACACAGTGGGCTATGCCCTGTCACGGAGCTTGTATAATACTCAGTGGGCTTATGCCCTGTCACGGAGCTTGTATAATAGACACAGTGGGCTTATGCCCTGTCACGGAGCTTGTATAATACTCAGTGGGCTTATGCCCTGTCACAGAGCTTGTATAATAGACACAGTGGGCTTATGCCCTGTACGGAGCTTGTATAATACACTCAGTGGGCTATGCCCTGTCACGGAGCTTGTATAATACTCAGTGGGCTTATGCCCTGTCACAGAGCTTGTATGATAGACACAGTGGGCTTATGCCCTGTACGGAGCTTGTATAATACACTCAGTGGGCTATGCCCTGTCACAGAGCTTGTATAATAGACACAGTGGGCTATGCCCTGTCACGGAGCTTGTATAATACTCAGTGGGCTTATGCCCTGTCACGGAGCTTGTATAATACACTCAGTGGGCTATGCCCTGTCACGGAGCTTGTATACACTCAGTGGGCTATGCCCTGTCACGGAGCTTGTATAATAGACACAGTGGGCTTATGCCCTGTCACGGAGCTTGTATAATAGACACAGTGGGCTTATGCCCTGTACGGAGCTTGTATAATACACTCAGTGGGCTATGCCCTGTCACGGAGCTTGTATAATAGACACAGTGGGCTATGCCCTGTCACGGAGCTTGTATAATACTCAGTGGGCTTATGCCCTGTCACGGAGCTTGTATAATACACTCAGTGGGCTATGCCCTGTCACGGAGCTTGTATACACTCAGTGGGCTAAGCCCAGTCACGGAGCTTGTATAATAATACACTCAGTGGGCTATGCCCTGTCAGTTGTCACGGAGCTTGTATAATACAGTGAGTACACTACACATACACACAGTGGGCTTATTATGCCCAGTCACGGAGCACACACAAAGGGCTTATGCCCAGTAAAGTCACAGCGGCAAGAACACTGCCTACTCTAATCTATCTAACACTAGCACAGATAGCGCACTACCTAACTACGCGGCGTCACACGCGAAATGGCGCCGACTGCCGGGCGCCGCGCCTTTTTATGGAGGCTGAACGTCACCCGGCTCTCGCGAGAATCCGACGCCGGACGGGTGACGTTCGGCCTCGAGGTGGAATCCGAGTCAGGCGGGAACACCCGAACTTGCGTTCGGGTGGACTCGGATTCCACCTGTTCGGAGGAATCCGAACCGCTCATCACTACTGCTTAGTAAATAGACCCCTCAGTCACATAATCAGGAACGTTGTAGACCATACTCTGACGAAGATTCTGCATCTAGCTTGGTGCGAAAGATGGTGGCATCTAAAGATGCACCAAGCAGAAAGTGGGCATCTCAGTCGTTGCTGATTCACATACACGGCTGTACACTAGGGAAGGGCTTGTAGCGGTATTTGCGTAAAGTCGCAGACGTGCAACTGGCAAAAGACACGGACGACGCTGCCTCCGAATCAGAATCAGGCCCAATGGGCCTGAACTGGAGAAAGCAATTTTGCAGTCTGAACTATTATTCATGAGAAAGTAGGCTTAATTAATTAGTAACCATTGGGGTGGGGGCATATTAACAGAGGAGGCCGGCAGCACACTGACCGCAGCACTAGGCTCTGGGCACTAGTCTGTGCAGGAAAACTGTGCGGCCACCAATTTCCTGGTGATTTCCCCACTGCGCATGATGATGCGCAAAACACCAGGAGAATGGCCGCGTCGGCCATTTTCCAGCCTTTAGTGCAGCACTGCTACAGCCGACGCAGGGATTCGAAGAGGTAAGTATTAAAAAATATGGGTGCACGGTATGCGTCTGTGCGTGTGTGGGGCCCCCTGGACCCAGGGGTCCATGTGCACCGCACACCCTGCACCCATTATAGATATGCCCCTTCATTGGGGAGATTTATCATATCTTGGAGAGAGATAAAGTGGTGAAGTGGCTAATAGCAACGAATGAGCTACTAACTGATTTTACAGGCTGTGCCAGATAAATGACATAGTTATACATTGCTTGGTTGCTAATGCTATGAGCAACGTCTCCACTTCATCTCTTCAGGTCATACTTGCCGACATTCAGCTCCCTCCTTCCGGGAGGGAGCTGAATGCCTGCATTCTTTGGGGGGCGTGGCCGGGCTATGATGCCGTTTTGGGGGCGTGGCCGCACAATAGCATCATCGTGGCCCCGCCCCCTTTTCACAATGCCGGAAAAAGGCATTGTGAAGCAGGGGGCGGAGCCACGATGTCGCGATTCAGCGCGAATCGCGTCATCGGGCCCCCCGGCAGCGGGGGCTTTTACTAGTAGTCTGGGGGGGTAGGCGGCAGCCGGGAGGCTTGCCTGCCTTTCCGGGGGGTCGGGAGCGGCACCCGATATTCGGGAGGCTCCCGACCAAATCGGGAGGGTAGGCAAGCCTGCTTCAAGTTTTAATAAAATGCCCCCCTATGTACCTCACCGTGGGGGAGATGTGTGAAACCTTCGAGAAATATAATGTGCAGAAGTGTCTGTAGCAACCAAAAAGCTTCTAAGGTGGGTATTCAATAGGCCAATTGCCATTCCGGAGCTATTCAATTATCCAGGATTACCCCGCGCGCGAGTCCCCGCAATCAGACTGAACCTCGCAGCTCATGTGCTAGGAAAACTCAGCGAAAAAAACCCACAAAATCGGGTTCGCGTGCGGGGAAAAAAACCTACTGATTCCACAGTTTAGGCGGAATCAGTGGGTTTCCGCACGTGAATCCCGATGTTTCAGTGCAAGAAAAAGGCTATTTAATAGAGTAGCCTTTTCCCACGCCGTGGGGATTTTTGCCGGTAATTAGTCGCGGGGTAAACTCTGCGGCTAATTGAATACCCCCACCTGTCATTTTATAAACTGTGCAAGATAAATGATAGCTGCACGCTTATTGGTTGCTATGGGCAACTTCTTCGCTTTATCTCTCTCGAAGGGTTGATACATCTCCCCTTGTATCCTCTGTGCCTCATGCCTTAGGGCTCTATTTACTACAATCCGCATTTGAATGCATATTGTAGTGTGATATTACCGACAGGGATTTACTAAAAATCCCTTGCAGGGACAGAGGGGGTCATTCAGACCCGCTCGCGAGGGAAGTTCGCTTGCAAGCGGCTCGATGTTTGGTGAATGCGCATGCGCACGACGGAGGGAGCTCCGTCATGCGCATGCGCGAGACCCGGCGAGCGACGAGAAATACGTCGCTCGGGGTCTCGCACCAAAGGGGGCGTGCTGTCGATGGTGAGTGACAGCACACCCCCTTTGGTTGGCGTGCCAGGGGCGTGACTGCCAGACGGAGGCGTTCCCATCGGAACGCCTACCGTCTGAGTCCGGCCCCACTGACATCAGTAATGATGTCAGTGGGAGTGATTTTGGCTCTGATAGAGCCAAAATCACTCCTGGGCTTGCGGAAGCGAGACCCTACCGCAGGGTCTCGTCGCAAGCCTGATGGTCGCGATGGACCATCTTTTTGGCCGCTCGCATAAGCTGTGGGTGGTCACCCACAGCTATGCGAGCGGCCAGGAGGCCTCTCCAAATTTAGCTGGGACGGCCCTGATTCAGAGCGAGCGCTCTGGTCAGAGCGTTCAGCTCTGAATCAGGCCCAGAGCTTGCAATAAAGCTCTGTCCCTGCTAATCCCCTCCGCACACTTATCACGGTATTTTCACAAAAAATACCATGACAAGTGCCCGGCAACCGCTAAGCCCCACGATCGCGACCCCCCCTGTGACACTTCCCCTCCCCCCGCGACCCCCCTCTCTTTATTACACTTACCTCCGGTGATCGGTGCTCCGGTGATGTACTCCGTGGCTCAAGTCAGCTGACATCCCATCCTGCACTGGGACCCAGTCAGCTGATGACCAGGTCACAGTGCAGGATTGGAGACCAGCTGACCGGAGGGAGGACAGCACTGAAGCTCCGATATCCGATCCCTGGACTGTGGTATGGTTTTTTTTTACTATTTTTTTTTTTTTTTACAGTGTATCAGTGTGTGGTCTGTTTAGAGACCACACAGCTGATCACTGGGGCTGGCTCCGGGCTCTGCTCTGCCTTTTAGAGCAGAGCAGGAGTCCGGTACCTGGGGAAGACACAGGATAACGCCACCTCCAGGTGGCATTATTATCACAGGGCTTTCCACGGTATTTTTTCACAACTTATTTTTAGTAACTTTGGCCAAATCACATTTCCCATTACAATTATGGGAAATGTGATCTGCTTACTAAAAATAAGTGATAATTAGGGCTTGGAGTAGAATTTTACGAATTCTACTCCAATTGCCCTTTAGTAACTTTAGATGATACTAAAATAATGTGAAAACTCCCTTTTTCACTTTATTTCTAGTAAAAATAATGTTAATAAATAGAGCCCTATGGGCTCTATTTACTGCAATCCGGTGATCTTCTCCGGGCTTCCCGATCAGGTGATCTTCCATACTGCACTGGGACATGATCACCTTATGACCGGACAGCAGTGCACTGTGGGAGACCAGCTGACCGGAGAGGAGCCATCACCGGAGGCCCGATCACCGGTCCCTGGATTCAGGTAAGGAAAAAAAAAAATTCTATTTTTTTTTTCTTTTTTTTACAGCAATCAGCTTGAGGTCTGTTTAGACCACACAGCTGATTACTGGTACCCGCCTCTGCTCTCCCCGTTAGAGCAGAGTGGGAGCCCGTAACCGGGGGAGACCCTGGATAACGCCACCTCCAGGTGGCGTTATCACAGGGCTTCCCCCGGTATTTTTTTACAATTTATTTTTAGTAACTATGGTCGGATCACATTTCCCATTACAATTATGGGAAATGCGATCTGCTTTACTAAAAATAAGTGATAATTAGGGGTTGGAGTAGAATTTTACTAATTCTACTCCAATTGCCCTGTAATAACTACATAAATACCATGTCAGTGTCTGTAAGTGAGAGGTGTACTATATATAACGGTACATTTAGAGAACACTATTATTTCATTCAGGCCCAGATTTAAAGGTCTGTCCTTTTTTCCTGCCTAAATAAATTATATATATATATATATATATATATATATAATTTATTTAGGCAGGAAAAAATTATATATATATATTTATATTACATAATATATTATTGCAGTTGTTAAAAATGACCATGGATTTTTTTCATGCAGACGTTTATTAAATAAAGTTTATGTGTGCAGGATTTGCAGTCCGGATTAAGGGCCTGATTCAGAGATGGACGGTATTGCACAACCGCACATAAGCGGATGTGCAATATTGTCCATCTAAAATGCAAATGTGCAGGAGACGTCTAAAGAGAAGAGACACCTCCTGTCAGCATCTGCGAGCTCAGCGCTGTGACCTAGGTTGCAGCCTTGGTTCACCATCGCGACCGATGGTCGTGATGTTCCCCGACATTGGCCAGCTGAGCAAGCATCAGTTTACTCATGCTGGCCGGCTCCTGGCTGCTTGCGAAACCCTGGCCTCAGCACTCCAAGAACAAGGGAGCAACATGACCCCATTTCCGGAAATGCAGGACGTCCCCGCACTGCCCCCAAATACTGCTGCCTGTCAAACAGGCAGAGGCTTGGGGGAACTGTGTGCCAGATCGCAGGACCCGTTCTGCACATGCACAGAATGGGTCCTAAATATCGGAGCTGTGCGCTAACCATCGGGTTAGCGCACAGCTAACCTGAAACAGGCCCTAAGCACGCTGCAATGATAAGTAGTGGATTTACATATAAGCACTCTGTAAATAACTGATTTAAAAAAAACAAAGGGCCTAATTCACTATTGTGCGCAACTGCGAATGCAACAGCGATTAAGCATGCAGTTGTACTGTGATAGTATGCTAATCAAATGCGATCGCAATGCCCTCGCAGCACAACATAAGGACGCCCACTTTACTTACTATACACATCCGTAATGTTTAGCAAGACTGCGTAACCATTGGTACAATCGAGTACCATCACAGCCTCACGCACACTTGCACAAGTTCTGACCTTACTCAGAAATTGCTAACTTCATCGCAGGCTATCAGGCCTCAGGCTGCGCAGGGCATCGCAGTGGATAATTTAAGCACACCCCTGCAATGGCGTTGAAATGTACTGGCAGGTCTGCGTTCGCCTGACCACCCCCCCAATTAAACGCCCAAACAGCACTTTCTGTCAATCACTCTGTAATGGGTCTGCGTGGTCATTGCGATCGCAGTCCCGAATGCAATGGCTAGTTCATGTATGCGCATTGTGATGCAGGGCAGCAGGGATGTCTGAGACTGACTGATATCAGCAATACTCCACAGCCATCAGAACTAAATACTGGGCCTGATTTAGCAAGGATCGCTATTGCGAACGCGGTAGCAATCACGCACGCAGTTCTGCTATGAAAGTATGCTAATAATTGCAATCGCAATGCACTCTTACTGACAGCAAGTAGTCGCCCACTTCCGCTTTTGCACATCTGTAATACCTTGCAATCCAGCCAAAACATCAGTAACATCGAAGTACATCGGAACCACTCGCACATTTAAGGCAGGTCTTTCCCTATAACTAAATTGCTAACTTTCCAGCATGCAGTTAGAGCTCAGGCTGCGTATGCCATCACAGTGGATAATTTATGCACGCCCCAGCAATGGCGTTCAAACGCACTGTCACCACCCCCAAACACCACTTCCTGTCAATCACTCTGCGATGGGTCTGCGTGGTCATTGCGATCGCAGTCCCAATCGCAATGGCTAGTTCATGCACGTGCATGCAATGCATATACATGTACGCAACAATCGGCTGATTGCATGCATATTCGCAGTTGCGTAAGATACTGAATCAGGCCCAAAGAGCGTTGGTGGTAGCAAAACATATTCGTTAATAATTGATAAACCACAAATCGTATATGTTAACTATTTATTAATATCATCAAGTTTTATTATATTGTAAAAACAAGCATGAGACGTATTACTTATGAATAAGAACATAAGTGATGATTCTATTGCTAATAATTCTCCAGCTGGCTGTCTTACAATTTACTTAATGTATCTAGTAAACATCCTTCTCATGGAATACATGGAAATCATAAATCCACTGTGCTAAAGAACAACAATCTTTTAATCCCTCTTGGCACCAGTGGAGTACAATGGAGCTGATTCAGACCCGCTCGCTATGATGCAAACGCTCGTAGCTGGCCGATAGTCGCTTCCTGCGCATGAGTACGCATCGCAAAGCACGCGCGCGAACCAGTGCGAGAGATCAGAATGGGTTCGCTCGTTGCGCATAGACTGCCCAGCAGTGTGAGTGACAGGAGAAGCCGTTTGTGGGTGGTGACAGGGGCAGGCCACTGGAAACGGGGGAGTGGAGGTGCGAACGCAGGCTCCTGAGCATCTCATCGCCGTTTCAGAGGCGTGCATAATTAAAAGGCAGCATCATAGTACACATCACTTGGTGGGATTTCACTCTGAAGTGATCGCAGTGCTTGCGGCAGGGTATAGTCAACCTCAAGCGCTGCGATCGCATTCGAAGGTGTACGATGTACCAATATTGTCATGCACTTCCAGGAGATGACGTGCGCAAGTGGGCGCCTTAAGAATGGCTGGTGGGCGTCTGCATACACTAAGTGATCGCACGCCAAGACATAGTGGGCGTGCTAATGCCTTGCTGTGTGATCGCCTTGCTGGGCGTGCGCTGGATCTGCATACGCAGGGTGCGAGCGAACGCATCTAGCGAGCGGGTCTGAATGAGCTCCAGTGATCACTGCACTGTATGTTGCAGTCTTGTTCCCCAAAAGCAACATTCTCCCAGCCCGTCTTATGGGAGTGGTGATATATCAGGTAGTATTTTTGAATCCAATCATCCACAGATCAGCAGTATCATAGGAGCCCTCTTATAAACCCGAATGCTGCTCTCTTAAGCAAATCTCTAGAATAATTAAGAAGTCTCCATCTCAAAAGCAATCCTAACTAGTTTCTCTGACAATCCACGATCCATCTTTTCTCTGAAGGAGCCAACTCTTTTCAAAACATGAGTCTGCTCTGTGAGAAGGGTCTGTGAGACTGAGAAGAGCAAACCACGGCCATAGGAGGCTTTTACTAGTCTGTCTGCTTGCTCTTTCGGGTACATGGATGTGCCACCTGCATTTGGTGCTGGGATACCTATTTTATTGAGTTATGAGCCTTTCTTATTGTGAACAATTTTTTTTAACTGAGAAGTATTAGAATTATTTTTTGGGGGGGTTATTGTCTAAGCAGTATATTCTCATAATATCATTGGGTTTAGTCTTGTCTCTGTATAATGTATGTAAGCAAAGCAGAGAAGATGCATAAAAATTGTAAAGCAGAAGGACAGGAGTCTTGGGGAACCTCAACAGATAGAGGAAGAAGAGGAGAGGAAGTGTCAGTAGTGGAGACAGGAAGGAACATTCAGGAGATAGGTGGTGAACCAAGAGTTTGACTGTCTCTAAAGCAGGAAAGAGGACGAGGAGGATGAGAAGTGACCCTTTACTGGTCACTTTACCTTAAAGTAGTCTTAGTGGAGTATAGACAGAAGAACCAAAGGATCAGGGGGTAGATGTACTAAGTTTTGGAAAGAGATAAAGTACCAACCAATCAGCTCATAACTGTAATTTTTCAAAAACAATTGGATCTGCGCCTGAATATTAGAATTCAAAATATTAGGAAGATATGACCAGATAGTTTTGGTGGTGCATAAAACCTTTTATTGTCACAATGCTCTGGGGTTTCGGGTGTTTCTATAAGTGACTGTGTGCTGTATCTCTCACCACAGGTATCCTTATTTCCTTGTCATTTACAAGGGCAAAGTATGTAATGATATGGTACCGGGGTTAGCTGGTCGTTATCTCCCTTTTAAATAAGAGAAGGGGGGGAGTGGATGGGCTAAATCAGTATGGGGGTAGGTGAGGGGCCTATTCATCAGCACTAAAATAACGTTTTTAATGACATTTTCCTTAATTACCATTATTTTAGAATTCATGAAGAGACTTAACACAGGAGATATCACTGATACAGTTTCTCCTGGCTAAGTCCCCTTTCCACACTCCCTATACATTATGGAAATTATGCTATTCATCAAATTCCGAAAATGATGTATTTTCAGAATTTGATGGCGTTACTATCCGCCACTGTGAGGTGGCGAATAGCAGGTGACACTTACCTGTGTCAACGTGTGCAGGTCCTCCGTCGCTTTGGCTGCGGTGTCTGCTCGGATACTGTGTTGTCCCATCAGAACACAATAAAGTTTAGAAGAAAAAAAACAAACTTTAAAAAAAAAAAATTCTAAACTGTACTGTGGTCTGCTGGGAGAACACGTGTCAGAGCAGACACCGGAGCCGGAGGTGCTGCAGCGGGCAAGTAATTCGGGGATAGGGGAGAGGTATGCGGAAGGAGGAGGGGGAGTTGGAGGGGACACACAAAATTACCGCAGCTGTAGGCAGTGCTGTGCATGCGCTGGTTTTACGGACATAACAGCGCATCGCAGCACTGATTCCAGCTGCGGTAAGTTAGTGTAGAGAGGGAAAACTACCTATTTCCTGAAAAGCTGGAGAGGAGGAATGATGAATTCCTCCAGTAATTAGATAGAACTCCATGTGAGTTCTAAACCTAATTACCTCCATCGAATTTTAAGTTATGATGAATAGGCCCCTAAGTCTCCAAAGTTCTAGTTCTGGGTATGTGTGGTAGGTGGGCATCCCTCCACTAATGTCTGTGTAGACCACGGGGTGGCGTTATGATTAAAAATAAATATAAGATGCAGTCTCGAATAGTGTGAGCAGATCCACCCAACCGCGTCCATGTGACTCCGGGAAGGAAAGCCGCGGGCACTCGGAAGCGTAAGTATCACTGCGGGGACCACGCCAGAAAGCTAACAGCTCGTCTGTGCAGCAGTCCAGGCCCATCCAGGTGACCCGAAGACAAGAAGAAGACAGCACACGGATGATCAGGTGAGGCCTCACCAGAACTGCTCACACTTTTCGAGACTGCATCTTATATTCCTTTTTAATCATGACGCCACCCTGTGGTCTACACGGACATTAGTGGAGGTGAGGGACGCCCACCTACCACACATACCCAGAACTAGAACTTTGGAGACTTACCTACCCCATACTAATTTAGCCCATCCACTCCCCCAACCCTTCCCTTATTTAAAAGGGAGATAACGACCGGCTAACCCCGGCACCATTTCATTACATACTTTGCCCTTGTAAATGACAAGGAAATAAGGATACCTGTGGTGAGAGATACATCACACAGCCACTTATAGAAACACCCGAAACCCCGGAGCATTGTGACTCCAAAATAATAAAAGGTTTTATGCACCACCAAAACTATCTGGTCATATCTTCCTAATATTTTGAATTTAATATAAGGCACCACTCTCTATTCAGACGCAGATCCAATTGTTGTTTTATACTGTTATGTCATTTTAGGGAGGTGGGGACCTCCCTAAAATGACATGGTGGTATCTGCTGCCACCTGACAGTGAGCGCTAAGCACCACGTTATCTGATTTTTCAAACACAGTCTGTAAGATGGCAGTTAGGAGCTGATTGGTTGGTACTTTATCTCTCTCCAAATCTCAGTACATCTCCCCCCAGGTCAAGAAGAGTGAGTGAAGAGAAAGTATGCCAGGTGGTTGTATACAAACTGTTAATGTAGTTTGGAAAGAGAAGGCAGGAAATAGAGAATGGCTCAAGAGATGGTTTTTTGAAGACAGAATGGATGAGGGCATGGTTAATGATGGAGGGGAAGGAGGTTGTGGTGACAAATCTCAGCAAATGTATTATTATGGGACATTTCATCAGGAAGATTCATCTAGACCAGTGTTGGCTAACCTTGACACTCCAGCTGTTATGGAACTACATAACCCAGCATGCACTGCTACAGTTTTGCTATTAGGGCATGCTAAAACTGTGGCAGGGCATGTTGGGATATATAGTTCCACAACAGCTGGAGTGTCAAGGTTAGCCAACACTGATCTAGACAGTGCTGTGTGTGACACGCTGAGAACTGCAATGTGTCCATAGTAACTATGCATGTATCTTCCAGGCTGTAGCAACACTGCACATTAGCAGCAATCCTATTACTACCAACAGCAACTGCAAGTACCCAATATAAGCCCCAGGACCCCCGATTATGGCCATGGTGTGGACATTTGCAGGGTATAAGAACAATACTGTTAATACCCGAATGTTACCCTTCTTATCCTGTCTGGGCCGACATGGTATTCCCCCAAATCTAGACTTGTACCATGGCCACTTTAATCAGAATCAACTATCAATATATAAATGGACCTGACTGGATCTCTGTTTTATCAATATGACACATTAAAAGGAGCTATGCGTATGCGTACCCAGTAATGTGCAGCTTCTTAGTCAGAGGTTTGTCATTATTATCACTAGAAGTAACAATAATAGTAATTCAATATTGTCAATATCATGATTTGTTTGTACAGTTAACATACAAATCATACGGATACAAAAAACATATACACAAACACAATAAAAGCACATGCGAGCGCAGATACAAGTACAAATAAACAAGTACAAATGATTAAACCCCAAATGATAACAATCACAGATAATAATTATAAAGACATAAAATAGGACATGAGTGAGAGATGGTGACGAGAGGGGAGGAGAGGTCAGATACATAGCGGAAAGGTTGAGCTGGGGGTATATCTCTCCTCCTCCTCCTCCTCCTCCTCCTCCTCCTCCTCCTCCTCCTCCTGGACAAGAAGGACTGTAAAGGTGGGTACACACCTAGCAAGTATATCTGTAGATGATGGTCGTTCATATATACTGACCATCATCTTCCAGGCAGCTGAGGGTCCCACTGGCCGCCCCCCCTGCGGCTGCTGCTGCTTGTGTCTGGGCAGTTGGCTGATCACCCTTACACACTTGCCGATGGACAGATATGTCTGCATATATCTGCCCATCGGCTGTGCAGCACAGCTGACGCTATATGTCAGACCTATCGCTGTTACACACTAGCCGTCGGGCACCAGATATATTAGCCGATCAATTCTGTCAGTGTGTACCCAGCTTAAAACAATTTACTGTCTTCTATCTGTACCAGCCCCTCTACCCTTCATCTTCCTGTGCCAGCCTGTGTGCACTAGTCTGTCCACCTTTCCTCTGAATGTGCATGCCTCACCGCCTGTCCATATCCATGCAATTCTATTGGCCTGTCTACCCATCACCAGTCTGCGTAGTATCTCTTCCCATCTCCAGTCTGCACTGACATCTCTGCCTATCCCCAGTCTGTGACAGACTATCTGCCCTTGCCCTGTTTGCCCAGCCTCTCTGATCTCTCTGCCCATGCTATGTCTGTGCCTCAACAAAATCGCCCACCCTCTGCTCAATGCTGAAACTTATGGTCAGGGAACCTGTGACTTGTTTCACTGCAGTTTGCATCAAACCCCCATATTGCCCACTTTACTGGGTAGGTTCTGGGGGCTGGTCTACTATCATGAAATTTGGGAGTCTACCAGACATTTTGGGACATTTATGATTCAACAGTAGCTACGGAAGAAGAGAAAAGGTAGGTCCCTGCACTAGATCACCGTATCTGTAGGATAAATTCCTATCCCAAAAACTAAGTAGTATTGGGTGTTAACAAGGAGGTGCTCCCAGAAGCAAAACAATGTTTCAAGAAAAAGAGCAAAAAAAGTACTTCTATGTGGGGCACACTCTAACACTCTCAAGTCAACAGTAGCTGAAAAGCCACAGGTTGCCTGTATGATATTCCTTAATATAATAGGGCTGCAGTATTGAGTCAGATAAAATGAATGAGTGTAGGTTTTGCCTAAAAGGTAAATCCAATCCTGTATAGTTCGGAGAGTATGGGCCAGCTTCATTTGTAAAATTATCCTGGTAAATTGATGGAGTTTGGACCAGATGTTTATTGTATCCATAGACAAATACAATAACTGTATGAGTCTTTGTTACATTACAAATTGTCACTTTTACTCCAGTAACAAACTTTATTGAATCATTTAATATATGTATGCCCATTCATCTTTCATTAAATTATCAGCAGGAAATGCTTTAGTACAGTATTATTAATTTACAGTTTACTGGCAGTTTTGTATTTACCATCCAAGTTATATGTAGGATAAGAATGCCAAGGAAATCCAAATCACAAATTCACAGTATCTGTTGTGGTTTAGTGGATATGCACAGGGCCTTTTTGTATGTGGGTCTGGCAGCGGATTTTTAAAAGAGTAAATAATTCACAGGTTTATTTTTTAGAAAGAATATCACGAATAATTTATCTCAGACTCCAGGCTGCAGACGTTAGGTAAGAATCCTGGAAGGAGACAGCCTGGAATACTGCTGACTTTAAAACAACTATAAACTAGTGATAATTAAAACAAAAAATGACCATTTTAAAATGCATATTAAATAACATATTAATAAAAGGACTTCTACATTATTCTTATCAATCATAATACCCTGTAAGATAATGGCACAAAGTTTGGATGGGTCTGCCACTTTAGGGGTAAATTTACTAAGCGTCGATTAGGGGTTTAGCTGTGGATTTGTCAGCGATCCTCTGACATACTAAAAGGAAAAACCGACGGAAATCTGCCGTCAATTTAGATTTTAGAACACAGTTAAATATCGGCTCACTATCGATGTTTTTTTTTTTTTTCAGTAGAAGTAAAGGAAACCTGTATTTACAATGCGGCGGGTTTAGAACCTGCTTCAAAACCAACGAGAAACAAACCCAAATAATAGACCTGCTTCTCGTAGGCGACTTTCTGTCAAGCACTGAACAGATCATTAGGATCTGTGCAGACTCTGCAGACCAATGCTTAGTAAATTTACCCCTAAGAGACAATGGGCCCGATTTGCACTCACTGCCGATGTTGGACGCAGTGCAGCAATGTTTTTAAACCGCGCATGTGAGACACTGGGGCTGGGGCTGTGAGACACTGGGGCTGGGAGACACTGGGGCTGGGGCTGTGAGACACTGGGGCTGGGGCTGTGAGACACTGGGGCTGGGAGATCCCCGGCACCCGCTGTCAGCTGCTCTCTCTCCTTCAGCGGATTTGTGTGCAGGCAGCAGCGGCTCCCATAGGGACGCGCGCCACTCTGTTAAAGATTTAAATGGACAGGTGCGGGATTAGGAAGTAACTGATTGGGGCTGGTTTGAACCCTGACCTATGTAAGGAAGATCCTGGGAGCACTCCAGTGCCAGAGTATAGGCTCCATTACCTTACTCCAGCGTTCCTGTGTATATCTCTTTACTTGTTCCTCACCTTGTCTTGTTTGTGACTATGATTTCATCTGACCCATGGTACTGCATTGAATATCTGGATTTGACCTTGGCTATCCTTCATGACCTGCATACGTTTGCTCCCTGGTACCATCTTGTCCGTTTGGTTCTGACCTGGCCTGTCAACTACGTTGAAAGTATTTACCGCTCCATCAAGAGTTAACCAGCTCCTGTATAGGGGAACCTATCCAGAGGGCGGCGACCTGTGTGTCGGACGCAGCCAAGTCCATACCTTCTGGCGAGGGTCCCTGGTGAATACCGCCGGCACATTAGACTCCGTGCCTCAGAAATAGGTCTCGCCAATTTTAAAATACGGGCTGCATCCATTATCCACCCATGACAAACTGTGACCCTAATGCTAATCCTAACCCTCATTATAACTGTGACCCTAATGCTAATCCTAACCCTCACTATAACTGTAACTCTAATGCTAACCCTAACTCTCACTATAACTGTGACCCTAATGCTAATCCTAACTCTCACTATAACTGTAATCCTAATGCCAATCATAACCCTCACTATAACTGTGACACTAATGCTAACCCTAACTCTCACTATAACTGTGACCCTAATGCCAATCATAACCCTCACTATAACTGTGACCCTAATGCTAATCCTAACCCTCACTATAACTGTGACCCTAATGCCAATCATAACCCTCACTATAACTGTAACCCTAATGCTAATCCTAACCCTCACTATAACTGTGACCCTAATGCTAATCCTAACCCTCACTATAACTGTGACCCTAATGCCAATCATAACCCTCACTATAACTGTAACCCTAATGCTAATCCTAACCCTCACTATAACTGTGACCCTAATGCCAATCATAACCCTCACTATAACTGTAACCCTAATGCTAATCCTAACCCTCACTATAACTGTGACCCTAATGCTAATCCTAACCCTCACTATAACTGTGACCCTAATGCTAATCATAACCCTCACTATAACTGTAACCCTAATGCTAACCCTAACTCTCACTATAACTGTAACCCTAATGCTAATCCTAACCATCACTATAACTGTGACCCTAATGCTAATCCAAACCCTTACTATAACTGTGACCCTAATGCCAATCATAGCCCTCACTATAACTGTAACCCTAATGCTAATCCTAACCCTCACTATAACTGTGACCCTAATGCTAATCCTAACCCTCACTATAACTGTGACCCTAATGCCAATCATAACCCTCACTATAACTGTAACCCTAATGCTAATCCTAACCCTCACTATAACTGTGACCCTAATGCTAATCCTAACCCTCACTATAACTGTGACCCTAATGCCAATCATAACCCTCACTATAACTGTAACCCTAATGCTAATCCTAACCCTCACTATAACTGTGACCCTAATGCTAATCCTAACCCTCACTATAACTGTGACCCTAATGCTAATCATAACCCTCACTATAACTGTAACCCTAATGCTAACCCTAACTCTCACTATAACTGTAACCCTAATGCTAATCCTAACTCTCACTATAACTGTGACCCTAATGCTAATCCTAACCCTCACTATAACTGTGACCCTAATGCTAATCCTAACCCTCACTATAACTGTAACCCTAATGTTAACCCTAACTCTCACTATAACTGTGACCCTAATGCTAATCCTAACTCTCACTATAACTGTAACCCTAATGCTAATCCTAACCCTCACTATAACTGTGACCCTAATGCTAATCCTAACTCTCACTATAACTGTAACCCTAATGCTAACCCTAACCCTCATTATAACTGTAACCCTAATGCTAATCCTAACCCTCACTATAACTGTGACCCTAATGCCAATCATAACCCTAACTATAACTGTAACCCTAATACTAATCCTAACTATAACTGTAACCCTAATCCTAATCCTAACTATAACTGTAACCCTAATGCTAATCCCAACCCTCATTATAACTGTAACCCTAATGCTAATCCTAACCCTCACTATAACTGTAACCCTAATGCTAACCCTAACTCTCACTATAACTGTAACCCTAATGCTAACCCTAACTCTCACTATAACTGTGACCCTAATGCTAATCCTAACCCTCATTATAACTGTAACCCTAATGCTAATCCTAACCCTCACTATAACTGTAACCCTAATGCTAATCCTAACCCTCACTATAACTGTGACCCTAATGCCAATCATAACCCTAACTATAACTGTAACCCTAATACTAATCCTAACCCTCACTATAACTGTAACACTAATGCTAACCCTAACTCTCACTATAACTGTAACCCTAATGCTAACCCTAACTCTCACTATAACTGTAACCCTAATGCTAATCCTAACTCTCACTATAACTGTAACCCTAATGCTAATCCTAACTCTCACTATAACTGTGACCCTAATGCTAATCCTAACCCTCACTATAACTGTGACCCTAATGCCAATCATAACCCTAACTATAACTGTAACCCTAATACTAAACCTAACCCTCACTATAACTGTAACCCTAATGCTAACCCTAACTCTCACTATAACTGTAACCCTAATGCTAACCCTAACTCTCACTATAACTGTAACCCTAATGCTAACCCTAACTCTCACTATAACTGTGACCCTAATGCTAATCCTAACTCTCACTATAACTGTAACCCTAATGCTAACCCTAACTCTCTCTATAACTGTAACCCTAATGCTAACCCTAACTCTCACTATTACTGTAACCCTAATGCTAATCCTAACTCTCACTATAACTGTGACCCTAATGCTAATCCTAACTCTCACTATAACTGTGACCCTAATGCTAATCCTAACCCTCACTATAACTGTGACCCTAATACTAATCCTAATCCTAACTATAACTGTAACCCTAATGCTAATCCCAACCGTCATAACTGTAACCCTAATGCTAACCCTAACTCTCACTATAACTGTAACCCTAATGCTAATCCTAACCCTCATTATAACTGTAACCCTAATGCTAATCCTAATCCTCACTATAACTGTGACCCTAATGCCAATCATAACCCTAACTATAACTGTAACCCTAATACTAATCCCAACTATAACTGTAACCCTAATGCTAATCCTAACCCTATCTATAACTGTAACCCTAATGCTAAACCTAACACTCACTATAACTGTAACCCTAACCCTAACTATAACTGTAACCCTAATACTAATCCTAACTATAACTGTAACCCTAATGCTAATCCTAACCCTCACTATAACACCAGGATGCACTAAACGGAAAATGCGGTAAAACCCCTGCTTACCGCATTTTCCGTATGCATCGTTTTTCTACAGCATTGCGCTGCTATGAGGGATCCGATCGGATCCCTCCCAGCATGCCCCGCGGCCGTCACGTCACTCTGCGCATGCGCAGATGGACTCCCTGGTCATAAACCCAGAAGTCCACGGTGCAGGGCAGATCGCAAAGGACAGCTCTTATCGGAAGAGCTGATCCTTTGTGCTGCTGATCGCATATGTTAGTGCATATGCGATCAGCAGGGAGGCGGTGTCCGGCGTTAAGTACTGCGAGATGTTAGTGCATCTCGCTCTATAACACTAACTCTAATGCTAATCCTAACCCTAACTATAACTGTAACCCTAATGCTAATCCTAACTATAACTGTAACCCTAATGCTAATCCTAACTATAACCCTAATGCTAAACCTAACCCTCACTATAACCCTAATGCTAAACCTAACCCTCACTATAACTGTAACCCTAATGCTAATCCTAACTATAACTGTAACCCTAATGCTAATCCTAACTATAACCCTAATGCTAAACCTAACCCTCACTATAACCCTAATGCTAAACCTAACCCTCACTATAACTGTAACCCTAATGCTAATCCTAACTATAACTGTAACCCTAATGCTAATCCTAACTATAACCCTAATGCTAAACCTAACCCTCACTATAACCCTAATGCTAAACCTAATCCTCACTATAACTGTAACCCTAACTATAACTGTAACCCTAATACTAATCCTAACTATAACTGTAACCCTAATGCTAATCCTAACCCTCACTATAACACCAGGATGCACTAAACGGAAAATGCGGTAAAACCCCTGCTTACCGCATTTTCCGTATGCATCGTTTTTCTACAGCATTGCGCTGCTATGAGGGATCCGATCGGATCCCTCCCAGCATGCCCCGCGGCCGTCGCGTCACTCTGCGCATGCGCAGATGGACTCCCTGGTCATAAACCCAGAAGTCCACGGTGCAGGGCAGATCGCAAAGGACAGCTCTTATCGGAAGAGCTGATCCTTTGTGCTGCTGATCGCATATGTTAGTGCATATGCGATCAGCAGGGAGGCGGTGTCCGGCGTTAAGTACTGCGAGATGTTAGTGCATCTCGCTCTATAACACTAACTCTAATGCTAATCCTAACCCTAACTATAACTGTAACCCTAATGCTAATCCTAACTATAACTGTAACCCTAATGCTAATCCTAACTATAACCCTAATGCTAAACCTAACCCTCACTATAACCCTAATGCTAAACCTAACCCTCACTATAACTGTAACCCTAATGCTAATCCTAACTATAACTGTAACCCTAATGCTAATCCTAACTATAACCCTAATGCTAAACCTAACCCTCACTATAACCCTAATGCTAAACCTAACCCTCACTATAACTGTAACCCTAATACTAATCCTAACTATAACTGTAACCCTAATCCTAACCTACACTATAACTGTAACCCTAATGCTAAACCTAACTCTCACTATAACTGTAACCCTAAAACTAATCCTAACTATAACTGTAACCCTAATGCTAATCCTAACCCTATCTATAACTGTAACCCTAATGCTAAACCTAACACTCACTATAACTGTAACCCTAACACTCACTATAACTGTAACCCTAATGCTAAACCTAACACTCACTATAACTGTAACCCTAACACTCACTATAACTGTAACCTTAATGCTAATCCTAACTATAACTGTAACCCTAATGCTAAACCTAACACTCACTATAACTGTAACCCTAACACTCACTATAACTGTAACCCTAATACTCACTATAACTGTAACTCTAATCCTAACTATAACTGTAACCTTAATGCTAATCCTAACCCTCACTATAACTGTAACACTAACAGAGCCGTAACTAGACTTTTTGGTGCCCTGTGCCAGAGAGAGCATTGGCGATTCCCCTCCCCTTCATTTTTTAAATAGGGACATAAGATAATGCACCTGAAAAAGGGCCTTAGCTTAATGGGGAAGGGCCAGGGAAGTGATAGGGTATTCCTGGGGCAGCCCGGAGATGCTGGGGATAAAATAAGAGGAAGCTACAAGTAAGAATGGTAATAAACTGGAAAATTGACAGACCCGAACAGTGCCCCCTGCCCTGCGGTGTCCTGTACCATGGCACAGGTCGCACTACCCTAGTTACGGCCCTGAACCCTAATACTAATCCTAACTATAACTGTAACCCTAATGCTAATCCTAACCCTTACTATAACCCTAATACTAATCCTAACTATAACTGTAACCCTAAAACTAATCCTAACTCTAATTATAACTGTAATCCTAATGCTAACCCTAACTATAACTGTAACAATAATGCTAACCCTAACTATAACTGTAACAATAATGCTAATCCTAACTATAACTGTAACAATAATGCTAACCCTAACTATAACTGTAACCATAATGCTAACCCTAACTATAACTGTAACCATAATGCTAACCCTAACTATAACTGTAACCATAATGCTAACCCTAACTATAACTGTAACAATAATGCTAATCCTAACTATAACTGTAACCATAATGCTAACCCTAACTATAACTGTAACAATAATGCTAATCCTAACTATAACTGTAACCATAATGCTAACCCTAACTATAACTGTAACAATAATGCTAATCCTAACTATAACTGTAACCATAATGCTAACCCTAACTATAACTGTAACAATAATGCTAATCCTAACTATAACTGTAACCATAATGCTAACCCTAACTATAACTGTAACCATAATGCTAACCCTAACTATAACTGTAACAATAATGCTAATCCTAACTATAACTGTAACAATAATGCTAACCCTAACTATAACTGTAACAATAATGCTAACCCTAACTATAACTGTAACCATAATGCTAATCCTAACTATAACTGTAACCATAATGCTAATCCTAACTATAACTGTAACAATAATGCTAACCCTAACTATAACTGTAACAATAATGCTAACCCTAACTATAACTGTAACAATAATGCTAATCCTAACTCTAACAGTCACCCTAACACTAACCTTAGCCCTAACTTTAACCCTAATGTTAATCCTAACCTTAAACGCTAACCCTAAGACTAATGGTGTCGACATTATGGCAACGTTTTAACCATGTCAACATCATAACATTGTTGACATTCTGAGTGCATCTCTTTTCTATCTCATGATGAAATCACATTGCTTGCTAGAAACCCTTCTGCCATTTACATGAGTGCTTAATTCTCATGAACATGGATTTTGTATCCCATTCCTGTGTCACTAACTTGTAAGCTTTTGATGTTTCTGCCACATTTTGTTTAATGTGTCTATAAGTAAAGTGATGTATGTCCATAAACCACTAAAGAAACTAACAGTTGCAAAGTAAGTTAGAAAACAATCTATAGCAGAAGCTGAGAGGGGTCATGTTGTGTTTTACTTTAGTATAGTCACAAAAGAGATCATGTGAATAGGCCTTTCCCAGTACATCCTTTCTTATTATAAAGTGCTTAGCAACATAGAGCAATAAACATTCCAGACAACTCGTTAACTAACAATAGCCAGCGATGCTTCAACTAAAGCTATACATACAGGAAACGAATAGCTGACTAGCAACCAAGATCAAATCATCCAATAAAAAACTTTTTTTCTATAGAAAGCTACACCATAGAATGTAGACTTAAGTACCTGTCATTATTTTATTCCCCCAAGATCTAAGTCACAGAACACTGACAATGAATTATAACTATTTTATTCTATAGAAGTTAATAGAACTCTAACTTCATGAATTATCCCTACTTAAATTTTACAGAGGGCTCAATTATAGAAGGCTTTCTTAAGGGCCTATACATTAAGCTGAAATTATTTTAAATGGGGACTGCGGTCTGTGTCAAAGTCCCAAGCTCCCCATAGTTTTTCAGAGCTTTACTTGACAGCTTATGCCAACTACAGAAAGTGTTTGCCACTGTGGCCTATGGGCTACAGCAGGGGTTCTCAAACTCGGCCCTCAGGACCAGGGGCATATCTATAATGGGTGCAGGGTGTGCGGGGCACATGGGCCCCTGGGTCCAGGGGAGCCCTGCACTGCACACCCTGCACCCATGGTATTACTTACCTCTCCGTAGTCCCACATTGGCACGGGGGTCCGGCGTTGTAAAAACAACTGGAAAATGGCTGCCACAGCCATGTTCCCGTCATTTGTACATGCGCAGTACAGGGAAAATGTCCGCCGTGGCCATTTTCCCAGTGACCTGCGCATATTCTATATAGACTCTGGGCACACTCTAGTGCCCAGAGTCCATAACTCCGGCGCTGGCCGCGAACAGCTCAGTGCGCTGCCGGCGCCGGACAGAGAGGAGGAGACACGTGTTGGAAACTGCACATGGGCCCCCTCCTCTCTAGAAATGCCCCTGCTGAGGACCCCAAACAGTTCACGATTTCCAGGCCACCAGTAGGTCTTTAAATTGTGAAAGCTAGTAATACATCTGTGTCCTATTACATACTGTATCAACTAATTTGCTGTTTCTGAACCCCAGGATCACATTTTCCAGACCACCCAATACATGCACAGGTGTATTACCTACTGTCACAATTTAAATATCCACAGGTGATCTGAAAATCATGAACTGTATGGGGTCCTGAGGACCGAAGCATTTGAGAACCACTGGGCTATAGTATTTCTGTCTGACAGCTGAATAATACATAGTACAAACAGCCAGGGCAGTAACTAGGGCCTAGAGGAATGGCACCATTACTGCTCCCGTGGCATCTGTATTTGGCTTGCAGGGTGCCTAGACAGCCACCTCAAAGCCGCCTGACGTCTCACTTTGGGTGTTCATCTTCTTCCCGGTGGACCTGCCCCCTTATTGTGACGTCCCTATGCATTATTAGGACGTTCCGAGCACTCAGCTTCTTCCTCGTCCTGGCAACCCCATCCCCTCATTGTGATGTCATGATGTCACATGTGCGGGGGGTGCAGGCCCAGGGTGCATTATCGCGTTTGCTACACAATATTTATGAAATATGACTATGTAATGGATAACTTCACTTTAAGTTACAAATTAATCAATTTTATTGCTGGATTTATTCAAGAGAGCATATTTCTAAAACGCCCAGCATTCCTGTGTTATTCAATTAAGTGGCTGAATACTTTCTAAACAGCTATTCACTATTAGTTAATCTGTTGTTATGTTTTCTATGTACATGAGAAATACTAGTGAGCCAGGCATTTTTATTGGTATGAGATCCCTTTTGTTTGTATTCAAGTATTCAGGATTCACTAATTTTATGACTCAATTTTAGCACATTATGGGGTATATTTATAAAAATTTGATTTTGGTTTTGTGTGATTTGCCATTCGATTTGTATTTGATTTTACATTTGGAGATTTACTAAAGGCAAAATCGAATGAAACTCAAAGTTAAAACCGAATCCCAGTCAAATACCACTCAAAATGGAATATCGGCAAAACATTGGTACTTTTATGTACACCAACATACAAATCCCTGATTTATTAATATTCGATTTGAAAAGGAACACCAAATCTAACTCAAAATCGAACTTCAAACCCCCAAAATAATAGATCTGCTTCATGCTAGTGCTTTTTGCAAGAGCAGGCATGAATTACACAGATGCATGCACAGATCAGTGAGATCCGTGTATGCTTCTGTGTAAAAAGGCTATAAAGTGATAGAATTTATAAAAAAATAAATGATGTGGGGTCCCCTTCTAAAAGCACAACCAGCACCGGCATGACAGCTCAACCGCGGCATTTCACTTAGGAATGCATGGGCTCAGCGTTCATTGGCTGAGAGAAGCAAACTTCCGCCTCTCTCAGCCAATGACCGTTTCCCACCATTGACTTCAATGGTAAGAACTGCTAGGTAACCTTTAGTAACCTAGCGCTTCTCACCATTGAAGTAAATTGTGGGAACCATTTATTGGCTGAGAGAGGCGGGGCATTACACCCTCGCTAGAAGGAGTTTGGTGCTGGTTTTGGAAAATACAGGGGACCCCTATGTCTTTTGTCCCCCATATTTCCAAAACAAGGACCGGCTCACTGTGCACAGTGCTGGTTGTGCAAAATACAGGGGACCCCTACGTCTTTTGTCCCCCATATTTTCACAACCAAGACCAGCTCATAAAAGCCCGGTGCTTGTTGTGCTTTTAGGGGGGACCCCACATAATTTTTATAATACATTTTAATTACACTACACTACGGCCGCTAACCCTGCACCCCCTCCCTGCACACACTACACTACCGCCACTTGCCCTGCACCCACTTCCCGCACACACTTACCTACACTACACTACTGCTGCTAACCCTGCACCCCTACACTACCCCTAACCCAAAAGGCCAATGTGGATCTAATAGGAGCAAATAGGTAGAAAATGCATGCATTATGGAGACACTTAAGGAGGTTTAGAATAAGGGAGCACTAAAAGCATATCAGATGTACCACGTCTGGGAGAATTTGTGTGGTGTAATGTTAAGGCATGTACTGTACGCTGTGATTTTTTTGCTATCGCAGCCAAGTGAAAAATTTTATTGATGACATTGTAACGAGGGAGGATCGAGGCACATTCAGGGCAAGGCTTTGAGGCAACTAGCTGCATTGATGACCTGGGTAGTAGCCTGCTTATTTTATGGCTTGTCTAGACTTTCTATGGGGAGCCCCAGGACAAAGGACCATATTTTTTTGGTGATTATGGTCTTGTTCATCTTATTTAGAAGATCCGAGATTTCATCCAATGCGCTCTTAGGTCATCTCCACCAAATGTGGAGGAAAGAGCCTGTTTCATTTCTGGCCTGCACAATTTGTGTAAGCTGGTATGTACCAAGTACCAATTATAGTATAACTTAAAGGAGTTTTCTTTAATTTGTGTGAGGATTGAGGAAGTAGAGTCTTCCTTCATGTGGCTACACAGATCAGATTCCCACTGTAGCTCAAATTTCTGGGATGGGAGTTGGATAAATGTCATTAGGGAGAAGGGGTGAGAGTTAGCAAACCTTCTAAAGAAGACAAGCCAAGGTTTTACTCATAGCAACAAATTATATTTGAACTATAATCTTACAGAATGTACTAGATAAATGATAGCTAGAATCTGTATTATCTGATTGATTGCTATGGGAAAGACATCCACTTGCCCTCTTTGGAAGTTATGATACAGGAGCCACCGTCCAAGAGATCTACCATGAACTTGATGCTTATTGAGCCTGGGTCTGAAACAACGTCAAGGTTGCCCCGAGAGGATATAAAGAAACTAATTTAAGGCGTTGTGTACAATAGTCCCAAATTTGATGAGTAAAATTGATTATTGGGTGAAGCAAGGCTGACGAGAACATCCAGTACCTTTGATTTGCTCTATACTGTTTCATGCATAAATATCTTTTCCACTATGGAACAACTTCATATTATTTTCTCCTGGTTTACACCAGTTTATATTCCCAGGAATGCAAGAATGTGTCCTGTGTGGCGAGAGCAATATTATCCCTCACGCACAAAGCATGAAAATATAAAAGGAGAGGGAGGATGTGTATATCAACATCTCCCACTGTGGCCTTTGTAACGCTCAGAGAAGTCCCCATATCACCCCCCTGTAAAGTCTAAAGCCACTTCACACTAAAGAGCAAGTTAGTATATATCGCTTTCAGGATATCAGGACAGCATTTCAATCATTGACGAGTCAGAATTTTATTTTCATAACAAAACTTTCCATATGGCTACGTACTAAGTATAAGTTAAATAATCCAAAGAATGAGACTGGTATAAAAAGTATAAACACACACTTTTCTACATTTATAACATCTGGAACAATTTAGAGTGAACTTGTGTTTTCGCAGGCATTGAGGGTGGGGAAGGCCGGGAAAATGGTATAATAACCTCAATACACGTATTGTCTTGGCCACAAACCTCCAGCAATACAATTTCAAGATCAGTGCTATACAATTTGTTTTATTGGTTACGGTTGAATGTATGTTACATATATGTGATTGTGACATAGATCATAAAAATAAACAGTTTAATAATGTAGACTTAATCACTTTTTGGCATTTTAAATACTGAGAAATGTAAAAAAAAATACTTTTAGGGACATATTTATCAATATTATTTTTATTAAAATAATGTGAAAACGGGTGTTTTCACACCCTTTTCACATTATTTTAGTAATGTGGTTTCCTCACTTTTTCAAGCACTTCTCCCAGTTGCTTTATGGGCCTAATTCAGACCTGCTCGCGAGCGCTGAGCGCTCGCAAGCGGGTCGATGTTAGCCCAGTGCGCATGCGTACGACGGAGTCGGCTCCGTCGTGCGCATGCGCGAGACACGGATAGCGACGGGCAAGCCGTCACTCCAGGTCTCGCTACTAAGGGGGCATGCTGTCGATGTTGAGTGACAGCACGCCCCCTTTGGTGGGCGTGCCAGGGGCGTGGCTGGCCAGACGGAGGCGTTCCCATGGGAACGCCTACCGTCTGGGGCCGGCCCCACTGACATCACAAGTGATGTCAGTGGGAGTGCTTTCGGCTCTGATAGAGCCAAAAGCACTCCAGGGCTTGCGGCAACAAGACCCTACCACAAGGGTCTCGTCGCAAGCCCGATGGTCGCGATGGTCTTGACCATCGCGACCATCTTCCTGGCCGCTCGCTATAGCTGTGGGTGGTCACCCACAGCTATACGAGGCCGCTCTAAAAATTCAGAGGGACGGCCCTGATTCAGAGCGAGCGCTCTGTCAGAGCGTCCCGCTCTGAATCAGGGCCTATGTACAAAATTCACCCCCCCCCCCACCTGCTGTAACTCGAATTGGCATCTCTAATTGGATCTTGCGTTTCTCGGTAGCATGCATTCATGTTAAGTGTGCGAGTTCCGTGAAAAAAACTTGCATTTGAAAACTTGCACCTTAAGTGGATTGACCCCTTAATGGTGATACAGGCCTCCAGGAGTAGTCTCATCTGTCATCATTTTTTATTATTTACAGTTCTGTTGTTCTATAGTGTTTTATTCCTTCATAGAATTTATCTATCCGACAGCTGAGCATTCTTTTATATATTTGTCTTTCCTTGACATTAGACTTGCCTCTAGACTGTGGGTGATATTTATGGGAATAGGCATATCACAGGTGCCATAAACTAACTATGTACCATGTTTCTTGAGCCAGAACATGCGATTTACACTGGTTGCCCTCTCTGGGTGCAGGAGCGGGCACTTATCATAAGTACTGTCCTGTTTTGAGTAGCAGAACAGACTCCTTACACTGTGGCTGACCTGATTAAGGGGCCCATTTATCAACGAGTTTTATCCCAGGCAACTAGTTTTAAACTCGTTGTGTATGATCATGGTGCTCCAGCCAATCAGCTCCTGCCATCTGTTTGAAAAATGACAGTTGGGAGTTGATTGGCTGGAGCACCATTTATCATACCCAATGAGTTTTAAAACTCATTGCATATAATAAAACTTGTTGATAAATGAACCTCTTAGTGTCCGGAACAAGCAAAACAAAGGTTCTGTGGAGCTTGCTAGCCTCTGCAGAACAGACCATTTAAACTGTGGTTGCCTTGTTCTGGTTACTTTATATCCAAGCTTGAATTTAGGCAGGGCAGAATGGGGCAAATTATGGATCAGTACCTTCAGAACCCCCAAACTGTGTCCCTAATTCAGAGCCGGACGCTCTTTGTGAGCGCTCGCTCTGAATCAGGGTGGCCTTTTTTTTTTACCCGGCCTCCAGGCCGTTCGCTAAACTGTGGGTGATCACCCACGGCTTTAGCGGGCGGCCAGGTGATGGTCGCGATGGTTGCGACCATTGGGCTTGCGAGGAGACCCTTGTGGTAGGGTCTCGTTCCCGCAAGCCCCAGTGAGCTTCTAATAGAGCAGGAAGCTCACTACTGACATCATGAGTCAGTTCACTTCAGGAATGCCTCCGTTTGTCCAGCCACCCTCCTCCCCGCCTACAAAACGGGCGAGCTGTCGATCAAGATCAACAGCCGCCCCGTTTGTAGCGAGCCCCGGAGCAAGTGAATTTCTCACTCACTACGGGGCTTGCGCACGGCACACATGAAACGTGCGCAGTGCCCCACCATTGACCCGCGCGCGAGCGCATAGGAATCAGGCCCTGTGCACACAGCATCAGCTTATGCCAAAGCAGAACCGCAGTGTCTGGGGGGCCTATTCATGATGTTAATTATCGGGGTCCGAACGGACCCCGATAATTAACACCCTAAATCGCCGCGGCCACCGGAGCAATTCATCATTGCTGCAGCGCAGTGGCAGCTGCTGTGGTAGGGTCTCTTTGCCGCAAGCCCTGGAGTGCTTTTGGCTCTATCAGAGCCGGAGCACTCCCACTGACATCACTTGTGATGTCAGTGGGGCCGGCCCCAGACGGTAGGCGTTCCCATGGGAACTCATCCGTCTAGGCAGCCACGCTCCCGGCACCCCCACCAAAGGGGGCGTGCTGTCACTCACCATCGACAGCACAAACCCTTTGTAGAGATACCTGGAGCGACGGCTTGCCCGTCGCTATCCGGGTCTTGCGCATGCGCACGACGGAGCCGTCTCCGTCGTGCGCATGCGCACTGGGCCAACATCGACCCGCTTGCGAGCGCTCAGCGCTCGCGAGCGGGTCTGAATCAGGCCCAGAGTCAGCAGCTGATTAGCTTCGTCCTGTTTATGAAAGGGTGGAGGGAGCTGTTTATTTTTTATTTATTTATTTGCAGAATTATTGCTCTTATTGCTCTTCTCGGTCACAACTTCTAACATTTTGGCAACTTTGGCTGTGAATTTTGTACTTGGGGGCCTGATTCACAAGTGCACTGCTGATCGCAGATTCCGATTATGCGAGTGTGCAGAATGGGTCCTGTGTAGTCGCACGCAGACCCTTGAATCCCTCTGCCAGATTGATAGTCAGAAACATTTAAGGGGCGGTGTGGGGGCCGGGTTTGCCAGTGTTCCCCGTTTTCCGGGAGTGGCCAACCCAGGATCTGCGTTGATCAACGCAGTGTCCTGGGCTCGTAAGCCGGCCAGCCTTAGTAAGCTGAGGCTTACTCAGCGGGCTGGCGGCCCGGCGCCATCCACCATTGCGACCACCGATGGTAGCGATGGTGATCCCAGCCTGCGACCGCAAATGCAACAGGGGATGTCATACACTGCCTGCTGCATTTGCATAATAGCAAGAATCGCAAGTGAGTGCAGCTTTGCAATTGCGATCCTTGCTAATCAGGCCCTTGATCCTTATTACATGTTTTAAAACTGCGGTTTTCTGGTGATATTACAGCAATTTAGCCTTTCCATGGTAACTCACATTACAAAGTGACATAGCAAGTATATGCATGGCTATCAACAGCAAAAGGAATTTATGCAACATGAATTTTATTTACTGAGAAAATAATAAGACAGGTCATGTTTTAAAAACTATATACAGGAATTGCTAACTGTTTGCTATGTCACTTTGTAACGTGGGTTACCATGAAATAACCCATTATATACATCGGTCCCAATAGATATGATTCTTACAAATCGCCGGCTATTATATTACTCCCTTTATCATAGAAATAAGGGAGGCCCTCAATCCCAACCCCCCTACCTCACCTTCCTTCCTCGTTTATTAAAATATTTTTGACAGAGCTACTATGACCTGATTGTCTCTTGTAAACTTTATGGCATGTTTGCTATGTAATTTTGCCACTTGGTGTATGCCATGGTAATAAAATTGGCATTGATAGTAAAAGAAATAAAAAAATAGATCGGGACAAAGTGTGTGTAGGGCCAGTTTTGCAGCCATCCCCAGACACAACAAAACACCCTTTCAATTAGAGATGTGCAGTTTGGTTTTCCTGAAATACGAATACTCCCGAACTTAGGGGTTCCAAGTTGAATTGAGTCAACGTTCAGAATCACTTTGGGGTTCGGTTCTGCTGTCAGTTCGGAACTCGGATTAAAAAAAAAAATCGAACTGGAGTTTTGAATTGCATATACAGTAAACAGGTCCAGATTACATGATTTTACCTGTTTATTGATATTTTTTAATCGATTTTCATCGATTTTTAAGTGATCCAAAACCGAACAAAAACACTTGAGGGTGGTTTCGCCAAAAACCCAAACCAAACCATAATGATGAATTAGAACCAAAACCAAAACACGGGGGTCGGCTTACATCTCTACTTTCATGTTGACGCATGTGCACGCAGAATTGAATGTGCGTCACCTAGTGGGACATTTACCCGAACGATTCCCAAATCGGACAAAAACACAGATAATGGGACATTCCCCTCAACTTGGGACTGTCCAGCCGAAAACAGGACCATTATGATTTCAATCATTTCTGCAATAAATATAGGAAATGTTTTTGTAACACACTTCAAAATGTCTTAACAGAAATACACAGAGAACACAAGTCACTGTAATTTATTTCAAAAAGCACCTACCATTTAGCTATGAAGTAAACAGAGGACTTTGATTACACCCTTTTGCCTTCATACATCATGCCCACTAACAGAGTAAAATTATGATTGTGCAATGCTGATTTACATATGTATCACAATCTATTAACTCCACATAAAGTATGGATTTTCTTTCCCTCTTCCTTAGTGTGTCACCCCCTTGGTTAACGAGAGACATATTCTCTGGCACCTGCACCCAATGTATTTTTCGAGCACAGTTGTCGGTGAATTTTTGATTTGATTGGGATTCAGCCAGTGTGTCAAGTACAGCTGAATGCACATGAACAGCTGCCACTGACACTCTGAGTGAGTTATGGATTCAATTCTCTAGGCCAACATGTCTGTAGAATATATGCAACCTACAGATTGGCCCAGCTAGTTTGTTGCTCCATACGCCATATAGCGCACCCTACATCTCACGCCACACGGTACGCCTTGAGTTGCGCCTTTCAGTATTAATCACAACGTAACGTACCATGGCGCTGGAAAGAGTCAACTTTTTGTCCACCAGGTGTCGCTTTTCATAAACTACACTGCTCATGTATCCGATACCCAAAGCATTTTCTGTATCACCACCCCACCATTGGCTGACAGAAGCTGTGATTTAGTACACTATAGTACAGCGTTTTCGTCATGGAATCAGGGCTGTAGAAGAATGTGTAATAAAGTTTTAAATCATTATAGTATGTGTGTGAGTCCTGTACTTTTAAAAAAAATAAAAACATTTTATTTTGTCTCAGTGGTTCAGACAGGGGTCACACGCATGCACAGCTTTCAATGAGATGGGATTAATTACTGTAATATTTACTAATGCTCAGGTACTGTGTCCCTCGCTGTGCCCTCCATAACTGCAGCGGGTGGGTGGAGTACACACAAGGACTCAGTAAATGGATGTGAAAGCCTTCTTGGCCTAGTGGTAGCGCATTGGCTTTACATTGCCATGGTTCAAGTCCCACCACAGCAAATATTATTTCCTAATCATGATCACTTTACATTCTTTTTTCTCCTTTTTTTTATACCATCCATCCCCACTAATCTAGTTTTAATCACTTGCCTGGCATGGACGTTAGCTTCTGTCCACACCAGGCAGTTCTTTATCTGTACTGGACGTAAAATTTTGCCCAGACAGATAAACGTGAGTGCTGCTGCAGGAAGAGAGTCTTCCCGCAGCTGCTGCATTCAGGGGGACCTTCCGGTCCCTCTGCTTGTCAGCACCCTCTCCCCCTCTGTCTGCTCCGATCGGTCAGAAAAGCAGGACCCCCTACCCAGCACCTGCAGAACTATATAAGGGGCTTACTACTAGGGGACCACTACTGGGGGCACTAAACAGGGAGGAAAACTACAGGGGCACTGTATAAGGGCACTGGATAGGGGAGATCACTGCATGGGGGGGATACTGCTGGGGGCACTATATAAGGGGCTTACTACTAGGGGCACTGCATTGGGGGGACCACTAGGGGCACTAAATAGGGAGGAAAACTACAGGGGGCACTGGATAGGGGGGATCACTGCTGGAGGTCTGCATAAGGGGGACCACTACTGGGGGCACTGCATAAGGGAGGGGGACTACTGCTGGGGGCACTATATAAAGGAGCACTGCATAAGGGGGACCACTACTGGGGGCACTGCATAAGGGAGGGGGACTACTGCTGGGGGCACTATATAAAGGAGCACTGCATAAGGGGGACCACTACTGGGGGCACTGCATAAGGGGGGGGGGGGGACTACTGCTGGGGGCACTATATAAAGGAGCACTGCATAAGGGCGACCACTACTGGGGGCATTGCATACTGGGGGTCAGGGCAGCCATCAGAAGTTATGGGGCCCGGGACTGACAAAAAAGGCAGGGCCCCCCTCACACACCGTGACTCCTCTCTCATTCAGCAGCGCCCATGCCGGCTTACATGGAAACGTTTTTTCCACAGGCCGACTGTGATGTAGGTAGGAGGCGGAGCAAGAGGGCGGCCCTGGGCAGCTGGGTGAGAAGTGACTCATGCAGGTGGGTAGCAGTAGGTGGTGTGCTTGTAGGAGCCGGCTCCCGGCTAGGCCTGTCACTCACCTCACTTTCAAGGGGATAGTAGTAGCAGGCAGGCGGGCGGTACTTGATGCGAGCAAGCCCCTCAAGTGTCTGGCCACGGTGTTGGTAGGAAGCGGAGTGGGAGGGCAACCCTGGGCCGGGCCTGTCAGTAGCTCACTGCTATTATGTGGTGGGGGGATAGTAGCAAGTGCAAATTTTGTCGGGAGCGGTTTCTATATTCGCCCTTCAGTTATATATTTTATATATATATATATATATATATACACACACACACACACACACACCCATACTCCATCATGAGAAATCACACCCCAAATCAGAGTCCCTCTCCTTTCTTAAACATCAAATCCATAATCAATTTGTCATCCATCATTGAAAAACATGTCCCAAGACTACAATGCCCCCACTCGCTGATTAAAACCCCCACACTTTTCTCCTCACCTCTTGTTAAATATTAAAATATCTATTTTAATCCTCACCTGGCTGCTTGTGGTTGGCCCTGCCATCTCATGATAGTCCTCCTGCTCCTGATTCCTGAATACAGTAACACACAGCCTCCTGCGCTGTGATTGGTGGATAGTTTCAGCCATCCACCAATCAGTGCATGAATACATCCTATCACTGTGATTGGTGGATGGCTGGAGCCATTAACCAATCAGCATCGCATAGCGAAATAGAGCTGCCGGCCGCCGGGTGCTGCGTGTACTGGTGAGTGTCAGTGACAGGCAGTATTATGCTGCCCGACCACTCTAACTGTATTTATAAACACAATCGGAACGGCCGGGTAGCGTCCTCTGCCTGCATGCCCCCAGCCCAGTCTGTCCCTGGCTGCCTTTGTGGTCCGCCGGTGGATGGGGGGGTCTTAACGCTACTGGGGTAGGAGCGGGCGGGCCCCCGAGTGTCCGGGCCCGGGACTCCAGTCCCGGCGGTCCCCCCCTGATGGCGGCCCTGCTGGGGGTACTGTATACGGGGCACTACTATGGGCCTGCATAAGAGGGACCACATCTGGGGACATTGTATAAGGGACACTACTGGGGTTAAGGTGCATATGGAAAGGAATGTTCACAGTGACAATAAAGGGGTGTGTCATGTTGACACACCCCATTTTTAGGAGACCATGCCCATTTATTGCTGCACGCGCCGAAGGCGCACGCACATAGGGGGGTGGCGGGGGCGCCATTTTACATTTGCCCTGGGCTCCAAATACCCTAGTTACGCCACTGGGAGCAATGCAGTGCCTTCAGTCCACCACTGCAACATTATTGAACAGGAAATCATGTGGTCTTATTTAAAAGGTTGCGTTCGAGTCCCCTGAAGCTCTACACCTTTGGGTGCGTCTGAAACTCGATTAGGGCGTATCACTGTACTTTATAAAGAAATAAAATACAGAGGAATGATCTAAAGCAATCATTGCGATGTGGTGGGATTTGAACCCCGGACCACTACAATGTAAAACCACTGCACTACCACTAGGCCAAGACGGCTTTCTCATCTGTCTATGGAATCCTTGTACACTCCACCCACCCACTGCAATTAGGGAGGGCGCAGTGAGGGAAGCATGATAATAATAATAATAATAATAATAATAATAATAATAATAATAATAATTAAAAAAATGTGTTTTCCTTTCAAAATATTATACTAGTACTGTACATGTAATCACATAACCCCACCATTAGAGAATAAGAATTCACCCCGTCTCATTGAAAGCTGTGTGTGCATCTCATTAATATATTGGTTATACCGTCATAACACGATAATTACACTAATGTTGCGTCCCGAGCATTAGAAAGATTACAGTATTAAAAAGATTGGTTGTACGAACATGCAACATGCAAATACTATACACTGCGGGAACTTGATTGGCCCGCTTGTCATCCACTTCTACAGTATGGTATGGTACTATAGTACAAATTTCATCAGTGGAGCACTCGCCACCCAGCTGTTAAGCAGTGTATTACATTCCGTGGATGCTGTTTCGTTATAGAACGCCACAGCGCGCCACAGTACAGCCATCAAATGTTGCGCTATGAGCAACAAACTAGCTGGGCCCATCTGTAGGTTTTGCATGCAATATTATGTATTATACTGTATATTGAATGCAAGCACTGGAGATATGGGAGACTCTCCTGAACCGCATGTGCCAAGGACTAGTAGCTGGTGGAAGAGGGTTTCAGGTACTATTTTTATACATTTTATCCTTGCAGAGATATCTTTTAACTAAGTTTTATAGAAACATATTTTTTCCTGCGTGTATAAATGCTGTATACTTTGGTACAGCAATGTAGTTTAACAAACCTCTTTACTTCAACAAAAGAAAGTATAAATCATTTCCTGACAGGAACACACATACAAATATAGGGATCATTGTTACATTTGAGGAATGCACGTTGCTTATACACTGGCATTTTTAAAATGGATGACACATTATGGAGACAACATGGAAGACACAATCTCCCTATTGCTACTAATGTTAAGATTTTTTTTTCCCAACTTACTGAACAACATTTTTGTTTTTAACAATCTACTAACCCGGATGGATTGTTTTATCAGTTTCAAAGCCATGAGTCTTATAATATATAAACAATATATTGAATCGTCAAATTTTCTGTCAACATGGATAAACATGGACTACAGAAAAAAAAGAAAAAAATTTTCCCTCCAGCAACACTGCAACTTAACTATATTTATGTATGTACTGCTATCATGTGGCACAACAGTATGCAATGATGACCCAGAGCGGGTGCTGTTATTATGTAGCATTAAGGACGCCGGTATAGAGGAGCCTTGATGCGGCCCAGCGCTTAACCATGTATTTGCAAATATATACAACAAAGACCTCAGGATTTCTATTATCATGTAGTGTTCAAGCCTTTTTGCTGTTTTTTTTTTTTTTGCAGTGTGCTGGAGGGAAACTTTTTTCTTTTTTTTCTGTAGTACAGAGTAATCCCTGCCCTTTACAGGCACCTGTGAAAAAAACCTTAGGTTGATATGAGCAACCACTATTTTGTATAACATGACAACCGTTTTATTAACATGGATTCATGTCTGCTTACCCTATGAGCAGGAACAACACAAACATAAGCACTAGAGTCTAGGACAGGGGATCCCAACCACGGTCCTCAAGGCACACTAACAGTCCAGGTTTTAAGGATAGCCATACTTGAGCACCACAAACTTAATTAGTACCTCAGTTATTTTGATTAAACCATCTGTGCTTTAGCATGGATATCACCAAAACCAGGACTGTTAGTGTGCCTTGAGGACCGAGATTGGGAATCACTGGTCTAGGGGGTATATTTACTAAAGGTAGATTTTATTCGATTTTTGTTCGATGTCGGGTTGATTTTGTGTTGCAGGGTCTAAATCACTTATAGATGATTCTTTTACATCATTTTAAAAAAAGATGTAAAAAATCATGTTAGTAAATGTGTGATTTAGACCCTGAGACACAAAATCGGCCAAAAATCAACCCAACATTGACCAAAAAAATCAACCAAAATTGGAAATCGACCAACATAGAACCAACACCCCCACAAAATCGACCACAGTGTTTCTATTCAGAAAAAGTCATTTACTAACAGTCGATTTTGGGTTCCATTCTGATTTCAATGGTACATTGGTTTCTATATGAAATTCTAAATGTGTTCTATTAACCAAAATCGACCAAAAATTGACCAAAAATCGACCAAAAATCAAGCCGAAATGGAACCAAAATTATACAAAAGCAGTCCTTTTGGTCAAAACACGTCACATGCACTGTATTACGTACACCTTCATCCCAGTGCAAATTTGCATATCCACAATTTTGAAAATCATTGCTATGCCTTTAAATGCCTGATTTATACAGCCAGAGTGCCCTACATGCTTCTCTCCCATGTTTTTTTTTACCATCATATTGAGTTTTCAGACAATTCTACATGACTTAAAATCAAATAGAACTATTTCTGATGATTCTACTGAATTTGTCGATTTTGGGTCAATTTTATGTTAATTTTGGGTCGATTTTCAAATCGACTGTTAGTAAATGAGCTTTTCTACTGATGGCTATGGGGAAGTAACAATGGTCTATTTGAGGTTCTATTTGTGTGTGAAGTTACATTTCTGGGGATTTTGAGTTGTTTCTGCCTTTAGTAAACATCTGATTGTCGTAATCATCACCCAATCACATCAAAATCACCACAAAATAAAATGGAACTGAAAATCGACTCTTAGTAAATTTACCCCCTGGTCTCTGAATAGCAGTGCTAAATTCCAGAAGTGAGCAAGATTAATGGAATTATTTGCAAAAAACCATGGTGATGATTATCAATGCACCGGACCTTATTTATTAAAGACAAGTCAAATTAATAAACACTGATAGGATACAATTTTCACAGATTTCACAGAGGAACTACTTGAAAAATATAAAATAAAGCTACAAGTCTTTTAATGAAAACCTATTTATTTTGTCCTGTTCTAATAAACTAGTTGCCGTTTGTGAACAATTTACTAGTTTACTAGTTATGGTATAACATCATTACAATGAATAAAATGCAGAGACGTGTGACTACATAGTCCCTGGTTGATTACATTTTAAAATTCTTGCCTCTCTAAACTGATCATGTTTTGCCTACTTTTTGTGGCAAATAAGTAGTAAAACTATACTAAATGCTGCAATATATGGAAAAGTCAAAGCATTAATTTAAAAAAAAACAAAAAAACAACAACCTATGTTCGACTTACCTGATGGCGGAGTCACATGACTTGAGCATAAACTTTCTCTCAGCATCTCTGGAGTGAGAGCAGCAGAAGAACCACAGGACAAGAGGCACTGCAGTGTCTGCTGCTCTGTGTGACTGGTTCCAGGGACTGCAGTGTCTGCTGCTCTGTGTGACTGGTTCCCGGACTCTCTTCTCATTCATGTGAATAAGGGGAGGTTTGGGGAAAAGGCAGGGGAGGAAGGAGAGAGGGGGTGGGCTAGGAAAGCAGGAGTGCAAAGTGGTTTTGTTTTTTCAGCAACACTGAACTTCTACCACAGGCCAGTGACCACCCCTCTTTCAAACCCACTGACAAGTTCATGAGACTGCCAAACCCGGGAGCAGATTGTATTACGCAGCATTAACGTGTTTAATTCTGTCTGTATATAGTAAAATGTTTGTGTACCAAAAGTGACTGTATACCTAAACATGCCTTCAATTCAAAATGGGACTTATGTACCAACTAAGGTATACGGATGAGTTAGACATTATAGGCCTGATTCTCATGCAGGCCATACACGGTGCGTTGGCAGCGTGCGAGGCAACGGGGGATCCGACGTCCGATATATAAGGCGGTCCCCACACACGGTGGCCGACATGCCGGCTCCCCCCTCCTCCTCCCGCATAGCACTGCATGGGATCGCACATCGCATCTCCTGATCGACTGATCCTGCAGTAAGATCAGGGGGTGCGATGTATGACCCCAAGGGTAGCGCACTTTGTCCGATATCATGCCCATACACGGTGCGATACAGCAGCCGAATCGTACCAATCCGTCGGATCGGCTGCTTTATCGCACCGTGTATGGCCCGCATCAGTCGGATGCGGGTGTGCATCCTTTGCCAGTATTATGTCTGCGACTATATACAAATGCAGCTACAAGTCGTTCCCTGGTGTACAGCCGTACATCTACATGTGCAAGGACTGAGACGCCTACTTGGAGCATCTTTAAACGCTCAAATACCAAATGGTGCAACTTTACCACCATCGAAACTTGCACCAGCTCCATGTTAGGTGCAGAGTGTCCGTTAGAGTATGGCCTCCAATGACAACAATTATACGTCTGAGTTTGCAACCACTTAAGTGACACGCATGCGCCACTCCCATAACGCGCCATTAAGATGGACCATCTCTATCACCACCCAGTAACGACCAAAACATCTTCAAGAGGTCTCAATTGCAACCGCAACTCTGTGCGCGCGGACTCTGGATGCATGCGCAGGGTGACTTAGACACACTGCACTAGCAGCAGAAAAGCAAATCTCCCAACTGTGACCGACAAGGACGTTCTGTGCTACTCAGAGTCTCAAGCCCTAGTTTATAGATGTAATGTAAATCTAATAAAAAGTCTGCACTTTAGTACATATCTTATATAAGCCTATTTATTAGTGAAAAAAACATTTACCTTATCTATTAAAGCCCCCAGGCTGGTGATAGCTATCAACAGGTATCACCCAGCAACACCTACTGTATAGCTGGTGGTATGGTATACAGTCGGGATGCCGACGGCCTAAATCCCGACCGTCAGCATCCCGACCATCTAATCCTGGCAAGTGTCTAATGACAGGCGTCAAAATCCTGACGCCTGTCATTTAACCTACGCCGGGAGCACGACGCAGTGGCAAACGCAGGATTTCCAGATGGGGGTTTCCAAATGCTTAATTATAGAGCGAGTGTGTCCTGTCAATGAAGAGGGCAGAATTAGTACTTAACCAGCTTTAATAAGCATCATACAAAGTCTATTGTGTGTCATAATTCCAGCATATACAGGACCAGTGATCACAGTAACCCATTATATGTGTCATACATAGTGTATTGTGTGTCATAATTCCAGCATATACAGGACCAGTGATCACAGTAACCCATTATATGTGTCATACATAGTGTATTGTGTGTCATAATTCCAGCATATACAGGACCAGTGATCACAGTAACCCATTATATGTGTCATACATAGTGTATTGTGTGTCATAATTCCAGCATATACAGGACCAGTGATCACAGTAACCCATTATATGTGTCATACATAGTGTATTGTGTGTCATAATTCCAGCATATACAGGACCAGTGATCACAGTAACCCATTATATGTGTCATACATAGTGTATTGTGTGTCATAATTCCAGCATATACAGGACCAGTGATCACAGGAAGCCATTAGATGCGGCAGTAGAGCCATCCTTCCTGAGCAGAACGTATTTATTTTAGATGTGGGCACCATTCCAGACTATTGGAGCAAGTCCGGGAGTCTGGAGGAGCAGCAGAAGAACCTAGCACTGCCCTGGACATATATGTACATATAGATCTTCTAGTTGGTGCACAGGTTATTTATTACTGGCTGATCCATGTTAAAAGATCCATAGGTGGTGCTAATTATTTCATTTGTGATACTGAGAAGAACATGCAGCACTAGTAACAATCTATTATATTACTATTTCTATTGTGGTCATGGTGTGGGCTGGGGAGGGGGGTTTCCAGGCAGATGGAAACCCCCCCTGCATTTGCCTATGCGACGCCCAGCATCCCGATCAAAGGTAAGCTGGGGACAACCGCGGGAGGTGGGGGGGAGGGTTAGGTTAGGGGCTCCCGGGGGGGACTTAGGGTTAAGCAGCCCCCCGGGAGAGCTAGGCTAGGGGAAGCGGGGGGTTAGGGTTAGGCACCCATGGGGGGGAGGTTAGGGTTAGGTACCCCCCCGGGAGGCTTAGGTTTAGGCAGCGATACCGATCCCGGTGGTATGATGATAGCAGATAAGACATAAACAAAAACTATTTTTTCCTAAGAAAAATATATTAAAATATTTATTTTTTCCTATTTATTTAAATACAGTACACTGTAACCTGACAAAGCTAGAACTAGGCTGACCATTCCCCTATGTCATCCTCCAGTAACATGGGGTCTGTGTACTAGGCCTTGAAGAGAGATAAAGTGGATGGAGATAAAGTACCAACCAGTTAGCTCCTGTCATTTTTCTAAAACAGCCTGTAACGTGACAGTTAGGAGCTGATCGGTTGGTACTTTACCTCCGTTCACTTTATCTTTCTTAGTACATTGACCCCATGTTTTTTTCACCCACAGAACTGACACTCACTGGCTGTTTTTTGTTTTGTGCACCATTTCCTGTAAACTTTATAAACAGGTGTGTGTGACAGTGGCATCCCTACCTCTGGCGACCCCCGGTGCAGGTAGGGGCGGGCGTGCTTTTAGTGTGCGTGGCTTTGCTGTGGCGGGGCGGGGCATTTTTGTCACTGCCCCTGGGGACCGGTCTGTTTGCAGTGACGGCTCCCACACTGAGGACCTCATTCAGAGCTGGACGCTATTTGCGCTCGCTCGTTCAGAAAAAGGGGCTGGCTATTTAAATTGAGCGCTCACTCTTTGCGGTCTGTTGACGCCTCAATGTCTGAGCGAGCGTCCGAAACATGCGCTCACTATTTTGTAAAGACGCCCCTTGGCCGTTCGCATCATATGCCATCTCCGCTATTTATTAGATTAATCGAGTACATCGAAAGGCGTATGAACTGCTCGCAGTGCTTGTGGTAGCATTTTCCTACCGCAATCATGCGAGCAGTTCAGGCTAAAAGACAACCAAGTGACGTTGCCGATGACGCTGCTTTGTTAATTATGCACACCCTTAAAACGCCCGTTTTGACCGTTTGGCACGCCTGCGTTCGGATCTCCACTCCCCTTTTTCAAGCACCTTCCCCCGTTACCACCCACAAACGCCTCATCCTGTCACTCAATTTAGCAGGCATTCCCTATTTTGCGAGCGCACGATTTCCGGCCGCACCGACTGGTTGGCGCATGCGCATTACAACCCATACGAACATCGCTCAGAGCGAACGAGCGGCCACTTACGAGTGGCTCTGAATCAGGCCCTGTGTCAGGAGCCGAGTGCTGCACTTAATGCTACAGTGCAGCACCCGGCTCCTGTCACTGAGGAGTGGGCACTTTGGTATCACCCCCTTTGTGACGCCACTGGTGATTGATAATCCCAGGAGATTAACAATTTGTGAGATAATCAAACCACTTATGTCTGTCATTCTACAGTTAATATGGCATAAGTATTAAAAGTTGTGGTCTGTCCCCAAAAAATAACATTCTTTAACACCTCATATTGTGGGAAAAAAATAAAACATTTTCAGGGGTATGAACTGATCCCATTGTGTGTGACTCCTGACCCATGTGTAGTTCTATGATCCTCTGTACCCCACTGGCGTGTGGAGCGGCTCCACTGGGCATGCGCGAGAGATCCCATTGCAACCATCTGACCGCCACCACAGCGCCAACGTGCCGACAGTGCCGCAAGTGTGCATTTTAAAAAGCACAATTGGTTTGCAATGGCTCATTTTTAAACAGCCCACTACTAGTTTCACTATAGTCTCTAAGTTTTGGACAGCGCCAAAAAAAATAATAATATTATTTTCCAGGGCTCAAACCCAGGACAAGCACTTTTGCAAAGTGATCACCTAACCACTAGCCCACACTACAGGTACAGTATATCAAAAACTGCACCTACAGTAGCAGGCTCATCCTTGTGCACTCCACCCACCCGCTGCTGTTTTTAATAATAAAAAAATGTTTAAAAATATTATACTAGTACATATATACACAGTACCCCACCATTAGAGAATAATTCATCCCATCTCAAACAAAGCTGTGCATGCATCTCATTAATCTACAGTATCAGTTATACCGTCATAACAACACGACAACTACACTACTGTACAGTTATGTGCACTATGTGTACTGATTTGTGTCCCGTTCTAAGAGCTTATGTGATATTAAAAAGATTGGTTGTGCGAACATGCAAATACAGTGCGTGAATGTGATATCCATCCAATTTAACAGTATGGTATTCAGTACAAGTTACAATAGTGGAGCACTCGCCACCCAGCGGTTAAGCGCTGTATTACATGCCATAGCATATCTTTCGTTGAAGAATACCACGGTACGACAAAGTCCAGCCATCACGTAACGTTCCATGGCGCGACACAGAGGCCTGAATGGCGCGTTTTGAGCAACAAACTAGCTGGGCCCATCTGTATGAACCTGCGGTTGATGTGACAAGGACTCTAAGGGGAAGGCTTCTGCGAGGGCTGGCGAACGCAAAGTAGGAGATTTCTAGGATATTTCCTGCTTTCTATCATGTTACATACTAGTCATAATTAATTCTGGCCCTCATTCAGAGCCGGACGCTCTGAGTAGAGCGCTCGCTCTGAATGAGGGCCGCCCTCCATAAAAATGGAGCGTCCTCCTGGACGCTCGTACAGCTGTGGGTCACCACCCACAGCACATACGAGCGTGCAGGATGATGGTCGCGATGGTCTTGACCATCGCGACCATCGCCAGTGCGACCAGAAGCCTGTGGTCGGGGTTTTCGACCACAAGCCCTGGAGTGATTTTGGCTCTATCAGAGCTAAAATCACTCCCACTGACATCACTAGTGATGTCAGTGGGGCCGGCTTCTGACGGTAGGCGTTCCCTTGGGAACGCCTCCGTCTGGCAGGCATGCCCCCGGCACGCCCACCAAAGGGGGCGTGCTGTCAATCAACATCGACAGCACGCCCCCTTTGATCAGACACAACGAGCGAAGGAAAGTCCTTCGCTCGTCGCGTCTGGCGCATGCGCACGACGGAGCTCCCTCCGTCGTGCGCATGCGCAGTGCACACCATCGACCCACTTGCGAGCGGACAGCCGCTCGCGAGTGGGTCTGAATCAGGCCCTCTGTTCTTAAAAATGCAGAATTGGTCTGTACATGTTTCAAGGGCAGAATTATTTTGATAAATATGTCCCAAAGTCACATAGATCACATTTCTTCCCCACACTAATGATTGGTCTGAGCAACAACTGAACCTTTTTACCGTGTGTAAGGAGATGAAAAGGGGTCCATCAAGCAGGAAAAAATATTAGTATGCCAACCCTTTCGTAACAATAAAAAAATAATGCTGGTCTACAGGTAGACAGAAATGTGCTCTTGAATATGCACAAAATCTTGTACACATTGCAAGTTTTACAGAAAAGTAAATGTAAGAATGTTTTACTAAGCAAACAAACATGTTCCCAGATTTCACCTGTTACGTCCCAGCTGTGCTGGCTTGATACGGAATAGTATTACTGTAACCACTGCCTGCTGCAATTGTCTAGGGGCATTTTGTGTTTAGTCTGAGAAAATTTGTTCCACTTCACTGCAACGATGTGAAAATACCCTGCTCAAGAAAAAACACACAGAACTAGCTTAAAACATCAAATAAATTAATTCAATATGGGCTCCTAATTTATGATGAATATGAAACTACTCTTTTGGACAAAAAGTATTCAGCAGCTTTATGATTGTGATTGTTACAGTTATTGCTGAACGGATCATTTTTTCCAAATTGGTCTTTAAATAATGCCAATGTGACATTTACAAGTGCTAGGGGGAATTTTTATCAACTATTAAAAAAAAAAAATCACAAGAGACTGACAGTACTCTTGTTCGGTTCTCCATCTGCATTCTTGGCAAACTTTTGGAGTCGGCAAAGGGGGAGTGGCTGCCGTGTGCTGTGGGACGTGACCACACTATATAGTGGGTGCGCCCCTCCCCGCTGTAGCCTAAAAACATTTCAGCTGAGTAAACACCTCCCAGCTGCCCGGCAATGTGCTGGGAGGTTTTTGTCTTAATTAGACGGACATAGAGGACATTACGTAATTTTGGTGGGCTTTACTTTAGGTGGTCCTTCTCACTCAGTTTTTTTTATTATTTTTACCCCATGGATTATATCAGATAAAGAAAAGAAGACGATTGTAAGTAACTACCGTACTTCCAGTCAGTGCCAGATTAAGGTCCACATGGGCCTGGAGCTGAAATTTATGAAGGGCCTATTGTGTGATGCTGCAAAGGGCGTGACCAGCATGGCAGGGGTGTGGCCTCTGATATGGGGGTGTGACCAGTGATGTGGTGTGTGTGGTCTGTGCTGATGGGTGTGGCTAGCACCATGGAGGGCATAGCTAACCGCCTACCTTCAGCCATCTCAATCTCCCTGGTGCTGGTACTAATGATGACATTTGTGGCTCTGAACACAAAAACAGTGGGCGGAGCGGCTTCCAGCTTGCAGACGCACAGCTTTTTGCATTAGCCGAATGGAAACTACCTTTAGCATAAAGTGCAGTGTAGGCATTAAGCTTGGTAAGCATTAAGGGCCTCAATGAGTTTTATAATTCACAAAGAGTGATAAAACTTGTTGCATATGATTATGGTGCTCCAGCCAATCAGCATCTGTTTGAAATATGAAAGTTGGGAGCTGATTGGCTGGAGCACCATTTATCATATACATCGAGATGATAAAACTTGTTAATAAAAATTTGTATGCACCCTGACAAAAATTTTAATCATGCACCTGCCCCTTCATATCTCATACAAATGTTGCGCTCTTTTTTGCCATTGTTTCCGACATACAAAAATCATACATGCTCTCTATATATATAATATATACACATATATATTTATTTATAATATCAGTGATCGGGGTGAGCAAAAAAAATGTGGGTCCCAGGGACCCCTCACTTTAAAAAAATCAGGGTCCTACCTGACATTTTCTGGGTCCCATCTAAATCCCATGAAGCATGTAGCAGATGACATTGGCCCCGGTAGGAAAAAAAACACACACATTGGCCCCAGTAGGATAAAAACAACACATTTGCCCCAGTAGGAAAATAAACACCAAATTGGCCCCAGTAGGATAAAAACAACACATTTGCCCCACATGAAGAAAAAACACACACATTGGCCCCGATAGCATAAAACAAATACAAACACATTGGCCCCCACAGGAAAAAATATAAACACATTGATTCAACTTCATTGCACTGCCGCCTGGAGTGCTGTGTCACTGCATCACTGTAGATGGAGGCGGAATGCAGGTACGTGACGTCACGTCACCCCCTCTGGGTCATGCCAGGATCGGGCTGCATCAGAGTCCCATGGAAAAGTCCAGCGCTGCCAAACTACAAAGGATGCAGAACTGTGGGTGCAGGCAGGCTTACATCAGCATATATAGGACCAGTATAAATTAAACAAGTAGGGCTCCCCAATCGGAGGCACACAGATAGGGGGAAGCGGGCAGATGCTCACAAAGGCTGGGTGGGCAGAGGCACACATGGGGACTGGGGCAGAGGCACACATGGGGACTGGGGCAGAGGCACACATGGGGACAGAGGCATTGGACAGCAAAACACTTTGGGGGCTGGGGCACTGGACAGAGACACACATTGGGGGCTTGGGCACTGGACAGAGGCACACATTGGGGGCTGATGCAGAGGCACACATTGGGGGCTGATGCAGAGGCACACATTGGGGGCTGATGCAGAGGCACACATTGGAGGCTGATGCAGAGGCACACATTGGAGGCTGATGCAGAGGCACACATTGAGGGGCTGATGCAGAGGCACACATTGGAGGCTGATGCAGAGGCACACATTGAGGGGCTGATGCAGAGGCACACATTGAGGGGCTGATGCAGAGGCACACATTGAGGGACTGATGCAGAGGCACACATTGAGGGGCTGATGCAGAGGGACACATTGAGGGACTGATGCAGAGGCACACATTGAGGGGCTGATGCAGAGGCACACATTGAAGGACTGATGCAGAGGCACACATTGAGGGACTGATGCAGAGGCACACATTGAGGGACTGATGCAGAGGCACACATTGAGGGCTGGGACACTGGACAGAGCCACAGTGTTGGGGGCAGCTCTCCATATTCCCCAGGGCCTGGCAGCCGTGACATTGGATAGGCTGCCTGTCATTACAGTGCACTGGCTGCGAGGAGCTTTCAGTCGGCTCTGCAGCACTTTGTATATCGGTGTGGTGAGTAGTCTCTGGACATTCCCTGCTCACCACACTGAGCTCCGCGAGGCCGGCGCACTGTAGTGACAGGCAGCCAATCTGATGGTTTACTAGGCTGCCTGTCACAGAAGACACTCCATGCTGCCGGGCCGGCGTGTATCGACAGCCGCCCGGCAACTCCCCCTCCCCAGGTGCTGGCCCTCCAAATACACCTGGCGGCCATGGGTGCGTCTCCCAGCGGCCACCGCCGCGCAGCTCCACAAAAAGACAGCCAGGCGGCAGGACTGACACCTCACCTCAGTTAGGAGGATCAGACACCCTTCCGCTGCCGGGCTGCCTTCAAAGAGCAGCTGTGTCTGCTGTGCCTGTGTTGGTTGTACTGCTGGACCTGGCCAGGATACTTCTGGGCGCGGTGGTGGCGGACGGCATCATAGTGACGTCAGATGCAGTGACGTCACGTGGCGCAGAGGCGGCGTCGAGTCACTGTGCATTAGCGGTGCAGGGAAGACTAATTAAGCCTTCTACTGCACTGCTGTCTATGCTACCATCTTGTAATCTCCCGGCGCAGCAGCAATGCAGGGGGGGAGGGTGGTTGAGGCTGGGGTTGAGGGGGCGTGGCCTTGGACTGGCAGGCTAATGAAGCAGGAAAATTTTTCCTGTCTGTGTAATGGCCCACACGGCAGATGCTGCTGTGGGCCTATTCTGGTGGTGGACCTGGAGCTGTAGCTCCATCAGCCCCATTATTAATCCGGCCCTGCTTCCAGTACAATATGGCACATTTTAGGGGCAAATGGGTGGTGCAGGGCCCGGAAGCCCGTCGCTCCCCGGGTCTCGCGCATGCGCACGATGGAGCTCCCTCCGTCGTGCGCATGCGCAGTGGGGAACATCGACCCGCTTGCGAGCGTACTGCCGCTCGCGAGCGGGTCTGAATGACCCCCACAGTTCAAATATTCACCTTTTTTTATTTTTTCATATCAAGACGACACCCCATGTGCGCCCAATAAGACCAAAAAACCCACAACTTCTTTTTGAATCCACAATGACCAATGTGAAACTGCGAAATCTGAATACTGCATCTTCACATCAGCAATCTCGGTTTGAAAATGAGACTGTGGGAGGTGGGGGAATGGTTGTTAGTGTCCTGAGAGGTGGGGGAATGGTAGTGTACAGTATGTCACAGGGGTGGGGGGGGGTGTTGGAAGATAATATATGGCCTGGGGGAGTGGGTTAACCCATGTCAGGGAGGGGTGTCGCACTCCCCTTTCAATGAGCCTGCGCACGCCTATACTGACTGCAGTTTAATCTCACTCACAGCAATCTCTTTCTTTTCGGCTGAATATCCCTGTGGTATGTGCAGGTTAAACTATCAGGCCATATGTATTTATTTTTTTGCATGTAAATATTGGGATAGTGATCTTGAGCTGGTCATTTTTTGGCATTTTTCAAACCAATTAGAAAAAATATGTGATATAACCCCCCTAGACAGCACCTGTCAATGATCTGGCTGTCTAAAGGTTGTAGACAAGAATACCCCATAAATATGCAGAGGTCTGTAATTGCAGATGAGGGAAACTGTTTTCACTTGCAGAGATGAGTGGAACCAGGCAAGGAATCCTGATTATCATGCAGAGGTCTGCTGGTAAGTGAGGACAATATAATCCATATGGCAGACAAAGTAAGGCAGGCTGAAGACTAGGACATAACAAAAGTACAAGAATTGACAAGGGAGGTAAGATTATCACCAGCAAGCACAGAAGTGCAAGTGAGGCCAGGCTAAAAAGAAGTTTGATTGACTCTCCTGGCTCACTCCCATGATTAACAAAATCAGCTGCACACACTTAAGGTGCGTACACACTGGGCGATAAAGTGGACGACTGAACTATAACGATATCGTTATCGTTCAGTCGTCCACTTTGTCATCCATTTTTAACCCCAAAACGATGAACAATAACGACGACGCTCGTTCCCGCGGGTCGTTCGTCATCATCGTTCATCGGGCTGACATGCAGTCCAATCTGACAATCTCGTCAAGTTGCTGCATGTTGGGGAATGGGGGAGAGAGCCCGGCGCTGAACGATATAGTTAATGATATTGTTCAGCGGCTGTGCTCAATGTCATGAACGACATTGAGCACAGCCTGCCGGGGACACACTACACGATATCGCTCAGGGAGCATATAATGTAGTGTGTACGCACCATTAGGGTTCAGTCCAATTAGGTGCTTGAGTTCTCTTGTGGTGCATGTAAGTTACCGGTGTTTCTACGCCATTCCAACAGCAGCTCGCCCCATTCCCAGCTAATTGGTTTGAGCCGAGAGTTTTAAAAATATTGAAGCCCATGGCAGAAGCTCAGGATCACCATGGCAACAGGATGCACTGAATAACATATAGAAGCTGAAGATTATCTCTGGGTCACAGTGTCCTGAATAATGCGGCCCCTCGTGCCGGTTCTAACAATAAAATCGTATGTAAGAGATTCAGCAGCAGCTCAATACCCACAGAATAGTAAAATGATAATAATACTACTTGAACAAGGTAAACTAACCAACCTCAGAAACACACCATAGGTCAAGGCAGGACAGATAGTAACTACTTAGCAGGAACTATAACCAGCACAGGTGAAATGGTAAGGCAGTTATTTAAAGGCTGGTTGGCAAATGAAGTGGAGTCTGTATTCCAGCCTTCTCCTAATGAATGATGAGCAGCACCTCAGAGACAGCTCAAGGGAGAAGAAAAGCACTCTACTGTATATCTGTCAGGCAACTGCCCTGCTGCTTCTAACAAAGGCCTCTACTACTCCTCACACCCTCCTGAGGCACTTGCTCTACTTTCCAAAGACTGGAGCCTACTACTTTTGAACATTCACGACACATTCTCAGAAGAGGACCCCCTCTTTTGAGAGCTGCTTGGATAGTCTAAGTGGCATCGCTGGGACCCTACCCAAACTTTGCTAAGGGGTCTGAAACTGTTCCACCCCTGGCAGTGTGACCGTTTTTTATCATTCAAAGCCTGGGTTTATACAATTATGTTGGATGCAGGAGTTAATTATAATATATAATCAACTGATTACATCTTTTCAGATTACATTGCGTAATGCACACTGAGTTCCTGCCTCTCCTGTAGTCGCTTCCTCTCAAAGATCCTGCTATGGCCTGCAGGTAGCGCAGCTGTCAGCAAGGGGCATATGAGTGTCTGGTGTCCAGCACGCCAGCACTAGGCAGACACCATACATGATTGTACTGTATACAGGTTGAGTCTCCCATATCCAAAATGCTTGGGACCAGGGGTATTTTGGATATCGGAATATTCCGTATTTTGGAACAATTGCTTACCATAATGAAATATCTTGGGAATGGGACCCAAATCTAAACACAGAATGCATTTATCTTCTATGTACACCTTATACACACAGCCTGCAGGTCATTTTATACAATATTTTTAATAATTTTGTGCTTTAAACAAAGTTTGTGTACATTAAACTATCAGAAAGCAAAGGTTTCACTTTCTCAGTCATGCTAAAAATATTCCGTATTTCTGAATATTTGGATATGGGAGACTCAACCTGTAATAGATTATTAAAAGACGTTGATCACTGAAGGGGCATTCAATTGTTTGTAATGTTCCCCTGCAACAGTTGTGAAGGCATTCCATAGATGTAGCTCCACTAATTTTTACTTGCAACCCATAGAGGTGCACAGGAAAATGAGCTTTACTATAATAAGGGGTAATGGGCCTGATTCAGCAGCGATCGCAAATGCAGCTATGTACGCACATCGCATGTGTCCCAATTGTGTACCACACAGATTTGGACATTAGAGTTGTGGCTTTCGGTGGGCATTCTGTGGGCATTTACATGGGGTGGCTAAGCAGACGTGTGCGTGTTGCTGATAGTGGCTGCATCCAAAGATGCAAAGCCACTAACACAAGAGGCTATAGTTAAATGGAGAAAATGCACCTGCCATAGGGCTGGTGCAAGTTACTATAGTGCACCGGTGGTGCACTGAAACAGAAATGTACCATCTCAAAGATGATGCAAGTGGATGCTTCAGTTTAGAAGAAATCGGCTGTGGTATTAGAATAAGATGCAGACTCAGCTGAAGCAAAATATGTAGTCACGGTCATGTCTGCTTCTGACTCAGAATCAGGCCCATAGTGCCATATGACCGGATATGTGGTACCAAATGCATTTGTTTTATATGGCTTGGCTTATAGAAGTATAGATCCTTTCCTACAGATAAACTTATGGGGCTAAAACTATATTATTCTCTTCCAAGAAATATATTACCTTAGAGTCAGGTTAAACTGCTTCGGAAATGTTGACTCCCTACAAGAAAGAAAGTCATTTAAAGTCTATTTGTCTCTACAATGCATAAGAAGCTCTGACCCAAGGGGAATTGACAAACCTGTATCTAAAATAACATCCCCTTACAACAGTCGCTTGGTTAGTGACGAAGCTTGCAGTGGATACCAAAATACCAGTAATCACTTAGATACTAAAATGCTAGGAAGCCTAAAGTAGTTCCCCCCCACCTTTTCCTGATAGTCCGGCACACAGACGAGCTTGTTGTGTTTGAACCTAGTAAACAGTAGTGAGGAATTTTACAGGAAGAATGTGCAGACAGATTTCCTTCATTAAAATGACTTCCTTTGTGACATTTGTAAGAATGCTGGCCAACTTTTTGCATTCCTGCAACATGTTATTTATATATATATATATATATATATATATATATATATATATATATTTGACAGTTTACTAAATTACTCCTATCCCATTTTTCCAGCTAGCAAAGTTGCAAGTTGTAAATAAAATTATATGTGAGGTCACTGGTTCCGAAACTGTCTACCGTGGCACCCTGGGGTGCCTCAGGATGCTTGCAGGGGTGCCTCAGGTTGGTGGTCCAACACCAAATCAAATTATTTATGGCCAATGTAATGTAAATATGTGGATAAACAAAAGCTCTTACCTGTCCACCACAACATAACTGAACCTAAGGATGACGGGTCAGCACAATTTACTTCACTTTACTACATTTTTCCTGAATTTCTCAATAACAAACGTTCGGCTAAGGGATGCCCTGAAAACAATGCTGATACTCTAGGGCGCCGTGATTCAAAAAAGTTTGTGAACTTCTGTGTTAGGTTATAAAATCTGGTGCAACTTCCCAGATATTTATATGTGTACCTAAGGTATTTTCTATGTTTATACCGATGGTTTACTTAGCTTTGCCATGCATTCTTCCAATTTTACAATATGTTTGGGCAATAATAAAAAGTCCCTCTGGAGTTTTCTTGGTAACATATTAAATTAAGACATGTTACTCTGTGTGTGAGCATATCCTTGTTACAGTCTTTAACTGGAAACTAAGAGGGGAATCAGTACTTTTTTTTCATCAGTTTAAAATGAACTCACTGATAAGTGTCTAATCTGAAAAATAGAGATTTTTTTCTTAAATAATTGGAATTGTGACTTTTTTTTTTGATCAGTTCAGGAAAATGTTAAACTTCTTTCTAAAAATTTAATCTTTCCTGTTCATGTGTTGGAAGTAGTAATCCCACTGACCTGAACATATAATTGATGTGTATGGAGCTCGCCATTGTTAAGCATTTTTTTCTCCCATAAGTTGTCAGTCTCTAATGACACTGGTTAACAAAGAATTTGTCCCACGCGAAAACAAAAATACCTGGTTCACCTGAAAAAAAAAATACCTGATATACTTTTACACACTGGTTTCAGAATTTTTCTATTGCCCATGGTTTTTTTTTGTTCCAGCAAAATTTCTTTAGATCATTTGGAGCCAAAATAGCCAAAAGCATTTTTCGTAGTTTGTTTAAAGGATTACAGTCAAATAAATTTCTAATTATCGATTATAATTGAAGAGAAGTATTATTAACTGCAAGAGCTAAGATAAATGATTCACTGGAAGCCTGCATAAATACGAGTGGAAATCATTATATAAAGAAAGTGTGGCCAAAAAAAACTAAACTGACTCCAGGGGAGATGTACTAAGCTCTGGAGAGTGATAAACTACCAGCCACTCAGCTCCTAACTGTCATGTTGAAAAATGACAGTTATCAGCTGAATGGTTGCTAGTGTATTACTCTCCAATTTATCACTTTCCAGAGCTTAGTGCACCCAGGGCAGAAAAATTTAGTTAATACTCCTCTTGTTTATCCAGAGAAAATTTATCTGCCTCTGTTGCACATTAATTCTTGATGAAGAATTTCGTCAGAGCTATGGATAAAACCGGTTGTGGATTCACCTATGTGAGGGATAAACTCCCCAAAATCAGTGAAGCAAAAATAAAGAAGGGTATTTTTGCAGGACATCAAATCAGGGAACTGCTTTGAGATAAAAAAATTTGCCGCAGAGCTTAATGAACGTGAAAAAATCTGCATGGTTGTCATTTAAGAGAATTTGCAAAGAATTTTTGGGATACCACAAATCAGAAAACTACCATGACGTTATAAACGACCTTCTGACCTTGTTTAGAGCTCTTGGATGCCTCTCATTTGTAGAACTTTTAAGTGGCATACACACATTAGACAATGTGCTGAAAGATATTGGTGAAAGATATTGGGTGTACACACTGAACGATATCGTTAGTGATATAGTTCAGTGACGTAATCCTGCCACATCCCTGAACAGGCACTTTCTGACGATATCGTCAAATTGGCCTGCATGTTTGCATGACAGCAAACATCGTTAATGACCCGTGGGAGCGTGCATCATTGGTCGTTTGGTGCATACACACTAGACGATTTGAACGATACAGTATATCGTTGAACGATAACGTTATCGTTCATATCGTTCACTTTTATCGTCTAGTGTGTATTCCCCATTAGACTCTCTCACTGGAAAATCTTGGGGCAATCAGTGATGAACACAGTGAGCGATTTCATCAGGATATATTCGACATGGAAAAGTGGTACAAAGAAAAGTGGAGCCTGTCTATGTTGGCAGACTATTGCTGGACACTGAAAAGAGATGTTCCTGCAGTGAAATCTAAGCGAAAATCGTATGATTTTTCATTTTGAATGTAAATTTATATATATTTTATATGTAATAATAGCCATATTGGCAAAAAAAAAAAAGTGTACACTGATTGTAAAATTCCATTCATTTTCAAAAACAATGCCTGATAGAAAAAAAAAATCTAAAACCAAATTTGGATTCAGCTTCCAAAATACTGTAAATTTCACCCATTTTACTTTATGGGACAGAAAATTATAAAAATGTTAACAAGTGTGGTATGAGTCAAACAGAGAGGCAGCCAATCATAAGCAGACATTGTTGGAAACCGCTTTGGATTGGCTGGTAGCAAAGTATAGACTCCTGACTAATTGTATGCCAGTGGGCAGCGATAGTGTTTGGATGTTATTTTTACTGCATTGGATTACTATGAATTGAAACAGAAGATTATTTTCTAGTTCCAGTTGATTAAGGACAAATAAACAATTTGAATTCTCATCGATTAAGAAATATAAAAGTTCTTTCTCTAAGTGGAAATGGGGGTTATTTGGGGAGTACTTTATTTAAATGCCTTTAAATTAGAGATGAGCGGGTCCGGTTCTTCGGGAATCGGACCCACCCGAATTTCAGGGATCCAGGATACAGCTCGGATCTCCCTGCCTGCCCCGGATCCCTAATCGAGGCAAATCCTCACGATCCCGCTGTTGGATCTCGTGGTTTTGCCTCGAGCAGCCATTTTAGAAAGTCCCATTAAATTCAATTGGCTTAATGCTTATATGCTGGGAAAGCCATCTGTTATGGCTCTCAGCCAATCAGCGTTAAGCCCATTGAATTCAATGGGCACAGGAAAGCAGGAAGATGCCGCCCATCACCCTTGCCTGACACCGCCGGCACCCCCGCTGCCGACACCACCGGCACCCAACCCCCACTGGTGGCACCCATGCACTGCCAGGACCCCCACACTGAGGACACCGCTGGCACACCCGCTCTGCCAACATCGCCGGCACCCTGCACTGAGGGCACTGCCAGCACCCCTGCACTGCTGCCCCATGTACTGAGAACACCGTCAGCAACCCCACACGGCTAACACTGCCAGCACTCCCACACTGAGGACACCACTGGCACCCCTGCACTGTCGACACTGTCAGCACCTCCGCTTTGCTGACACCACCGGCACCCTGCACTGGGGACAGTGCCAGCACCCTTCACACTCCCCGCGTATTGAGGACACCGTCAGCAATCCCACACTGTCGGCACTCCCACACTGAGGACACCGCCGGCACCCTCACACTCCTCACGTGCTGAGGACACCGTCAGCAATCCCACACTGCCGGCACTCCCACACTGAGGACACCACCGGCACCCCCCGCACTGCCAACATTGTTGGCACACGTACACTGAGGACACTGCTGGCACCCTTCACTGAGGACACTGCCAGCACCCCCACTCTGCCAACACCGCCTCACTGCCTACACCGCCAGCACCCCCGCATCAAGGACACCACTGGTACTCTCCCATTGAGGACACTGCCAGCACCCCGCACTGCTGTCACAGTAAGTGCACTATTGGTGTATCAAACCCACACTGTATCCGGCTCACACTGTATTCAACCCACACTATATCCGATCTGCACTATATCCAACCCACACTATAACCAACTCACACTGTACCCTGCACTGTATTCAACCCACATTGTAACCCACACTGTATTCGACTTGCACTGTAACTGACTCACACTGTACCCTGCACTGTATTCAACTCACACTGTATCCCACACTGTATCAGACCCGCTCTGTATCCCACACTGTATCCCACACTGTATCAGACCCGCTCTCTATCCCACACTGTTTCCTACACTGTATTCAACCCACACTGTATCCAACACTGTATCAGACCCGCTCTCTATCACACACTGTATCCGACTAGCACTGTAACCGACTCACACTGTATCCAACCCACACTGTATCCAACACTATGGGCCAAATGTAATAGGTTGCGAATTTGTAAAAAATGCGAGTTTAGCACTAAACTCGCATTTTTTACTCACTCGCAATTTAATATAATAGGGTGCGACTATAGTAAAACTCACAATTTGATGGCTTTACTATAACTCGCAAAAAAACCATCTCTCATCCAGATGTTTTCCCATTCTCTAGATAGAACTCAGGCACTTGCATGTAATAGAGTGCAAGTGCTTCACTCGCACATATCACTCGCAAAAACAAGTGACCAGCTTCAGGATAGCGAGTTTATCCTGAGCAGGTCAGAGTAACACAGATACATGCACATACTGTATCCATGAGATACATGCATGTTTCTGTGTGTACATATGAAAATACTTTTTTTCTAAAAAAAAAAAGTTGTGCACCCCCTCCCCAGAAGTATAACCAGTCCTGAGCTCTGTACAACCTATGCTGGTTTTTAAAATACATGGGCCAAAATGTGTAGGGGTCCCCTGTAATTTCCATAACCAGCACCAGACTCTTTCTAGCGAGGGGGTAATGCCACAGCCAGGGAAACCCTTTCACCGGTTTCCCTGGCCAAAGCATTACCCCTGACAGCTAGACAGCCCAGGCCTGGGGAGGTGGGGACCCCCCCAATAAAGGGATCCCCCTCTCCAGGGCACTCCAGGCTGATAGCACAGGTATATCCCCCGCACCCTTGGCCGGTGGGCACGGGTTGATAGTGTTAGTGTGTTGTAAAAATTAGATGTGAAAATGTTGTCTTTAGCTGTGGAACTACAGGTCCCAGCAAGTATCCCCCGCATTCTGGTACTTGGAGAACCACAAGTACCAGCATGCGGGGATTTACGGGCCCGCTGGTACCTGTAGTTCCACAGCAAAGGAAATACTTAAAAAAAACACAGAACACACACACTGTGACAGTAAAAGTTTATTATAACATACATGCACACACACTCACACATACTCACCTAGTATCCCTGATGCCATCATGTCCCCTTGTCCAGTAGGAATCCATAGGATACCTGTAATAAAAAATCCATACTCACCTCTCCTATGCGTTCATGTCCTCTTCGGTCCATGTAGACATCCAGGGGGTTAAAATTAAAAAAACGCAGAAACACGAAACCATGTTGGACAGGAGGAAAGGTATGTGTATACACATACCCTTCCTCCACGAAAATGACTGGGGCTCACGTGTGCCCAGTCATTGCAGGAGCCAATCAGTGGGTGTTTCCGTCAGAGCTTCCCGCTGATTGGCTGTGCGCAGTCAGCCTGTCTCCTCCATAGACTTCAATGGGGTGAAATCTCCATTGAAGTCTATGGTGAAAACCGCTACATTGTATCCAATGATGTAACTACAAGGTTCACCTCAAGTAACCATTTCCTATTTATTTTGCTGTGGAACTACAGGTACCAGCAGGCCCGTAATACCCTGCATGCTGGTACTTGTGGTTCTCCAAGTACCAGCATGCAGGGGAATCTTGCTGGGACCTGTAGTTCCACAGCTAAAGACAATATTTTCACATCCAATTTTTACAAAACACTAACACTATCAACCCGGCACCCACCGGCCAGGGGTGCTGGGGATAGCTCTGGGCTATCAGACTAGGCCTGCGGTGCCCTGGAGAGGGGGATCCTTTATTGGGGGGTCCCCACCTCCCCAGCTGTGAAAGGGTTTCCCTAGCTGTGGCATTACCCCCCCCAGCCCCCGCTAAAAAGAGTACGGTGCTGGTTATTGAATTTACAGGGGATCCCTCCTTTAGCTGGGCTAAAGGAGGCAGAGACAATGTCGAGTGCCAGGCAGACAGTAGGAAAGTATTCAACTTCCCTGCTCTTTTCGTTTCGCAGAACAGATTATGCCCACATTATGACTAAAGAGGGGGAGAGACCCAGATGTAGAAGCCCTCAGCAACCAGTAAAGGGTCATTGCAGAGGCAATGTGTCTACATTAAATAGGAAGATGGAAGCTCTATAACAGAGGAAAAGAGGGTGGGATGTGCTAAGTGAGGAAGGACTGGGGCAGCAGAAGTGCACGAAAGTCTGTGGAGAACATCATGTAGAGCTTTGAGTGACAGTTATGATGAATACAGAGAAGCAGAGCTGTGATTAAGGACCTATTCATCATTGGGGGCTGTATGGCCCATAATGTGAGTATCCAACTTGCCGTGAGTGGCAGCAGGGGATACTTAAATACCAGAGCAATGCTGATGGATATGCTGGTTTGAACATAAACTTGTAAAAAACAGTAAAGAAAGACTGCAAAGGAAATGTAGGTTTGCTCAGAGTCTTGTAAAATATAGCAAAATGCACTTAGGAATGGAAATGTACAAGGAAATAGCAGTTGGTAGCTTCAGACAAGCCTGGAGGCTGGATTAACAGATGCACTTGGTAAGGCAAATAAAGACTGGAAATAGCAGCTACAATCAGGAGCTAAGGTACTGATCTGTGAGCCAGACAGGGAGAGTCAGAGACCAGGAGTCTGACACCAAAGTTCTGACATGATGATCCGGCCCATATGGACTTAATAAGCAGGTTTAAATAAGGCAGTCACAGGTGCAGCCCACAGCTGCTGAATCAGCTAATTAACCCAGACTTGCAACAATCACAGACAGCATAGGATCAGACTGGTTAGAACAGTGGTTCCCAAACTCGGTCCAGAAGGCACCCTAAGAGTCCATGTTTTCAGGTTATCCATACTTAAGCATAGTTAACTTAATTAATACCTGGACTAGGGTAGCTTGAGGACCAAGTTTAGTAACCCTTGGTCTAGAATATGATGGAGTTACACCACTGGGGAGAACAGCACCACTGGTAGACCAGTAGTACTGCAACAGATCAAGACACTGGCTACTCATATAACTCATACTATCTTCTCAGTGACAAGAGGTTAAATTTTTTTTGTCATTTCAATATAATGAACAGGGGTCTTAAGGACTTCATTTCATTTTTCTGAAATCACTGAGGTGGCAAAGTTGCCACTACAGATTCTACAATCCAGGGGGTGGAGAAAGTACTATGCTTTTTAGCCCTAGGCTGGTAGTCTCTAGAGGGGAATGCTACAGTCTAGCCTGGGGGTGGTTTTCATTATAGTGGAAATCAGGGCTGATTTTTTGTGTGGAAATCATCCCAAGCTCTCTGGTTGAAGTATTTGGGAGCATGGGGGAGGGTACTGTATTTATTTAGGAGCTTTCTCCTTAAATGGATCATTTATTTAACTTGTGTTTGAAGTATGTGCAAATCACCTTGAAATGGTCAGTTGGGCCATTGAAATGAATGGGAAAAGTAGGGTACATGCAGGAAATGGTTTGTTTGTTCTTTTTTTTGTACAGCTCGCTTATCTCATTGGTTTTGAGACAAAACTGACTGAAACTATTGAGATCATATTTGGTGATTTCCATAGACATTTACTAAATGCCTGTGTACCAGATTGCCCTTGGCCTATACCTTGCAGTGCAGAAGTGAATGGTTTCTGTGATTTTGCAATGTTCCAAAATTTTTAGATGTTGAGGTTTCCAAAAGTGGTATTTTTAATGGCATTTTCCTTTGATAGATTCAGCTATTTGAGAAGAAAGAAAACAGAGGATTTCATGCCAATTTCTACAAGTCACTATTTACTAAATTCCCCCTTAACCATAAAAACATGAAATGTTGTAGAAGAGGTTGAGCTGAACATTGGTTTAAACTTTTCCCTGAATGCCATAAGAGTTCTATTAAAGGCAAAGACGTGATTGACCTGATTGCTGTGGTTTCAAAGCACAAAACAAATTATTAAGATGTGAGGGGATCGCACACTCAAAGCAAACAGATCTTACGAGAATAATCAGACGCAGGAAAAAAGGGCGAATGACCAGAACAAAATGTCACCAATACTAGCATGCACACTAGCCTAGCACGAGATGGGTACAGGATGCCGGTGCTCGGGATCCCGGTGCAGGCATACCGACATTGTTAGGATACCGACACCCCTCCCTCCCCGCAGCCTAAACATAGCCCTCCCCCCACAGCCTAAACCGAACCTTCTCCCCTAATGCCCAACCCTAACCCTCCTCCTAGTGCTTAACTCTAACCCTCCCCCTAACCACACTAATTACCGTCAGGATGCCGGTGATCAGGATGCTGGCACAGGGATTCCGACTGGTGTCGGGATTCCAGCACCGGCATCCAGACAGCTGGGATTTAAACTACATCCCCCTAGCACAGGACCGTCTCTGAGGTCTGAGGTACTCTGCCGCCCAGAATAGTACAATATATACATAGAGATAGGGCCATAAATTACATCATTGCAAACATCAGGTTTCAGGTACACAGGTCAGTCTCCTATAGGTCAGGGAGTCAGGACCGTCCAAGAACACGGTGGTTAATTGGTGGATCGAGTCTCTCTTGTTGAATTCAGCACACTCCTGAATGTGTACATGTTTAGCCTCAAGTTCCCGCATTATATCAGGCAAGTTTTTGTGTCACAAGGATAAGATTTAGCATCCTAAGGAGAGAAGGCCTGTTTGTCATTTAAGGGGAGAGGCTCTGTGAGCGGCACCCTGCAGCTAGCGTCCTGCTCCAGACGGGCACCATGCTCAGTGGGCGGGGCCGGCACAGGGCACAGCCGTGCCCTGTTATGGATCTGGTTATTCCAATAGTTCTAGTACATACAAGGGCAAAGGTCATTGCCACAATGTTGAATTTAGGATAAAAACTAGTGAATGTAGCCCAGGCACAGACAATGAGAATTATTTACTAGCCAATGCAATGTTGAATTTAGAATAGTGAGAGGCAATAAACAATGTTTGCTATCCCAAGATAGTGCCTACCCTCCAACATGACCCGTCCCATTAGGTACAAAACACTCTGCTCCTGGACTTCCCACCTAATTTATGATTGCAGTCACCTGTGTTGAACTAGGTAATTGATGAGACAGATGTCTGCAATCATAAATTAAGAGAGAAGTCCAGGAACAGAGCCTAATGGAACGGGTCATGTTGGAGGGTCTGATAGTGTTAAATCTGGACAGACATTCATTAAATGAATGTTAGTACAGCTTAACTATAACTAATGTTAGTATTGCATTGGTATTGTTTTTGAATCAAACGTTCACCCCTTCAAAAGGAGAGAAACTCTCATTGGAGATTTATCAAAGCTTGGAGAGAGATAAAGTGGATGGAGATAAAGTACCAACCAATTAGTTCCTAACAGTCACTTTTCTAACACAGCCTGTAATATGAGTTAGGAGCTGATTGGTTGGTACTTTATCTCTCTCCAAGGCTTAGTACATCTCCCCCATTGTCCTCAGACCTCTTTGGTGATTGGTAAGCCCTGCGGCCACCCTGACAGTTGGCCAATGACTCCACTGCCTCCGGGAGTTCCACCAATGCTCTGCAGGGAGAAGTCACATTTTATTTCTACAGCAGGATGTTCGTGGAAGGCTGCACAGTTATAATAGAGTGGCATCATTCACACAGTGCTCTGAGGACCTCATTCAGAGTCGGTCGTTGCGGCCGCACGGTCGTAAGGTAAAAGGGGTCGGATATGCAAATGAAGCGCTCGCAAGTTGCGTCGTTAAGATGGGATCGTTAGCTGGACGAGTGAGGGGAGAATGCGGCCATAAGACTAAAAATACGCCCCCTTCTCGTTCGGATTACACGTCATCTCTGGGCATATAAGGATTAATCGAGACCATCGGGAACCATTGGAGCTGCTCGTAGAGCTTAAAGTTGACCATACCCTCTCTTAAGCACTACGATCTAGTCAGTGTAAAAACCTCCCATGTCACATGTGCCATGACACTACTTAGTTAATTATGCACTCCCATAATCCGTATGCACTCCCATAAAACGCCGTTTGCATAGTCAGGCACGCCTGCGTTCGGATCTAAACTCCCCCGTTCACAAGCACCTTCCCCTGTTACCACCCACAAATGCCTCATCCTGTCACTCAAACTAACGACCTGGCTGTGTTCAAGGATAGAGCAATTTCTGATCGTAATAGCTAGTTTGCGCATGCGCATTGCGAATTTTACACATGCGCAGTTTAGCGAACATCGGTGGCATACGACCGAGCGGCCGCAACGACCGACTCTGAATGAGGTCCTGACTCCTGTCGTCAGCTATGCTGAGATGTCCCTAAGCAGTTAACTGGTGTGCCAATGGTTAGGGGCGCATAATATGTTTATTAATAATATATATATATATTTATATATATATATATATATATTTATATATATATATATTGTTTTAGCTTTAATGTTTTCATGAAGAACTTTTCATAAACAAAAACAACAATAAAGAGGTAGAGGATACAGAAAGAAAAACTAGGGAGGGGGAGGGTAACAGTGAAAACATCAAATATCGAGGCTAAATAGTCGGAGACACATTTAGGGGCAGATGTACTAAGCTCTGGGAAGTGATAAATTGGAGAGTGATAAACTACCAATTACCAACCAATCAGCTCCTGTCATTTTTCACACACAGCCTGCAATGTGACAGTTAGGAGCTGATTGGCTGGTATTTTATCACTTTCCAGAGCTTAGCACATTTCTCCCTTTAAGAGACGCATACACTCTCCAATCCCATTTTAAATCACATACTCATACTGCTTCTGGTAAACTGCTCATTATACCCCATAACTAGGAATGCTTGTCCCGACTGCTGGGAATACTGCTCGACCAAGTAGAGCACTGGGCAGGTGGGCGTGCATCTGCCATTGGTGTGTGTGGCAGTTCAAAAGTGATTTCAGGGGACAGAAAGGGTTAGAAGCAACCAGTGCCTCAGAGTAAATAGGTATAACCCCCAGAGTATGTGACCATGATAGTCACTCCTGCTCATGCGATGGGTTAAATTTGCTTCCATCCAAGTTCCAAAAATTGGAATATGAGTAGGTAAGCATTTGCAGAAACATATCCCCACATTGCAAACCATATATTGCATTATCTAGTACAGTCTAGAAAAACAGGTCCTTTATTTTGGGCTAAGATAAGTTTTGGTGAAGTCATTTTATTCAGTAATATCAATAAATATTATAGTTGCAAAATGTCTGAGAATCGGAAGAATAAAAAGAAACCCAGCCATAGAGTAACACTAATGTGTTTACAATGGAGCTATAACAAATACTTACACTTTTGTCATAACTTATGCGTTATATATTTTCATAGCAGTCAGATTCATTTTAAGATCTGTTCCTTTACCACACTGATAAATTATTATTTTAAAGTGTACCTGTTGGCTTCACACTATGAGGCAATGACCTCATGCATGAGGTACAAAGAGCATACCTGCCAAATTCAATATTATTCTACAGTGTGATCATCATTGTGAAGTAAGCCCGGCTGCCTCTGCTTATTTAATTGCAAGAACAAGAACAACTAATATGGCAACTAATATGGCTTGTGAAGCACGCAGCCAGACTTTTATGCCGTAACATTCTGCAAAATGAATGTATCAAATTAACAAGACAATGTTAACATGGGACAAAAATGATATATGTATGCAGATACAATATGCAGCTGCCAGGCTATTAACCAACCAGCCCCGTTCCAGCCACATAACACCCATTCTCTATTCCCTTCACTGGCAGCATGTAAGATGGAGAATCTATTTTAAGATTGTCTTACTGACTCTCAAAGCCCTACATAACCAGGGTCCAATGCACCTGAAGCAGCTTCTCACTCCTTACTGGCCTGCTGGATTACTGTGATCTGGAGATGAAGGACTATTGGCAGTACCTAGAGTCTCCCTGACTTCATCTGAGGGGTTGAGATTTTAGCTTTGTGGCTCCGACTCTATGTAACTCACTTCCCTGCACAGTTCGATAAGCCTCCACTCCAGAATCTTTCAAAAACAGACTCAAGACTCACCTATTTATTCACACATTTCACTAATGTTCTTCACAAATGTTTCTCTTTTCTGATTATTTTGTGTTTTAAATGCAAATGGAAAGCACTTTGAGTCCTATTGGAAGAAAAATGCTATTTAAATAACATTATTATTATTATTATTATTATTATTATTATTATAATATATGTAGTGTACTGCACACCACAAAATGAATTCACTATTTACATCTCTGACCTTATCTCCCATTACACTCCCGTTCGCCCACTTCGTTCTACATATGCACGCTGCTCTCTTGCTAACTGATTACAGTAGAAGAGATGTCACCATATAGTCTCATATCACCCTTATGTTATAGCCTCTTATGCTCCATAAACCACAATTTGGGGTATATAAGACTATATAATAGAGCCTCATGCCTGACATGGTTCTAATCCCATTGGCATCTGGGATGGGTTATGCATATATATATTGTTCCTCTCTATCCTAGTTCCCTGTTCACATCAGAGGTTATGGATAAGTAGAGGGCAGAACAATTGTGAAGGCATAGGGGTAGGGGGTGGGGTGCGATGAAGATTATGCCAGGGACTTAGGACCCCATTCAGAGTCGGTCGTTGCAGCCACACGGTCGTAAGGGAAAAGGGGCCGGATATGCAAATGATGCACTCGCAAGTTGCGTCCTTAAGATCGAATCGTTAGCTGGCCGACCAAGGGGAGGATGCGGCCGTAAGACAAAAAATACGCCCCATTCTCGTACGCTTTACACGTCATCTCCGGCCATATAAGGATTAATCGAGACCATCGGTAACCATCGGAACTGGTCGTAGAGCTTAAGGTTGACCATACCCTCTCTTAAGCACTACGATCAGGTCAGTGTACAAACCACCCATGTCACGTGTGCCATGACACTACTTTGTTAATTATGCACTCCCATAAAACGCTGTTCGCATAATTAGGCACGCCTGCGTTCGGATCTCCACTCCCCCGTTTTCAAGCACCTTCCCCTGTTACCACCCATAAATGCCTCATTCTGTCACTCAAACTACCGACCTGGCTGTGTTCAAGGAGAGAGAAATTTCTGAGCGCAGCAGCTAGTTTGCGCACGCACATTGCAAACTTTACGCATGCGCAGTTTAGCGAACATCGGTGGCGTACGACCGTGTGACCGCAACGACCGACTCTGAATGAGGTCCTCGGTTTGGCCAATAGACCGGCTGGAATAAAAAATAACAAAAAACAAATAAAAAAACAGACTGTATATCAGACGATATATAAGAATTGTGCAAATTTGGCGCTGGAAAGCAGCATTGCTAATACTCTTAGGACCTGATTCAGAGCCGCTCGCTAGCGCTGTGCGCAATCGGCCCGATGGTTTGCGAATGCGCATACGTATGTTTCCTTCTGCGCGTGCGTGAACTACTCTGTGAGATCGCAGGCAGCTCGCTCGCCCAGCAAAGACAGCCCAGTGAAATGAGTGACAGGAGAGACCGTTTGTGGGTTGTAACAGGGGCAGGACGCTGATAACGGGGGAGTGGAGGTGCGAACGCAGGCGTGCCTGGGTGTTTCAATGCCGTTTTTAAGGCGTGCATAATTAACAGGCAGCGTCATAGTACACGTCACTTGCCTGTTTTTTACACTAAAGTCCTCGCAGTGCCTGCGGTAGGGTAAGGCAACCACAAGCGCTGCGATCGCTCCCGATGGTGCTCGATGTACCGATGTTTTAATACACTTCCTGGAGATGACGTGCGCTAGTGGGCATCTCTACATACGCTAATGTGTGTCTGCATACACAGAGCTGTCGCTCGCAAAGCCTAAGTGGGTGTGCTTATGCCTTGGCCAGCGATTGCTTCCCATGGCGTCACTTTGAAAAATTTGCATACGCTGGATGCGAGCGATCACATCTAGCTAGTGGCTCTGAATCAGGTCCTTAGTTATTCTACTATTTATATTTGCATTAATTTTGGTGAAGTTGTGTGTAATGTATGTTTTTTTATATGTCAAACAATGGAACTATTTGACTTTGCAGGCCTGCAGTGTGCCTCAGTTGCATCATTACTTCCTACTGGATTGATAATCTTCATTCTGGGTAAGCCCACAAAATGGCTGCCACCACTGTGTGTAAGAGATGACACATAGGGCCGTAACTAGGGGTATATGTGAGGTGCTGCCCGACAGAACACGCATCCTGAGGATGCTCCGGGCACTCAGGGGTCTACTTACTAAGCAGTGTTAGGAGAGAGTGAAAAGTGATAAGACGCCAGCCAATCAGCTCCAAACTGTCATCTCACAGCCTGTGTTTGAAAAATGACAGTTGGGAGCTGATTGGCTGGCACCTTATCACTTTCTTATCACTTTTCACTCCATCTCCTAACTCTGCTTAGTAAATAGACCCCTCATTTTCTCCTGGGCGCTGGCAGCCCAGCCCCTCTCAGCATGACACCATGTGCTGGGGGTGTGGCTTCCACAGGGCGCCATAACACCCACTTACGGTACTGATGACACATGTTAAAAATATATCCATCATGCATCATTCCTCACATAAGGGGCCAAATGTAATAGGGTGAGAGTTTAGCCGTAAACTCTCACATTGGTTGAGTTTTATCTTCAAAATGGAAAAAACATCTGGATGAGAGTTTAAATCATGAGAGGTTTGCATGTTCTCGGACTCTATTACATTGCGCAAGTTTAAAAAGTGTGAGAGTTACTGCTAAACTCTCACATTTTCTAAACTCTCACCCTATGACATTTGGCCCAAGATGTTTATATAATTTAGTGTCCTTGTGTCCTGTACTGGTTTGTAAATAACTTCAATAGCTGATCATTTAATATGAAGTAGATAGATCAAATTATTATTTAATCTGCCTGCTACAGTATGAAATAATTTGAATATTTGGTCCACAGATTGGGGAAATATAATATTATGAACTGTTGAAAAAATAAATACTAGTGTTGTTTATCCATTAACTTGGCCAAAACTCTTCTGAAATTTTTTTCTAAGGAAAAATAAACATCTATAAAAAAAAGGGTTTTTTATTTATTTTCCCATTAAAACATACGTTATTTTCTTTGCAAATTTCCATGATCGTAATACAATATCATTCAGATAGCAGGACCATATAGAAGGCTGTTAGTGGCCGTAAGGAAAGTGTCAAATGGCTGATTTTTGCGTTTTTTTATTGTTTGAAAAATGATAGCCAGCAAGTGTTTTTTTCCTTCAAATTAAAGTATTTTGGGGTACAGACAAATGTCTGAAGTTTGTAAAAAGTTTGAATTAACACTTTTACCTCTCATCTGCAAGTTCTAAAACCTCTTACCCATAAATACAACACCCCACATACCGGCCCCACATCATGTACACCTCCACATACCTGTCCTACATCATTTACATCTCCACATACCTACCCCACATCATTTACACCTCCACATACTTGTCCCACATCATTTACATCTCCACATTCGTGTCCCACATCAATTACACCTCCACATACTTGCCCTACATCATTTGCACCTCCACATACCTGTCCCACATCATTTACACCTCCACATACCTGTCCCACATCATTTACACCTCCACATACCTGTCCTACATCATTTACACCTCCACATACCTGTCTCACATCATTTACACCTCCACATACCTGCCCCACATCATTTACACCTCCACATACCTGTCCCACATCATTTACACCTCCACATTCCTGTCCCACAATGCTTTACACCTCCACATACCTGTCCCGCATCATTTACACCTACGGATACCTGTCCCGCATCATTTACACCTCCACATACCTGTCCCACATCATTTACACCTCCACATTCGTGTCCCACATCAATTACACCTCCACATACCTGTCCTACATCATTTAAACCTCCACATTCCTGTCCCACATCATTTACACCTCCACATACCTGTCCTACAACATTTACACCTCCACACACCTGTCCCACATCATTTACACCTCCACATACCTGTCCCACATCATTTACACCTCCACATACCTGTCCCACATGATTTACACCTCCACATTCCTGTCCCACATCATGTACACCTCCACATGCCTGTCCCACATAGTTTACACCTCCACATTCCTGTCCCACATCATTTACACCTCCACATACCTGTCCCGCATCATTTACACCTCCACATACCTGTCCCACATCAATTACACCTCCACATACCTGTCCCACATCAATTACACCTCCACATACCTGTCCCACATCATTAACACCTCCACATACCTGTCCCACATTATTTACACCTCCACATACCTGTCCCACATTATTTACACCTTTCACATACCTGTCACACATAATTTACACCTCATCATACCTGTCCTACATCATTTACACCTCCAAATTCATGTCCCACATCAATTACACCTCCACATACCTGCCCCACATCATTTACACCTCCACATTCCTGACCTACATCATTTACACCTCCACATACCTGCCCCACATCATTTATACCTCCACATTTCTGACCTACATCATTTACACCTCCACATACCTGTCCCACATCATTTACACCTCCACATTCCTGTCCCACATCATTTACACCTACACATTCCTGCCCCACATCATTTACACCTCCACATACCTGTCCCACATCATTTACACCTCCACATACCTGTCCCACATCATTTACACCTCCACATACCTGTCCCACATCATTTACACCTCCACATTCCTGTCCCACATCACTTACCCCTACACATTCCTGTCCCACATCATTTACACCTCCACATACCTGTCCCACATCAATTACACCTCCACATACCTGTCCCACATCATTTACACCTCCACATACCTGTCCCACATGATTTACACCTCCACATTCCTGTCCCACATCATGTACACCTCCACATGCCTGTCCCACATAGTTTACACCTCCACATTCCTGTCCCACATCATTTACACCTCCACATACCTGTCCCGCATCATTTACACCTCCACATACCTGTCCCACATCAATTACACCTCCACATACCTGTCCCACATCAATTACACCTCCACATACCTGTCCCACATCATTTACACCTCCACATACCTGTCCCACATTATTTACACCTCCACATACCTGTCCCACATTATTTACACCTTTCACATACCTGTCACACATAATTTACACCTCATCATACCTGTCCTACATCATTTACACCTCCAAATTCATGTCCCACATCAATTACACCTCCACATACCTGCCCCACATCATTTACACCTCCACATTCCTGACCTACATCATTTACACCTCCACATACCTGCCCCACATCATTTATACCTCCACATTTCTGACCTACATCATTTACACCTCCACATACCTGTCCCACATAATTTACACCTCCACATTCCTGTCCCACATCATTTACACCTACACATTCCTGCCCCACATCATTTACACCTCCACATACCTGTCCCACATCATTTACACCTCCACATACCTGTCCCACATCATTTACACCTCCACATACCTGTCCCACATCATTTACACCTCCACATTCCTGTCCCACATCACTTACCCCTACACATTCCTGTCCCACATCATTTACACCTCCACATACCTGTCCCACATCAATTACACCTCCACATACCTGTCCCACATCATTTACACCTCCACATTCCTGTCCCACATGATTTACACCTCCACATTCCTGTCCCACATCATTTACTCCTCCACATACCTGTCCCACATCATTTACACCTCCACATTCCTGTCCCACATCATTTACACCTACACATACCTGTCCCACATCATTTACTCCTCCACATACCTGTCCCACATCATTTACACCTACACATTCCTGTCCCACATCATTTACACCTCCACATTCCTGTCCCGCATCATTTACACCTCCACATACCTGTCCCGCATGATTTACACTTCCACATACCTGTCCCACATCATTTACACCTCCACGTACCTGCCACACATCATTTACACCTTTACATACCTGCCGTACATCATTTACACCTCCACATTCCTGTCCCACATCATTTACACCTCCACATTCCTGTCCCACATCATTTACTCCTCCACATACCTGTCCCACATCATTTACACCTCCACATTCCTGTCCCACATCATTTACACCTACACATACCTGTCCCACATCATTTACTCCTCCACATACCTGTCCCACATCATTTACACCTACACATTCCTGTCCCACATCATTTACACCTCCACATTCCTGTCCCGCATCATTTACACCTCCACATACCTGTCCCGCATGATTTACACTTCCACCTACCTGTCCCACATCATTTACACCTCCAAATACCTGTCCCACATCATTTACACCTCCACGTACCTGCCACACATCATTTACACCTTTACATACCTGCTGTACATCATTTACACCTCCACATAGCTGTCCCACATCATTTACACCTCCACTTACCTGTTCCACATCATTTAACCTATTATTGAGCATTTTAGAGAAATTCCCCATGAAACTAACAAGTATTTATAGGAGAAAACTACTTAAAACCCTTCAAGTGCGTGATTATTACTGTAATTGGGAGGGGTGTACCAGAGGCTCTGCATTGTGTCCCTCATTTTTACCTTAAATATTTTTCCTTACTTAAGAATCGTGAATTTCCCCAGAAAAAGAGATGCGAGTTTCGAAGTAAGTAGCAAATGTATAATATGAGAATGTTTTTGGCAAAATGCTGACGGTGACACAAACATTAATACTCTTAGGGGTATATTTACTAAAGTGAGAGTTCGCCATGAGAACAGCTCACCAAACCCAACTCGCATCTAACTGAATCAACCTCAAAGTATATATATTTTTTAAAGTAATTTGACAAGTTTAAACATTATTTTGATTGTAACACCACTGGCCACCACTAGAGTACGCCAAACAACACTGTGGTGTTCAGTGGTGTAATAATTCAGATTATTTGTAATTCTGTATGAATTAAGTACCCCTACAATTATAATCACAAATGCAGATACACTAAGGGGCCTATTTTTCAAAATAGTGATAAATGCACCAAAACTTTTAGTTCTATTTGCCGCCATTCACAGCGACTTTGGAACACATTTTGCGAGAATTTACCATTGGCTGGTGCTGGGACAGCTGGTCTAATAAGCAGCTGTAAAGGCTAAACCAAACAGTTACACTTTCAATGCTAATTGTAGCAGCAAAAGTTTACACTGCTGGGCTCCATCCTGGCAGCATTGCTACGTATGTGTGATCTAAAGGGGTGTAACTATACACTAGACCACAGGTTCTCCAACTCGGTCCTCAGGACCCTAAACAGTGCATGTTTTCCAGGTCTCCTCACAGAATCGCTAGTGAAATAATTAGCTCCACCTGTGGATCTTTTAAAATGTGTCAGTGAGTAATGACTACACCTGTACACCTGCCAGGAGACCTGGAAAACGTGACCTGTGTGGGGTGCTGAGTACCGAGTTTGAGAACCACTGCACTAGACGATAAAACTGAACAATATGAACGATAACGATAATCAACGATATATCGTTCATATCGTCAAGCGTGTTTGGTCCGAACGACCAAAGATGCGTGCTCCCGCCGGTCGTTAACGATATCCCCTGTCGGCTGTACATGCAGCCCAATCTGGGGATATCGTGAGTGATGCCATGCTGCTGAATGCACCCTCCACCGTCGTTCGTCGCTGGTCAGCCCCCACCGGGCCTACCGCTGACGATGTCTCTGCATACAGACATTGTCTAGTGTATTCTTTTAGAATGTAAGCTCTTATGAGCAGGGCCCTCTAACCTCTTTTACTTCTCCCTACTTTAGTTTCATCTACTTCTTACTAGGGATGTGCAGGCTCGGATAGGTTCGAGTTTGCACGCCGAGTTCGGATTTTTCCCTAAAAAAAAATGCCAGGAATGATGATGTTTGTCCATGCAAGATGACGTTTTGCCTCTTTCTGAGTCCCGTTTTTTTGGAGGAAAAAATCCGAACTCGGCGTGCAAACTCGAACCTATCCGAGCCTGCACATCCCTACTTCTTACTCACCACTAGGGCACCTAACACTTGGCTGCTTATGCTCTGTTGCTTATCTGGGTGTTATGGTCACTAATGTAGAAATATATATTATCCATGTCCTGGTCCTGTATTGTATTGTTCTGTAAGTCGCTTGTCTACAACTTGTTTATGTACTTTGTAAGGCGCTGTGGAACATTTGTGGCGCCATATAAATAAATGATAATAATAATATGCAGCTTACAGTATGCCGCGTATGTGCACTGTGAGGGCTGGTGGAGAAGTGAACCAAACTGCAGTTTATGCATGATTACAGAGTAATTAATATTAGCACAGTAAGCGGTGATAGCGTATTGGATGACACAACCTGTTAGGGTTAATGTGGCTTTCAATGTGAAATGCAAGTGGATTGCTGGAAACAGGGGCACTGAGAGCCGTGCCAGGCCCGGGGAAGGGAACATGGCCTTATTGCAGGAGACGTGGCCATACCCTCTTAGGATAAAAAAATAAATATAAAACACATTTTGCAGCACACACACTGGGGAGAGGGCACTGTGAGCCCCCAAGCCCGGCGCAAAGCCAGGGGGGGCCTGATTAATGTGATCGCTCCCCCCACAGGCATAAGAGACTGCTGCCATTGCTGCTCAGTAGCCCCGAGCAGTCTCCCATTGCAGCCCAGCACATAGCAGCATGTGCTGGGTTGTTGTGACTGTGAGATAAGAGGGAGGGGGGGAGGGGCGAAGCCGGACCCAGGTAATTAGCACCCGCTCACCCCCCCCCCCCTATTGGCGGCTTTGGCTGGGAACAGTAGTCCTGTTGAAAGTTAATACTTGGGCAATACTTTCCAATACTTGGAAAACTTTGGGCAATGTACATGTGGTGTTAAATATGTAACGAAGTTGTTGGTGCTGGCTAGTCCACACGTGGTGTAGCTTAACCATTAGATGACAGTGTTCTTGCTGTTAGGTATTGCTGCTCTGTATGGCTCTGTATGCTGTAAGTATCCTGGGTCTGACCATCCCCATGGAACTCCAAAGACTAGTAAAGAAGCACCGAGATGCCGCACATGCCGCCTGTCTAACTGATTGCGGCAGTTCCTAGTGACCCCCAAGTCAGCCTACCTTGTCAGGGTGCTGGAAGGAAGCAGCGCAGGAGTGCACACCTTCCAACTCCCACCCTTGCTCAAGGCCTCCATCCATCACAGGACACAATGAGCATTTGACAGCTCTCTCCACTAATGAAAAACATTGAGGGTTAGGCAATGACATTCAACAAAAAAGTATTAACAATTCAAATATATTCCAGTTCACATTCCTGCAAGAAAAGACATGGAAAATCAGACTTTTGGTCAACATTTCACTGGATACATTGCGGGAAATTCAATTGTTTTTGGGTGCCCGATCTCCCAACTAAAATGACCAGGAACTATTCCATTGTTTATGCTAATGGGCGCAAGTGGCACAGGAGCCCAATATTTTTGCTTGCACCTTCATAGGTGGTGAGCAGAAATTTGTGAAAAGTCAGGCTTTTGGGTACACAAGCTGTTATTTGGGCAGCACGCCCATTACTTTGCACGGGTTTAGCCACTTTACACATCTATACCTGGTGCATTTGCTCAGGTAAAAGGGCAGGAGCCGCTGCTGCTCCTCACTAAACTTTCTTGGGGGTTTCCCCTTGTTGCTCCTCATGAAACTCCTGTTATCCGAATGGTTGTTCCCTTTAGGTATTTCACTTTCTGACACGCTTCCACCTGCAGGCATATCCAGTGACACATGCCCCTGTGGCTGTATGATACTCCTGTTAACACTAACTGCAGTAGTCTTGTGAAAACAACATCCCATGACAGTATGAGCTTTTTATTGTTAGGGCTCCAAAGATGGTAATCTTTGCCCTGATTAAAGTATCCTAGCATGATGCACTCAATGGACTTGAAATCAAGTTTGTATCTTTTCTCCTTAGGTACGTGAGTGTAAGCTTTACTTCCGAATACACGTAGTTGGTTGCTGTTTGACTTTTTACCAGTCCACATTTCCAATGGTGCCATCTCCCTGACTGCCACTGGAGGAGATAGATTGTTACGTTAAACAGCTGTTGTTGCTGCTTCAGCCCAAAAATTTCTTGTACAGATTTGAATCATTCAGCATAGTTCGTGTTTTCTAAACTATTGTTCTATTTGCTCTTCCACTAATGCCATTTTGTTCTGTTGTATAGGAAATAGTTAGCATATGTTGTATGCCATTTTCTTTCAGATACTTAGTTAACTCTCCATTCTAATATTCTCCGGCATTGCCAGATCTTAGAACTTTCAACTTTTGACCTGTTTGCTTTTGTGTCATCATTGTAGCATCATCAATGAATGTCAAAAAAGTAACACCTGCCACTGTTGAAGCCAACCTCCATTGGTTTCCACACGTCAGAATGCACTAACGCCAACGGCATTTCTGGATTCAAACTTAGGAAAGGAGCAACAAGTTTGTTTGTCCTTCACTTAATTCTCACATGATGGTCTTTCAGGACTGTCCTTTGACATCCCAGTCACCATACCACTCCAAAGCATCTGTGCATTGCCATAGGCTAGATTGCCCAACTGCCTGTGCCACAGTTCCATTAAGTGGCTTCCTTTGCAACCATTGCACTACATCCCACAGATTCTAGGGTATACAGTTCTTGATACCGGGTTGCTGCAGAAATAACAGTCGCTCTTTGATTGTACACAACACAGCAACCCTTAGCAAACTGGACTCTGTATCCTCTCCTTTCTAAAACACTTATTGCAATTAAATTAGTTCCTAATCAAGTCACAAATAGTACGTCTTCCACGTCAATGACAACTTCCTTGCCTCTCACTTTTAAGCATAGTGTTATTGTCCTGACTTCAATGGCATTTAGAACCTTCCCTCCTATACCTCGGACTTTGGTTGACTCACATACTGTAGCTTTAATGACTTGAACCAATTTTCATTACAGCTGAAATACCTTTTGGCTCCTTAGTCCATGAACCAGCAGTTCTTATGGTGCTGCTACATTTAAGGGTGACTCATTCCTGCTTTCACACATAAGTGATAAGGTGCCACTTGATACATTTGATATGCTATCTGAGGTCTTATGTCCCAACTTGTGAGACTTGAAATATCTGATCTTAGGCTTTCTGTGCTTTTAACTTTTAGACAACAGAACCAAATTCTCAGTATGTATTTTAGTAGGTATGCATTCTTGAAACTGTAATAATTTAGCATGTACAGTCTCTATAGTCAGCTTTTTAGTACTTGAATGCTACTATTAAGATGTCGTACTTTTGCATAAGATTTTGCAGCATCACCAAAGCATTCTCTTCATCTATTGTGATGCCAACTGAAGTCAATTGTTGAGAGATAAATAACATTACGTTTATGGGGTCTATTCATTATGTTAATTATCAGGGTCAAAACAGAACCAAATAAATAACATACTAACTTGCCGTGAGCGCCAGAACAATTCACCATTGCTCCGGTGCGGAGACAGCTGATCCGTAAATCAGTGGCTTCACTGCTCCTTGATGTGGATCTATGTACAAATCTGGCTGCCAAAACTCCACACCAAGGGTATCTGGAGTTTTGGCAGCCGGATTTGTGCATAGTGATGTCCTTGGTACAGATCCCACTCGCAATAACCTAGTGGTTAGAGAGATGTTTAGTCTAGGGATGATGTCTGCTAGCCGGTGGCTGAGGGCCCATGACCTATTAGCAGAGTAAGCGGTGATAGCAACCTGGATGACACAACCTGTTAGGGTTGATGTGGCTATCATTATGTAATGCGAGCAGATGAGCTGGGAGCAGACAGAAAGTTAAACAAATACTGTAAGTGTGACAAATATGCAAAAATAGAAGAAATAAGGAAGGGGGCACTGTATATGTGTGAATGAAATGCTCTTTGTTTTGATAGCAAGTTTCTGTTTCATAGGGGTAGAATTACTAAAGCTTCTAAAACAGACATAGAAACCAATCAGATTTTAGCTATCATTTCCAGTGGCGGCTCCAGGGGTGGGGCTGCAGCGCAGTCCAAGATTCAAATAGGGGAGCCCCACCAACTGCCATTTCAAGCAGTGCCAAATATAGATGGCTGGGACTCACTGGCAGTTAGTGTGGCTCTCCTATTTGAAGTTTGGACTGCGCTGCCAGGGCCAGATTAAGGCTGGTGTAGGGCCCCAGGGCAACTAAATTGTGGAGGCCCCTTTCAAGCCACACGGAGCCCCCCCTTCCCCCTAAGCCTATTGCCCTCCTACCCCCAAAACCTATTGCTCGGTTACTGACTTACCTGAGTGACGGCATGCGGGCGTGACCTCCCAGCAGAACTGCTCCCTGGTCCTCTCATCAGCGTCACGGACGTAATGTGTCACGTGGCACTGGTGAGAGGACTCGGGAGCTGCTCTGCGCTGTATGCAGCGGCATTGTGGATCGCGGAAGCGAGCCTCAATCCGGGAACAGGTGCCACTGGACACCTGTTCTCAGCAGGGTCACACCGACCCTGTGTGGGGGCGCCTCCATGTGTGACGACTGCCCCTGTCGCCCCCCCTTAATCCGGCCCTGTGCACTGCAGCCCCACTCTTGGACCCGTAACTGATCATTTCTCTATTGCATTCTAGAAAAATGATAGGCAGACGCTGATTGGTTGCTATGGGCAACACCGCCTCTTGTCTGTTTTAGAGCTTTCGGTAAATTTACCCCATAGTGTTTAGTTTCATTTCTGGATAAAGCAATACATTTCTACTAAACATAACCACACCTGTCATTTTTTTAATTGAGAAACAACCTTTAACACTGTTGATTAAAAGGTTGTTGAAACCTTAATTGTTTTCGAACACCTTTCAAAGGCACGACTGAGGCAAAATATTAATGTGCCCACATAGTTTTGTTGTTTTTATAAAATAAATCTGCAGTAATGAAACTTCAATGTGAAATCTAGCTGCCTCCATCATATGCAATAATTATCAAACCTGTGCTCTGCATATTATGCACGAGACGTAAAAGAAATGGGAGTCAGTGAAAATAAGGTTGGTCAGCTATATATGTTACTTACATAACAGACATATTTTATAAATATGCACAGCCTGCCACTCAGGTCAAGAAAAACAGAAGCAGACACACACACCATGGAATTAACTTTTGTTGCACCTTCACTGTGATTGCGAAATGGATTAGCTAATTTTGCGCAAAAAGAACCCCCCCCCCAACGTTACCCCCAACTTTTATTTTAAGTACAGAGGTGGTTGTAAAGTGGTAAGATCAGGTGCGTATCTATAATGGGTACAGGGTGTGCGGTGCACCCATATTTTCTAATACTCACCTCGACCACCACGTCAGCCATTGCAGATATGCATAAAACGCCTGGAATATGGCTGCCACTGCCAATTTTCCGATGTTTTGTGCATGTGCAGTTGGGAAATCGCAGGGAAAATGGCAGCCGGGCCATTTTCCTCCATGTAGGGGGCGGGGCTTAATGACGTGATTAGTTAATTGTGTCATTTAGCCCCTCCCCCTATTTAAATGTGCGCCAATTTGCAGTGAGGGGGTGGGACTTAATGACTCAAATTGTCAGGCCCCGCCCCCATCGCCACCCTCCTGCTTCTCTTACTCGGGCTTCTCCCAGGAAGAGAAAAAATAAAGTAGGCAAGTATGCCTAAATGATCATGCAGAATTTGCTAGTAAGCAAGTGTGTTAAATCACAAGTGTGAAATAGACACTTTTTTTCTTTGGAGAGAAAAATAAAATGTGTCATTAAAGTAGTTCAGGAGTCGCTGCAAATAAAAGCAAGTGTTTGTGAAGTGATGTATTTCTGCTGAAGAAATCAAATGTTTTAATTTGCCTCATCAGAGTTGTGTATGGTGCAGTGCAAGATACTTTGCAAAGACAATTAAAGGGACAGTTACTGTGACACATGCTGGTAATTGTAGTGCCATATCTGCAGTGTCAAGTAAAGTGGTTTGCTGTGCTGACAATTCTTTTGAAAGCAAAATGTGATACTTTAAAACAAGAAAAGCTGTTCCTGTATATATTGTGTGTCAAGGACAGATTGGGATGGAAAACCAGCCCGGGAATTTTATGGAAGCAGCCCTAATCGGGGTGGGGTCTGTTCACTGGCATCACTAGGGGGATGCGGGCCGCACAGGGTGATACCATCTGAGGGGGTGACACCAAAATAGCAGAGCTGCTCTGCTATTTTGGTGTCACCCCTTCGGTTGGTGTCACCGTGAAGCCAAGACACGGAGACAGGCAGGGAGAGATTGTGAGCTGCCCCAGCAGCTGCAGGAGCACTGGGGAAGCCCACTATGTGCCGAGAACGGGAGGCGGTAATGCCTCCAAGTTTGGCACACAATGGGGCATGGCTTTGCGGGTCACGGCCACGCCCCATTTCCCGTGAAGCCAAGCCCCTCCCATGAGCATGCACCTTCAGCTCACAAAAGGACAAAGAATCCCTGCACCAGGTGTCAGTAAGGTAAGTGACGCCTCTGGCTCTGAAGGGGTGGGGTTTGTTGAGGGGGGCTGGATACTCCCTCCTTGTAGGGCCTGATACTGAGTTGGGTGCAGTTGCGTTCTTCCGTGCTTCTTTTACAGCAGTTGCGTCTGCCCTTTTCTGGTGTACATTAAAATGTGCAAGGACTGTGATGCTCACTGTCAGTGTGTACAGACTGTGCAACCATGCTTTGTGCATCTTTAGATGCCGTCAATGGTCGCACCACTGAAACTTGCACCAGCCCTATGCTAGGTGCAGATCATTCATCTGAGTATGGCCTCTAATGTGAGTGATTCAGCATCTCTATAGTATAAGCAACCACTTTCAGTAATGCACCCATGTCACTCCAGTAACCCACCCGTACTACTCTACATCTGCGTCTGATTAGCCAACCCCCTATAACTGCTCAGGAACGCCCAACACTTCTTGGTGCCTGCACCTAAATCCATACTGCTACTCTGTACAAACAGCATCAGGATGCATCCGCTGTGCAACTCACACACATGCGCAGACAAAAAGTATTGCACAAGAAAAAAATATATACATTGGCCCCCACAGGAAAAAAACAAAACAAAACAAACACTAGGGCCTTCTATGTGCAAACACATAGGAAACTAAAAACACATTGGCCCCCACAGTAAATAAACATAATGGGCGGGACATTGGCCACCACAGAAAATAAACACAATTACCGCAACAAGAAAAAAATAAAACACATTGGCCCCCACAGAAAACAATAAAACACCTCGGCTCCCACAGAAAAGGAGAAAAAAAACACATTGACCCCCGACAGGAAATAAAAAATAGTGTATGTCCCTGGGTTGGAGATGTACTGTGTCTGAAAGATGGGGGGGGAGTGTATATTCCTGGGTTGGGGGGACTGTGTCTAGGGGGGTTGTAGAGTGGATACTGTATATCTAGGGAGCTGGGGGGGTTACTGGTATGTTCCAAAGGTGGGGGTAGTGGTTAGGGGTGGGAACTGTACTGTGAGGCCAGGGGGTAGGGCTGGTTAGTGAGCTATCTTACCTGATACAGTATATGAGTCAATTTTCTGCTTGACCCTTTCCTGAAATACAGGAATCAGCAGCTGCTGTAAGTGGCATCACCAAGCCCAGTGTGCTCTATAGACTGGCACTGCAGTTTTCTTAAGATGTAGAATAAATTCTACAATATATGCATAACATGTTATAGAGAGCCCCCCTGGCTTCTCATGAGTTACTGGGCTGTGTGCCCTCACCCCTACTATTACTTGTGAGGTCGGGCAGAAGGCAGTACTGCATGCCATGTAAGCACCATGCGGCATCACCTGATGACAGGAGACTATCCTGCTGACTAAAGAGCAGTAGCAGGGAGACTGCTCCGGGGATCGGCCGCTGACACCAGGTAGCGATGCTGTGTAAGATGTGGGCATCATGCCCTCATTGCTGCCGCTGCTGCAATGCTACTGGGCTCCTTTCACAGGAAATCCCCACACAGTTCACAGGCGGCGGACATCACAGGGAAGGACACGTGACTTGTCCTGCTGCACAGCCCCTGTGGGGACCTACTGTAACATACCACAGAGACAGGGGGTGTCTGGACAAGTGGCAGAGACTGAGGGGGGGGATACAGGATTTGGGAATTTCCAGCTTGAGTTCCACAGTGGAATGCAAATCCCAGAAGCGCGGCAGCCGGCCCCGGCAACATATGAGTCTGCCCAGGCTGACAGGCAGTGGCAGCCGGCCCGGCAGAGAAGAGCATTGGACCGGCCCAACGGGAACCTTCCCGATTTCCCGGTGGCCCAATCTGCCCCTGATGTGTGCGGAGAAATATAGAGAAAAAGAAGCATGCTCCAAAAAATGGTTGGTTGTCTGCAAAAGTTCAGTATCAAGCTAGAGAATTGCAAATCCACAACTGGGATGTTAGAGACCCATCTGATGGGGTTCACCTTGACGTGGTGGATGGGAAAACATTTTTGGCCAAACATGTACTAAGAACCTCATTTATACTCCATGTTAATTGTAGAGTTTATCAGGATTATTTTGACTATCATTGTTCTTAGGGCTTGATTCAGCAAGGATCGCTATTGCAATCGCATACAGAGACGGATGATTATTGTGTACTGCTCATGCATCACAGTGCGCGTGCACTATTTCTTTACTGCGATTGCATTGCGATCACGCACTGCGATCACAGGGTGATCGACAGGCAGAAAGCGCTTGGGGGTGATGATGGAGAAATGCAAGCATGCCAGTACGTTTGAACGCCGTTATAGGGGAGTGCATAAATTAGCCATTGCGATGCCATATGCAGCTTGAGTGCTCACTGCGTACAGGAAAGTTAGCAATTTATAAGTGAGGTCTGTTCTGCTGTAATTGTGCGAGAGGCTCCGATGTACTTCGATGTTACTGATGTTTTGGATGTATTGCAAAGTATTACGGATGTGAGAGGGGAAGCGCATTTTGTCCATACGAGTGCTTTGCAATTGCAATTATTAGCATACTTTCGCAGCAGAACTGCGTATACGATTGCAGTCTCAATCGCATCAGGGATTCTTGCTGAATCAGGCCCCTAGTTTGCTCCTTAAAAACAAAAACTTGCAGGAAGTTCATATTAGGGGGTACATTTACTAAGAATCGAGTCTGGGAGAGTTTGCTTTTTTTTCAACTCGATTAGCTTCACCGATACTCTCAAATTTACCAAGAAGTGAGTTTAGCTGAGAGTGAAGCAGAACGAGGTATCTCCCTGAGTAGCAGGTTTTGCAGGAGATTACTCACCCGAGATTGCAGTGTCTTCTCTGCAAAACTCTCCCGAGCAAGCAGCCTGCACATATCAGCAAGTCCAATCAGCGGCCGCTAACTGATTGGCTGGTGGGACGTTCAAACCTCGTGCAGTCCCGTCAGCTGGCATTCGCGAGTTATCTGTATGTGTGGCAACACACATACAGATACTGGTCTGTGGCTCAGGTAAGTCGTTTTTTGTTTTGCCAAGTCCCGGGGATGCTATGGAGACCAGCGCCAGGATATATTTGACTATGCAATTTTTTTTGCAGGGCCATTCATTAAGGATTCTACTGGAGGACAGAAACATCTAGCAGCAGGTAAGTATGTGTGAGTGGGTAGGGGTATGACATAAAGTTATACTTGTCACGGTGTGTGTGTTTTGTCTTTTTTTAACTATATATTTTACAGTGGGGGTACAGGTGCCGGGCCACTTGCTGGCACTTGTAGTTCCACAAGTGCCAAAGGGCAGGCATGCTGGCACCTGTAGTCCTACTGTAAAATACAATAGTTTCATTCTATTTTTCACTTATTACCCCCGTACCCAATGCTCCAGGGGTGCTTCAGTCCAAGCCTGGGGTTCCAGGGGGGGGGCTACTTGGGGGGACCCCACTTCCCCTGAGATCCCCGGCTTGGCCTGAGTGGCTTGGGCTGTGATAGATCGGAACCAAACTATTGTAATTAATCACCAGTCTAAGTTCATTAGTGTATTTCAGACCCTTGCATTACTGAGATCTCAGGAGATGGAATCAACACAACATCAGTTTTGGCTTCAAGATTCCCTCTGGATATATTTGCATGTTGCACAATAATATAAAGCACAGCGTTCCTACTTTGTAACATATCAGAATATTCACCCATTATATCTCACTATAGCAGTCATTGTTATTTGTACATGTGGGAGTGTTAGGGAGGTAAGGATACACAGTCTTATTCATAACACTATCTGCATGTTTATACATTTCAAGGTTCTTCAGCTCATAGCTCAGCAGAAATAAGTCTTTGTAATATTATACATTTAAAGCTATGAATACTTAAAGGCACACACCATCTTGTGACAAGATGGAGTCTTATGTGGATAGTTTAATAACAGATTTATCAGCTGCTAATGCTTTGGCCATGGAGCCCCGGTAATAGGGTCTCCAGGCTGTGGCATCACAGCCCAGCCGTTTTGGGTCCGTTGCTGGTTTTAAATATAGGGGGTACCCTACGCATTTTTCCCCCTATATTTTAAACCATGACTGGCCTTGCAGCCTGGTGTTGGTTTCTAATTTACGGTGGAACCCTAAACATTTTCTTCCCCATAATTTTAGAAACCAGGACTGGCTGGCAAGTCCGGGGCTGGTTAAGCTTTAGGGGGGAGACCCTATGTCATTTTAAAAAAAAACTTTTAACCTTTTTTTTCTATTTACAGGCAGAAACATACATGGATCACAGTGATCTTTGTATGTTTCTGACAAACTCGCAGATCACAGGCAGGTGAATTTTTTTCACGAGTTTTTACAGGAGAGTTCTCCCTTCTCATGAGAGTTTAGAAACTCTCTGCTTGGTAAATTCCCGAATCCTATCTTCACTAGTGAAAAAGTTCTCAAGTTTTGCCAATGGTGATTTGAAGAGAGTTTGCTAACTCGCCAGTATTTTCATGTAGCAGAGGAGATCTCTCTCCCGAGTTTTGCATTAGTAAATTTGCGAGTGGGAAATAATGCCCAAACTCTCCAGAGTTTGCAAATTCTCCCAGACTCGATTCTTAGTTAATTTAACCCTAAGTGTGAAGAGTGGTGCTCCTGTACATGAAACAGTAATTTTATGCAACTGACATAAAATACGACCCATACTTGAAATAATAGGACACCCAGGAGGTGAAGTGAGTGATTTGTGAATTTTGGGAATGTGATAAAAAATTGGTGTTATAGGAAATTTAATATACAAAAATTTATACTCATCCAGATAACCTCTATTTGCCATCCTTCATCCAACAGTTTTTTTAAATTCATTGGTTGGATCTTGTAAAATTTTACAATAAAACAGTGGATCATCCAATTGTTTGAAGAATGCTTCCTCCAGATAGTATTCTTTAGTCATGAGCATTACTCCCCCACCTGTCGGCACTGCGGATAATTATTGAGTTGTCCTTTTCTACTTTCTTCACAGCTAATTTTTCATGATATGACAAATTTGATCACTTGGATTTCTTAGAACAAATATTTTAAAAATCATCTTGTGTTTTTTTTTAAATAAAAATACATTATTGAACTGGATTTATGAGTAACTGTATTAAAAGATTTCATTTTAAACTTTTCCCGACTGATACTGTTATAATTGTATATTGGTTTAATCTTTGGTGATGTTTCAACATGATCATCTTCCCATGATTCTTCTAATACCTCTAATGAACTTGAATCACCACTGTCTAGAATGATTGGTGACTATTCAGTTGTGTTAATCCATTTGCTGGCAAAATACCTTTTTCTGCATAAATTTCTAATGAAGTAGTGTAATTCAACGAAATAATTCAAAGATATTACTTATTAAGTTGATGTGTCAACTGAAGGGGCTGTTAGTGTAGAGCAGTGGTTCCCAAACTTTTTTGAATCACGGCGCCCTAGAGTATCAGCATTGTTTTCACGGCACCCCTAAGCCAAAAGTTTGTTATTGAGAAATTCAGAAAAAATGTAGTAAAGTAGTACAGTGAAATAAAATGTGCTTACCTGTCGTCCTTAAGGTGCATACACACACGATTTTTTGAATGATTATCGATAACTATATCGTTTATTGCTCAATCGTTGAAAAAATCATTCACTTTCTGATTTAAAACGATGAACGATTATCGTTCATGCACGTTCACGTTTGTAGTTCAGTCAGACTAACCAACTCAACGATTTTCAGTAAGGGAATATGCAAAAATTGTTTGTAGTTCAAAAAAATCGTTCATTACATTTGGTAAATGAACAATTTTAGTAAACTATTTTCGTTCATTTTTCCCTTGAAAAAATTTATGAAAATCGTTTACTAAAATCGTTTATTTACTAAATCGTTGTGTGTGTATGCACCTTAAAGGTGCATACACACACAACGATTTTTTGATAAATGATCGTTAAACGATATCGTTTAACGATAATCATTTGTAAAAATCGTTCACTTTCTGAGTCGAACGATTATCGTTCATTCGCGTTCACATTTGTAGTTTGTAGTTCAGTCAGACTTGTCAACTGAACGATTTTCAGTAAGTTAATATGCAAAAATCGTTTGTAGTTAAAAAAAATCGTTCATTACATTTAGGAAATGAACAACTTTAGTAAACGATTTTAGTTAATTTTTTCAAGGGAAAAAATTGTTTACTAAAATCGTTCATTAACTAAATCATTGTGTGTGTATGCAGCTTTAAGGTTTCGTTATATAGTATTGGACAGGTTTGCCCTTGTTTGCCCACATAATTACATTACATTGACCATAGAGAATTTGATTTGAAGTTGGACCAGCAACCTGAGGCACCCCAGGGTGTTGTGGCGCAGTGTTAGAACCACTGGTGTAGAGGTAAAGTTTCAATGACATATGTGGGAGACCTGAGTTCTATTCCCAGTAAGGGGCTAACTTATTATCATGTTCAATTTTTGTCTTATTTATATTGGATTCTTCGTATTATATTGAATACAGGTAGGTTTGGGTATATATAATTACATGTTTTTTTTATTATATTTACTATTTGTTATCTAGTTTTTCTTATCCATTCCAACATTCTATTCCATATATTTACTACACTGCTATGCTAACTAAAGGTAGTGTAAGGTTTCAACTACACATGTGGGAAACCTGAGTTCTGTTCCCAATAAGAGGCTAAGATATATTTGTGTTTATTTTTAATTTTGTTTATATTGGCTATCTCTTACTATATGGGAATTTCTCTAACAAATACACACAGCTCGGATAGAATAGAGGTAGTGCATTGTACTAGAATGTATGCAACATAGGTTCGATGTAGGTCAGGAGGAATTATATTTATTTTGAATGTCTCTATTTTCATTTGGTTTATTTTTTTCCTTTCTGCATTTCTTTCTTTTTATTATAATAATACCCAAGACACAGTGATGTTACAAATCAAATAGGTGTATATTGAAACATTTTATAGCATATACAAAAAGTGATGTTATAGTAAATGTGTTTCTTATTACTATGTCCAGGTTTTAATTCAGTTTGTCCAGAGCAGCAAATGATCCAACTGGGTATACCTGGAGTGACAGGCGCTATCAATAATTACTCAATAACAAAAGGAGTGCTGGTATATAAACAGCACTAGTTTAGAAGTCCCTCACTCTTTAATAAAGCTACCATAATAGGAATGAAACATGTCAGAGGAATAGGACTTCATTGCCTGGACTGATTTAAAGGACCCCGGCTATATTTCTACAGACACGTTAAAGATTTTACTACTCAATACCTGCATACTATGGCAGTGCTGACATCACTCTGATAAAGCCCATAAACAACAGACGGCTGGGACCTCAGCTGAACACTGCCATTATCTCCGGAGAGCCAGGTAACAGTTTGTACTGATTTGCGGCCAGCCTGTTAGTGAATGCCGCTTACTTACTAACGGCTGAGCCCTCTATATGCTGGGACAGTTCCTATTTATGTTCACATCATTGCAGCTCCATAGATCGTGGACTGTGGATATCGTATTGTTTGTTTGAGGAGCACCTTTTTAACCACACTAAAGAGAATTTATATCTTGAAATCCATTTATCACCGCTTTCTGGATAATTCAATTTTATGGAACTCCTTTTTTTTTTCCAATAATTCCCTGGTTGAATATTAAAATATGTATTGTACTTTTTTGATTATAGACATTGATTATTAGAAAAATTAATGTGCAATCTTTTTTATATATGCATTACATTTATATATTTTTAGATGGAATAAAAGTGTTCCCTTATTTATATACATACCTGTGTCTTGGTGTTGGTAATTTCTGCCATAGTAGAATCTTTTTATACGCGCAGTACCAAGTTTTCTTTTTTGAATAGTTTGCTCTCCACAGGTGACTGCTGCTAATATAAATTGGTTTCTTTACATGACCACCTGAAAACAAGGAACTTTGGCCCTCATTCAGAGCTGTATGCAAGTGGCTGCTCGTTCGCTCCGAGTGATGTTTGCCCAACTGCGCATGCGTACGGATTGTTATACGCATGTGCGAACCACTCAGTGCGGCCGAAATTCATGTGCTCGCAAAATAGCGAATGCCTGATAATTTGAGTGACAGAAAGAGGCGTATGTGGGTGGTAACAGGGGAAGGTGCTTGAAAACGGGGAATGGAGATCCGACCGCAGGCGTGCTTAAAGGTCAAAACGGGCGTTTTATGGGTGTGCATATTTAAAACAGCAGCGTCATTGACCACGTCACTGGGTTCTTTTATAGCCAGAACTGCTCGCAAAATTGTGGTAGCAAAAACCAACCACAAGAATAGCGAGCAGCTCATACCCTGGTCGATGTACTTGATTAATCTAATAAATAGCGGACATGACGTAGGATGCGAGCGGCCAGGGGGCGTATTTTTCCAAAAAACGAACGCAAGTTTTGTTCGCTCGTTCAGACCTAGAGGCGTGAACAGACCGCAAACAGCGAACGGTTCATTTGAATAGCCACCCCTTGTTTTAGAACGAACGACCGCAAATAGCGAGTGGCTCTGAATGAGGGCCTTTGTTCCTAAGATTGTGTGTATTTAATTTTTTTATATCCGCACTCCACTGAGCAGGTGAAAAAAATAGGGATTTTTTTTAATGTAAAAATGTAGGGACACTATGCAAAAACTCTGGTACACCCTCCCAGTGACTAATCACACACTTGGAGGGGTTTAAATAGCATAATTTGGCCAATAAAAAGACATGTCCATTTTCAGGTTAATTTTACTGAGAAGCTCAATAATGGGTTAAATGTATCTCAAGATGCAGGAAAGACTTTAAAGAAAAACACTTGTTTGCTATAATTTTTCCACCATTAATAAAAAAAATTGAAAATCAGCCATTGGACACCTTTAGGAACCTACAGTACTTTCCTTATGGCCACTATCAGCCTTCTATATGGTCCTGCTATCTCAGTTGCCACTCTTATCATTAAGGCTGCATACGCACGTAAAGATTTTCTGTCCAACCATCCAACTAGTTGATTGGTTGGAATGAAAATCTGGTAACGTATGGGAGTAACTGATGATCAGCAATTTGCTCCTAAATGCCAGAAAACAGATGAACATGGTCGTCAGACAAGTTTGTTAAATGTTTGATCTAAATACTTTGTTAAAACAAGTTTTTCTCCATTTTCCGGCGTTTGGGTGCAAATTGCTGATTGTCACTTGCTTTCATACCTTACCAGATTGTCATTCCAACCAATCAACTAGTTAGACAGAAAATCTTTAGGTGTGTACCCAGCCTTAGTCCTAAAAAAATAAAAAAACATTGTGCTGAAAAACACGTCGATGGTGACTACCACAGCACGCTGGATACAGTGACCATAAATCGCTCCAACACACTGCTGAATACATAAGGCAGGACTTAATGATTCACAGCAATTGTTGAGGATCGCAACAATACAGCACATGGTTTATTAATTTTGTGCCAGTATTCCTCAGTGCTCAACTGTCAGGTCCACACAGGTTTTTCTTGGGATCCCAGCTATCATTTGCATAAGGTGGTTCCTTGCTCCTGAGTTTTTCTATCACAAAAATGCTAATCTCTTATCTTACAGTGTACATCCTTTGCTGACATCTTCAGTAAATAGAAGGCAGAGAAATTATATCCTCCTTTTATTATCAGTGGCTTTGACATGCTATGGCATAGCAAATATACCCCGTTAGAACTAATAATTTATACTCTAAGCTGGCAAAGTGGTTCTTTGAACAACATCCATTATCTTTTCTGGGATACTTTGTGTATGGTTCCGGTCTCCAGAAGATCACCACAAAGTAAAAGCTATCTGGACCTGGCACCAACCCACTCCAGGTGACCCAATATTTTTTGGGACTGCTAATTACTATTGGCAGCCCATCAAGGGATTTTTTTTCTCCAGCCACTTTCATCACTGAATTGATCTGGAAAATCACTTTGTGATGCACCTCAAGCATTCAGTCTCCTAAAATAGGCCTTCTCTTCAGCTCCCATTCTGAGAGAGGCAGATACCTCCTTATGCAGTCTTCTTACATTATATATTGATATAGGGGGCGAAGTATGCCTTGGTTTTTATTCAGTGTTTCCTGCATTACTCTCTACCTGAGTGTTAGGTCCCCAAACTCTAGCATGTCTGATTTCTGCAGCTCCCTTGTGATTTATTTCTGTGCTCCTGTCATTGGTTTGTTTCTCACCTCAATCACATCTCATGACACTGATCCTGGTTTGTCCTGACCATATTTTTGGCTTCCACAATTAAAAAGATCTTTAACAAAGAGAGACCACTGAAAACGGTTGCCAATCTTCCCAGGAGTAGGCATACCAGAAAATGTACCCACATTTGGGTAAAAAAAAAAAAAAAAATCTCTTTATTTAGCAGAATAATTTACCAAAAATACTGTACCTTGATGCCAGAATGAAATACAAATTATGAGCAAATAATTACAAATAAAACTCTTATAGACAATGTGGGCAACAGAAGTATTATTTATTTTTAAATTTATATTATCTAAACCGACAACTCCAAAATAGAACCAAATGAAATACAATAATGACATTTGGGTAACATTTACCTTTCAGAAAGGTAAATTTTAACGTCTTAGGGTCAAATGTAATAGGGTGAGAGTTTAGAACATGTGAGTTTAGCAGTAAACTCTCACATTGGTCAGGTTTTATCTTCAAAATGGGAAAACATCTGGATGAGCGTTTAAATCGTGAGGTTTTTTTAGCCTAAAAACATGGAAGTTTGCATGTTCTCGGACTCTATTACATTGTTTGAGTTTAAAAAGTGTGCGAGTTTACTGCTAAGATCTCATATTTGGCCCATACCCTCAGAAAGCAAATTAGTACGACTTTCATAAAAGAGTAACCAAGGCAGAGCCTCATTCTTCCCAAATATCATTGTAATGGTACGAGCTTCTATAGTTACGTCTTAAGATATCATCATGTCTGGATCAATGCCCTCCAGAAAGGTCCAAAGTGGAGTGATGGAGCCAACATAATTTACTGGTGACTAGTCAAAATTTAGTGTTCACCATTTACTGTTGTTTAGTTGATGTCTGCCAATATTATAGTATTATATTTGAGGCTGTTATTACATGATATAAACTTGTGTAAAACAGAACTGGATATTGGAGACACATGTCAGCAGCTCTAGGTTTAGACAGGGAGCAGCAGATAGCGTAGGGCTTTCATATGCATTGTTTATTCTCAACATATTGAAGCGAACACAGCCTCTCTATCTGTCCTTGTGTGTCCCCACATGATGGCGACAGAGTAACAGGAAAGATGGCACAAGATTTCCAGATGGGTGGAATTCACCTTTGCCTTACTTTAAAATATTTACATTATCTGCTCCAAGAAGTTAACATATTCAAACTATAGCATATTTAGAGAAAATTAAAGGCTAAAGCAACAAATTACATGTGAGTATAACATGTAACTGCATGCAATTTACAGATTTAACCTTTTTTTTTTTTTTAAACTTCTGCAATATTCATTAACATTTCTATTAGAGATGTGCAGTTCAGTTCTCCAGAAATCCGAATCCTCACGAATTTCGTGAATCTAGACAGATCAGGGTCGTGATTCTGATCTCCTGAGAGGATTCGGATAAATCAGAGTTGCGGTTCTGTTCTTCGGCAGTTCGGTATTAGGATTTTAAATCCAGATTGCAAAAATAACACGATTTTAGCTGTTTTTAAAAACTTTTATTTATTTAATTAAATAAAAAAAAAAACAGATCCAAAACACTTGTAGGTGGTTTTGCAAAATCAAAACATGAAGATTAATCCAGATCCAAAACACAGGGGTCCGCGCACATTTTCTATTGTTGCAGCAAAATGTGACTATAGTTCATGTGCAACTTTGTCGGACTGTGAGACAACAGCAAAGGTAGAATGTCCTATAGTTTCCATTAATTACATTTCAGAAGAAACTTGACATTGACAAAGAGAGTTGGATTATATTTTATGTATAAAAAGAATTGTTGTAGCCAAATTGCCTGCATTACGAATTTAATCACGTTTGTACAATGAAGGAAAGGAGTTGACAATATGTTTTTATTTTCAGCTTAGCAAGTTACTGAACATATTAAGATGGCAGGGCAAACTAGGGGTTGTACCCAGCAGAGAGGTTACAATTTAGATGTTTGACACAAGGATATATGTAAAACAGTGAATCATGCTCAGCAGCCATCTCTGCACTTCTCATTCTGAACACCTAAGCAATTATACTGCTTGGATGAAAGATCACTTTTAATTACATCGAATGGAGTAGGTGGTAGACTGGTGGAACTGCAAGTGTTATCCAACCTCAGCTCTAGTAATCATTAAACTCAAAAATAGCCACAATAGGATTTCTGTTGGCTCCAGTGAAAATATAATGGTCCTGCAGCTTCATAGGAGTTGTACCATTACATTGTAGAGATTAGACTGGATGATGAAGGGTATTATAAAATAGAACACTGCCATATGCATTGGGGCAAATTAGTTAAACATCATCATGTTTTACATCTAACGGCTGAATTATATATCATGAATGATAGAAACGTTTATCACTTTTTTTTATTGAAAAGTTACCTTCATGGACATAAGAGATCTTTCTTAATTCAAAATGAAAACATTATCCTGAAGATGTCCACGAAACAATTTTAACAGCCAGTTAGACCATTTCAGACCAAAACATATGCAAATCAAAGTATGGGCCCAATCCAAATCCAATTGGAATCTATTATAGACTCACTACTCTAGTTGTATCTTGTAGGATCCGGCACACATGTACAGCAAACCCTGAGGTCAATCCTCTTCACCATCAGACCAAGCAATCATATCAGTCATACATGAGTACATTAATACAATAAACTTTTTTTTTTTTAGTACAAATTGTTATTGATTTTCATACATAAAAGTAGAGAATTTATAATCTTACAGTTACACCATCAGTAAAAGGCAAAGCAGAGGTAATAACAAAAGTAGTAAATGCCAGGAGGGGTTATAGGTCCAGGACAAGGGTGAGGTGAGTAGAACAAGGAGTAGACAGAGCTTTTAATTGGGCCTAGGCGATATAGAGTATGTAACCAGTAACCATAAAAATAAAAAGGGCAAATGATACAAGGAAGTCTCGGTCCCAGGGCCAGCAATAATGTGCTAAGGATACAATAAACAAAAACTAATTCAGGTGCTAAAATTACAATCAAAAATTGAATGGATATGATGAACTCCTTATAACAATTAGGTGTGCTTGATCACATGGGATTGGTCCCTATCATAAAATCCCAAACCACTCTGTTGAAAGCCTTCTTGGCATTAGTCAATAACAGAATCACCGGGAAGCCGGAATTAGAAAAGTGATATGACCTTGCTGGTGTTATCACGGGCAACTTGTTCCGAGACAAAGCCCACCTAGTCACTATGTATGAGCTGGAGAGTAGTACTTTCAGTCTATTAATCAGTGAAGTGGCATAATGTTCAACATTAAGAAGATATATGGGGCATCACTGAAATGTGGGCTTCCAAAGTGAGTTTGCTCGGAAATCATGTTACAGGCATCTACTGTAGTAATAGAGCGGCAAGGTGATCTGAAAAAGCTTTGTAGTAGCTAATTTTGAAGCCATCTGGCATGAGACTTTTACCTGAAGGAGTGGATTTAGTAGCCTCTTCTAAATTGCGTAAGGAGAAAGAGGGTTGGTATGAAATCCCGGCAGTCAGGATGCCTACTGTCAAAATGCCGACAGCAGCATCCAGATGCAGGCAATCCCGACAGGGGTCGGGTAAGTATGTTAACCCTTTTCCCCCTAACCCTCCCTTCTTGCAACCTTATCCTAACCCTCCCCCATTGGTGCCTAAACATAACCCCCCCCAAAAGCCTAACTCTAACCCCTCATGGTGTCTAATGCTAACCCTCCCCCCCGCCACTAACAGCTAAGAGTGCCCCACTTACCTTTGATCGGGATGCCGTCAGTTGGGATTTCAACATTGGTCTGTGGGTTGGCGGAATCGTCTGGCGGTTCAAATCCCGACAGTGGCTGGCTGACATGGCTGAAAATCCTGATCGTCCCAAGGTAAGTATTAACTAACCTAACCTTCCCCCCAGTGCCTAACCCTAATCCCACCCTCTAAGTGCCTAAACCTAACCCCCCCTTCCCCGCCACCTAAACCTAAGTCCCCCAGGGGGTGCCTAACCCTAAGTCCCCCCCGGGGGTGCCTAACCCTCCCTTACCCTAGCCTAACCCTAAGTCCCCCCCGGGAGCCCTAAACTGTCCGCAGCAGCGCCCTGCATCACTTCGATCGGGATGCTGGGCGCCGGTCTACCGGCATCGGTAAAATGACAGGCGTCTACATTTAGATGCCTATAATTTAACTCTCGCTGGTATAAAGCAGTCGGGAAGCCGGCTGTCGGGATTACGTCCGCCGGCTCCCGACTGCATACTGGGCTGGCGACGGGATTTAGCCGCCTATGTTAAATCCCGGGTCGGGATTACAACAGACGGCATCCCAAACATCGGTATTATAACTACATCCTGGAGAAAGGTGTTTCTAAGCTATTACCTCTGAGAGCCTAGGAATCCCTGTCTACGTGTATCAAGAGGAGATGGCAGCTTGCAGGAGAGTAATTACAGTGGGTGCGGTTGCTATGGAGCCCACAGCACAGCATTGTAGGCCCTGGGCAAAGCAATGCACTGGGGCCACTATCCAGCCATTTCCGGGAATACAAATGTAAATGTTCAATAAAATTAAATCTTTAGATTTCGATTATATAGCCATCATTGAAGTACTTGTTGCATAATAGTATAATGTAGCTGCAAAAGCAGCTCAACAGATTTGTCCCTTTCCTCCTCCAAGGTAGAGACCGTGGCACCTAGATGTAAGATACGCATGGACATTTGAGAGTTGAGACTGTCCTTCATGGAGGGGAGGGATCTAAAATCGTTGAGCATTCACTATAGTTAAGGATCAAAGGATGTGGATCAGTTGTTGTGGAGGCCTGTGCCATTGGTGCGGGAGAGGCTGGATCTAATAGTGAAGGATCTTGTGTTCTCCGAGTTGGTAGTGGTTTCCAAAAAAGGGGATAAGGCAAAAGGAGGGGGTTGGCCGTGAGGTCTCTTAAGATCTCCCTTATGAAGGATTTTTTTCCCCTTCTGCATCAGATAGGCTTGGCAAAAAGTTTTGCAATAGTAGTGAACACGGCTAAAACTGAGGTTGGTAGAGGTAACATGTCCCCATTGAATGGTCTGAAGCCGCGTACACACTTAACAATATTGCTCATGGAGCATACTGTAAAGTGTTTCCCCTGCACTTCCAGGCTCAATGTCGTTAACAACATTGAGCATACACACTGAACAATATCGTTCAGTGACGGCACCCTCCCTCAACTCCGTACTTGCAGAACCTGATATCGTCAGGTTGCCCTGCAAGGACAGGCATTGAAAGACATCGGGAGTGTGCATCGTTAATGATGTCTTGCATACACACTGGACGATATTGAACACGATGAACGTTAATGATAGTCTAGTCTGTATGCGGCGTAAAGCATTACGGCAGTCAAATGGAGGCAGATAGAGACCATGGCTCGGGCAAGCTCACAAAAATATGTCAAGCAGTATAAAGTGATAAACAAAGAGCATTAGATATTCATTAGAACAGACACTAGGGTAAGCTGACAGATGTTTGATTAGTATCCTGGTGTTGCGCGTGTCAGACATGTACTATGACTGAGCTCACCAGAATAGCATGGGAGCAGAAACATAAGGGTACTGGATTTCACTAACCCCAAACCAGCATAAGCTCACCAGAATAGCATGGGAGCAGAAACATAAGGGTACTTGATTTCACTAACCCCAAACCAGCAATGTCAAAGGGTATTCATTGATAGTGCACGTCCAAAGGGATAGGGCAGAAGACCATTGTAATACCAGATGCAAATGCCCACAACTAACTCCAGTGGATGCAGAGGCCCCCGGCAAAGCAGGGTTGAGGGTTACCAGGAGGCCTGGGACCATCACCATGGCTGACCCCCCAAGATGGCAGGTGTACCACTGGGCAAACCAGCAGTGAGTACAACAGCTGAATGGGCAGGAGAGGACGTCAGCTGGGGTCAGCAAGAGATCCGAAATAACAGATAAGAGACAGCCACTACAGCAGGGGAGTCAGGAGGCGGCACATCAAGTCCCAGAAGCCAGGCCGTGTTCTGAGGCCTATAGGTGGACCTGGTTGCCGGAGGAAGTCCGAGTGGGACAGAAGCGGCATCAGAGGAGAGCACGGGCTCTAGCGTGTATGGAGTGCATTACAAGTGGATGTCGATGGTGGATGAGGAAGCCTCTTACAGTGAGGCAGTGCAATAGCAGGAACCCAAGCAAGATGCCACCCCGTATGGGGGAGGGGCTTGCCAGGCCACTCCCTCATACATTTTTATTTATAATAATATACATTAAGAAATAAAATAAACACATTAACACAATCATTACTTGACACTGCTTTTTAAAACGTGTTAAAGGATATTTCCAGATATACATTATTTTACGCTAGTAAAACTGCATAGTTCTTGTCTTCAAGAGGCTCACTAGCACCTTTCCATTTGTAATCCCCAGTGGGCCGAACAGATTGAAGACAGCTTTATTATCATGTGGTGAGTAGGGTGATGGTGTTGGACTCTTTAGGCTGGAACCAATGTAGTTTAAGTACAAGTTCAAACGAATGCTGGTGAGGTACAGGCAAGGATTAGAGAGCAAGTCTTCAGTACATGTAGAGTTAAGCAGACTTGAGACATACAGACAAGGTATACACAGCTGGGCTTCGGTATACAGAGGGCCTGAGTTAGAAGCAGATGCTCTTGCAGCCACAACTATGTCCTTTTACGCAGCGAGACTGCATGCGCAGTCAAATGTATCATCCACCTGTGCATATTAAGACGCATATAGGAAAATCCACCAGCCCTATGGAGGTGACATTTCTCGCCTGTAAATGGCCACAAGGTTCAGTGCAACTGCATCATAGATGCAGTTGCTGTCCACGGCAACCACATCAGGCTAGCTACCCCCGTTACCACCCAGAAATGCACACTAAAGCAAATACACAATGCGTCTCCTGGCGGTAACCACCGGGATGCATGCTCAGACTGAATACATCAGCCGTTTTCGTGTGGCATTGACATTTCGTGTACCTCTGAATCAGGCTCAGAGAAACAAGACAAGAGCAAGGATTCACTGTAAACAGGAAGCTTGAGAGCATAACTGGTTTCTCCAATAATCGAGCTCAGGAAACTGGGCTGACTACCCTTAAAGAGAGGGCTACAGAGTCTGACGGAGACAGATAAAAGCACTCAAATCAGTAACATAATATAAAATGTTTATTGTGAAGCAAAATCATAAAATTGAAGCAGTATTCAATAAAAACTGTATTACGCATAAATGACACTAAACAAATTATAGTCCGGAAATCATAAAAGTAGGTATTAAAAGTCCCACAATTTTGACCACTTCAACCAATAAACGGCAATAAGCAGCAGTATAAGAATTAACTTAAATAAAAAGAATCCAATCTTAAATGAAAGTCAATGAATGTAATTAGCACTTGAAATGTTTGAAGCAGATGGACCTGCAAAGCAAGGCCCCTTTGTAGCGATATAGTTGTTACCTGCTCATCAAATGAAAGTAACCTGGCCGCCATGAGCCCCAGACAGGCCTGTACACTTTCTACCCTCCCGCACATACCTCTCGGCACCCTTGATGTTGAGTCTTACAGATATTGGCTGCAAATACATTGATCGTGGTTTAGGGGCAGTTTACTGATGCAAGAATAGGAACATGAAATGCACCTGTATATGAAAGGATGTTCATACATCTGGCTTTCTCTTATAATTGTTGTAGGTGTATATGGTCTATTTTGCAAACACAGTGCAACCCTCTATGAGTATTGCAGTCTTAGGGTCTGATTCAGCAAGGATTCTGCTTACACGCACGCAATGCAGTTGCTAATATCAGCGGTGATATGTAAATAATTGCATTCGCATTGCGATCGCATAAGGACGACCACTTCCCCTTATTCATATCCGTATACTTTAGCAAGACAATCGGTTACATTGAGTAACATCGGACCCATACGCACAGTTAAGGCAGGTCAGACCTCACTCAGGAATTGCTTACTTCAGCGCACTCTATGAGGCCTCAGGCGGCGTTTGGTTTCGCAGTGGCTAATTTATGCAAGCCCCTGCAATGCCGTCCCAACGCACTGGCAGGCCTACGTTCACCCCCCCATCACCACCCAGAAACGGCACATCCTGTCAATCACTCAGCCATGTGTCTGCGTATCCTCTGCGGTCACAGTCTCGATCACAACGACCGTCTCGCGCACCCACACTGCATACGTAGTACGCAACAATCGGCTGATTGCGTGCGTATAAGCAACTGCGATCCTTGCTGAATCAGGCCCGTAGTTTGATACTCTAGTAAAGTGTACCTTACCTTACAATGGGAGGTATCAAATTAGCCGCAACAACCCGTTTTTTTTTTTTCAGAAAAGTTTTCCATATCAATTATAGCAAATCAGTTTTCGCCATCTGAAAAGTTGTGCAAAATCCCCATTTTTGGCTGAAAATGTTGGGACTTGGTGTAGAACCCCTGGGACATTCCCCTTAATGACTAACTAGGAAAAAATATTTTTTTAATTAGCTTATTTGGGGCAATAATGATGTTATTTTTGGGTTGAACAAGGAAACAGTGCAGGAAAATGGGTTCAAAGTAGTGGGTTAGCTATTTTGCGGGGCTGTATGGATGGGGCAGGTGTTTTAAACATTGCAGGAGTCAGTGACAGGTGTATTTAAAAAATAAATAAATAAAAAGTGTCCTAAAATATACTTACCCCCATTTTATGTAACCCTAATTTAATTAGAGCATTACCTTTGGCCAAAAAAAAAATCTTTCTATAATTTTTCATTGTTATAGAAAAATGCATATAGCAGCTGTTTGACACAATATAAGAACCACAAACCCTTTGATTATGGCCACTAACAGACTTCTAAACTTTTGCCAAATATTAGTTTACCTTTTTTAGGAGTACAGGCTGATTTCACTTGTACTTTTCACCTGTCATCCCTTCAAGAATTATCATGCAAATGTGTTATCGCTGGTTTTGCAATAGGATGTGATAACCGGCAAATTAGTGTGATGGGTCCAAAAAGTTTTCTCTGGAGAAAACTTATTGTTATTGCTGCTAATTGGATACCCCCGAATATCTGAATCTGTGAATACATTCTTAATGGAGCTTTATATCTTTATGGATTGGGGCTTGGGCATAGTATGCAGCTGTGTATAAATACCAGCTCTAGCCTCCACATTATACTGTAGGTAATTGTCAGCAAGCATTAATTTTGTAGCTATTTACATTGTATAATTCACACCCACTAAATAAAGCACAGTGTTGATGGGCATGTCTAAACCTTTACAAGCAGAACCCAAATTTTCACTTATAACAGCCACCTTCCCCTTAAAGCTATTTAATGCTTATGTCTAATCCCGCCTTTTAAACTCAAAGGACCCAAACGGAACCTTCCTACACAGGAGTCTTCAGGCGAAGTAATTGACCGTTGCAGGGTATAATTCAGCATCCCGGTTGCCATGCAACAGGTGATCAGGATGCGAAAGGGACATGAGTTGGCATGTTCTAACAATGTCTGCCCTGTGAAACAATACTCATTTATTTTACTTTTATATAATAACTGCAAATAAATTCAGAAAGGAAAAAACAAATGCCAACCAACAAAAGGAGACAAATAGTTCCCTAAATGACTGTACAAAGAGAGATTCTTTATATTTAACAGCATTAGGTAATGTTATATGAGTTCTTCTAGACAATAAGGAGTCATTAAATGAACTGCAAAAATGTAGACCTATGTGTCTGCCAAGTGTATTTCAAGGTAAATACACATCTCCCTGCTCCATAATATGATGAGAAAACTTTTGTTTGGCTTAGATTCCCTCAAACCTTAAATTATGAGAGTCAGGGGCATCTGTCCGTATTACATTTGCCATTGTTTTTTTTTCAAATGTTTGATTACATTGATTGAACTACGACAAGAAATGTTCTTTTCCTCAAAAGTGGAGATTGAAGTTGCAAAATGCATCCTTTTGAAAATTTAGGGCATGTCTCCTTCTCCGCCAGTTCAAAGGATGTGGAAAAATCAAGTGCTTTTGCAGGGAGAATATTGTGTCCTATTCTGGGAAGCAGGGAATGATCCCCTACATGCAACTTCTCAATCCCTGTATCACATTTAAATATTCTCTTTCCTCAAAATGCAATCTGAGTATGCACATTTACTGTATAGGTGTTATCTACCCTCTGCAAAGAAGGCCACGGACCCTTCCAGTGTCTCCCGTCAGAAGAGGCACAATTTTGCATGCAGGCGACAACACCTTGGCTTGCTAACACATGCTTGTCTATAAAAACTGAATTTGTGCAAAGGAGATTGTCACAAAAAAAAAAAAGCTTTTATACTGTGTTTTTGCACTTGACCTTGTTATGACACAGGGGTATCTCAAAAGAGCAAAGTCCAGCTAGAGCCTTGAGGGCTGGGGACGCTTGGCGAGATGTGGCCTTTGGGCCGTTGTAGCAGCCTTGAGGGCTGATAAAGAACAAAGTCCAGCAACAGCCTTGCGGTATGGTGATACTTGACAAGATGATGCTGGAGTGCGACTTGTGCCACCTGGTTGACACAAGGATAGTGAGTACTGGAATCGCTGGTGTGCGACTTGTGCCGCCGAGTTGACACAAGCGACCGGACGCTGGGGTGCGGCCTGTGCCGCCTAGATGACAAGCAGCAGGGACACTGGATTGCGCGTACAGGTGACACTGGTGTGCGCCTTGTGTCGCCGGGTTGACAGAAGCGACAGGACGCCGAGGTGTAGGCCCGTGCCGCCTAGATGACACAAACGGCAGGATACAGAGGCTCGGTCCGTGCCGCCTAGATGACACAAACAGCAGGAGAAATACAAGACAGGCAGAGGTAATGAACACTCGACTAAACAGGAACTAACTACCAGAACCGAAAACACGTGAAACGCTATCACTGGCACCTGAGCAACCTACGGACAAGATAGAAAAAGCCACAGGAGCCATTCAGGTTAGTCCAGGAATGACAGGCAGGAGTTCAGTGATTGATAGCCCAGCGTTCACATCTCCTAGCAACGCAGCGGCTTGTGACAGACCTATAAATGAGTCGTAAAGGGAAATTTACTAACAGTCTAAACCAAAACCGACGAATACCGATGGACATCGATGGCGTTTAGCTGTCTAAAAAAAAACCAGTATTTATCATCCATCGAGTTTCAGCTTCAATCTAAACCTGACATCGATATCAGTCATTTTTTGCAGCTCTAAAGTCCTTCGTATTTGACTTTTCAGTTCAGAACCAATGGCAAATAGTTAAAAAAGTTAAAAGAGGACAACAAACTTGTCCCAACAGAAGTACTCCTCTATCATCTGTGCAGGCTTTGTTAGGTTAAAAAGTTAACAAAGTATTACAATTAAAAATAAAAAATGCTTGGTGTCCCCCTCCCACCTATAAAGTAAAAAAACCTGAAAAAGGTTTCCCCTATTCTTCAATAACAAGACGTGGGGCTGAAGCTATAATAGGACACACAGAAAACTCAGTTGTAATAAATGGATTAACACTCCTATTACAGCAAGTGGTCTGTGTCCTGCGAGCTTTTTCTGTTTTTAACCCATGAATTGCCAAGAAGACCCCCTACCCACATAACAGAAATTTGGCGAGAAATAAATTGGTTTATGAGTTTTTGTGTGAGGGAGGGAGTAATTATTTGTAATAAATATATTCACAATGTTCTTATTGTTTATAACAGTAGTTATTCACAGTGCACTACAGTTCCCAGCAAAGGCGTAGCCTGGAGTCACGGTGCCCAGAGCAAGTGTATGCTATGGAAGCCCCAGTAGTGTTCCTTAATCATGTTACACCACAGAGTAATGCCCGCACTTCATGTTATGCCACACAATAAAGTGCCCATTTCTTGCATTATGCCACACAGTAGTGCCCCTTATTCACATTATGCCACAGTAATGCCCCTTATTGGCATGTGCAGTCATGACCTAACCAGACTCACTGCAGATTCCTCCCAGTCATGGGTGCCGGGACCTGGGCTCTCTGCAGCAGCACTCAGCTGATGCCTCCCCTCAGCAGTAGGAACACAGCCACCATGTTCTCCCCTCCTGTGTAACTGACCCAGGCCAGCTGACATCAGGGCAAGGGTGGCAGCATGCACACCGGACGCAGGTACAAAACAGCACAGAGGAAAGGGGCAGAAAGGAGATCACTGAGCACCGCTGCTTAAACTACTCAGCTGTGATTCAGACTCTCAGCTGAGCAGGAGCGTGTGGAGCGTCCAACAGCTATTGCTTGGAGCACAAGTTCTGGTTGCTCCGCCTTTGCTGCGCCCCTGGGTCCCAGTGATCCAAGGATACCAGGGCATGATGGTGCTTGTAAAAAGTACAAAGGTGGGTGCTCAATGTACCCCACTGGATTCAGAAAAAAGGATTTCATGCAAGTATAAAATCCAAATGTTCCAAAAGATGCGTCTATGGATAAGTACGTTAAGACGTTGCACTGTGCAACACATCTAAAATTTTGGCATGCAAAGACATTGAATCTGAGAAACTTTGTAGACATGAGGAATGACTATAGAATAGTTGCTCAACGCAACTGCTCAGCAGAGCATCCTTGCCATACTGCTGAGGCGGCACCGGCAGATATGTCCTAATATTTTTAGGAACATGTTTTGCAGTCCCAATGTAAACTTATCAAATTACTAAAGTAATGCAGCAAAAAGGAAAATGAAGGTGCACATTGATGATCAAAATATTTATAATAACCTAAAGTAATCCATCCAGCACAGGCCAACATATTGCAAGTTTCAAGTGTCTTATTTACATAAGTTTTTAAAGCGCTGACAACATCCAACAAGTGAAGGGAATATTATTTTTTTTCCTGGAGTTCCACTATGGTTTAAAGTAGGAATCCTAATATCCTGATTTTAGTGGAAACTGTAGTTAACTTTTGGCTAAAGAGGGTCTTGTCCCAGGAACAGTTCTATCTGCATGAAATATTAGATATGGTGACCTGAATGAGATTTACCCTTACCCCTGTACTCTCTTCTCTGTATAGTTAAAAGAAAGGCTTCCTTTCACTGTATAAAACTTCACCTCCACAGAATCCAAAGGTTTGAAAGAAGGATGTCTGAAAGGAGGATGCTGTGAAGCCGTTAGGAATAGGTTCAAATTCCGAGAGGCTATTGGAAGAATGTATGGAGGTTGCACATACACCACTCCCTGCAAAAACAAAAAAAACCCTTGACCTTCAGTAAAAGTACTAGCTTTTTTTTTAGAAAAATTACAGAACCGAGATATTAACCAATAAGGAACTGTCTCAAACCACAGAAGGGTGCAAAAACAGAAGGTCCAACTGAAAAGAAAAAGAGAATACACTCTTTTTGAACCAGGAAATATAAATCTTCAACACACTATGATAATTCTTGTCCAAAACTATCTTTCTAGCTGTAGCATAGTCCCTACCACACTTTCAAATAAGCCCTTTTGCCTTAAGAATGAAGGCCTTAACAGTAATACCATTAAAGCCAGCCTTGCTAAAGTAACATGTTGAAAAAGTCCCTGTCAACAAGTCTTTAGAGGAAGACACTCCCACGGTCCCTCTGCCACTTAGAAAATGTACCTCAACTGTCTTTACTAGTTCAGAGTCCCCAGAATTCCCTAAATACTATATCTTTTTTTTACCTTCTTTACAACATGTAGCATTGCTACCAGAGGGAAAAGGTAAATCAAATTACTGGGAATCAACATAGTACCTACAAAAAAATGCCTTTGGATTGCATCTTCCTTGAACACAGGTGCTCAACAAAGATACCATTGTGTTGCTATCTGGCTGACCTTACTTTTTTTTCACCATTGAAACACTTTTGGATGAAGAGACCATTCCCAGAGTAATAAGGCATGCAGGCTGAGAGACTTCCCAGTACTCCACTCCTGGTATGAAACCCATTAAAACCGCTGAAGCATTTTGTTTCGCCCAACACTAAATTCTGCTGATGGCAGTGGAGCTCTTGGTACATTCCTGATGGCTGATGTATGCCAACTATGCAACAGATAATGTCCATTGGCAAGAGCATTTAATACCACTCTCAGTTAAGAATATTTATCAGGAGCCTTGAATCCTCCCAGAAAATGACACTGAAGAGTGACAGCCATGAATGTTCTCTGTTGGAACAAGATAAGATTCCAGGATCCGAAGACTTTCATCAATCCAAACAATCTCAGTTAAAAAGATATTTATTACAAAACAAAGTATACAGATGTGCCCAGATAGTTTGTTGCTCCATACGCTATGAAGCGCACCACGTAAGGCGCGCCACACACCACGCCATGAATCGCGCCAAACAGAAAGTATCGTAATGTAGCGTAGCACTGGAAAAAAGTCATAACGTGTAATACAACTTTTTGCCCACCAGGTGTCACTTTTCCTAAACTACATAGCGCATGCGTCTGATTTCCAATGCATGTTCTGTATCACCGCCCGATGACTGGATGACAGAAGCGGTGATTCGGTACACTATACAGTAGTACAGCGTTTTCCACATGGAATCAGGAATGTATAATAAAGCAGTAGAAGAATGTCTAATAAAGTTTTAAATCATTAAGCTCTGTATTACACACTGACTGTGTGGTTGAAATTGCACACTTGCGCCAATGTAAGTACTGTCGGCACTGTCCCAGACTAAGACTGAAGTCATGAAATCACTATAGTGTCCAAGTCTAGGAGAGCACTGAAATTGATGCTATTTTGCGCTTTAAACGCGCAGTCAGTTTGTAATACAGAAACCTCTCTCTCATACAGAGCCGACTCACTACCAGTTTCTGAAGTCATGAAATCACTATTGTGTCCAAGTCTGGGACAGCGCAGAGAGTGGTGCAAGAGTGCAAATTCAACCGCACAGTTTTTTATATACAGTACAGACACATTCATAGCGGCACACTAATTGTCCTAGCAGATGGGGGATGGTGTCCTTGGCAATGGTCACTATTCGTAGCCTTTTCAGGACACAAGGGCAGAGCTGACTGCTTACAGTAAATGGCTAACAGAGCGTCCTTTATTATGGTAATGAGAGGCTCTTGCTTGCTTCGGGGGAAGGGACCTGATGCACTGTGTGTGACTCCCGACCCACTGGACATGCATCAGAAAAACCATTGCAACCCTCCCACTGGGCATGCACCAGAGATGCCATTTATAACCCCTCGGAGCTGGCTGACAGCCACCACAACGCCAAGTGTGCTGACTGACACAATTTTGTGCTTTAAATGCACAGTCAGTTTGTAATGCAGAGACCTCTCTCTCAAACAGAGCCCACTGCCAGTTACTGGTCATGAAAAATCACTATAGTGTCGAAGGCTGGAACAGCATTGTAACTGACGCAAGTTTGCGCTTTAAATGCACAGTCAGTTTGTAATACAGAGACCCTCTCTCAAAACACAGAGCTTACCCACTACCAGTTACTGAACTCATGAAATCACTAAAGTGTACAAGTCTGGGACAGCATCGACATTGATGCAAGTTTACGCTTTAAACGCAGGAAGTTTATAATGCAGAGACCTCTCTCTCAAACTGAGCCCACTCACCCCTCGGAGCTGGCTGACAGCAACCCAGCGCCAACCGTGCTGACATTGACGCAAGTTTGCGCTTTAAACGCACAGTAAGTTTGTAATGCAGAGACCTCTCTCTCAAACAGAGCCCACTACCAGTTCCTGAACTCATTAAATCACTATAGTGTGCAAGTCTGGGACAGCATCGACATTGATGCAAGTTTGCGCTTTAAACGCACAGTCAGTTTGTAATACAGAGATCACTCTCACAAACAGAGCCCACTACCAGTTACTGAACTCATGAAATCGCTAAAGTGTACAAGTCTGGGACAGCGCAGAGTGGTGCTAGTATGAAAATTCAACTGCATAGTAATAGACAACTGAGCATGCGCAGTGATGATCTTCCATACGCCATGGCATAGCGCTACATGGCATATGACTTGGCTCCACTGGGCATGCGCCACAGATCCCATTGTAACCCCTCCACTGGGCATGCGCCAGAAATCCCATTGTAACCCCTCGCAGCTGACAGCCACCACAGCGCTGACATTGACGCAAGTTTGCACTTTTTAAATGCACAGTTTGTAATGCCTTACTTTTAAACAGCCTTTTAAACAACACTACTACAATAGTTTCACTAGTGTCCAGAGCCGACAGTGCCAAAAAAATAATAATATTATTTTCCATGGCTCGAACCCGGGACCAGCATTGTTGCAAAGCGATCACCTAACCACTAGCCAGCTATATTAAGAACCGCACATAGCAGGTTCATCCTTGTGCACTCCACCCACCCGCTGCTGTTTTTAATAATAAAAAAATTGTCTTCCTTTCCAAATATTATACAGTACTAGTACATATATACACAGTACCCCACCATTAGAGAATAATTCATCCCATCTCAGTGAAAGCTGTGCGTGCATCTCATTAATCTACAGTATCGGTTATACCGTGATAACAACTCGGGTAACTTCACTACTGTACAGTTATGTACAGTATGTGTACTAATTTGCGTCCCGTTCTAAGAGCTTACTGTATGTATGTGATATTAAAAATATTGGTTGTGCGAACATGCAAATACTGTACAGTGCATGAATGTGATATCCATCCAATTTAACAGTTTGGTATTCAGTATAAATTACAACAGTGGAGCACTAGCCAGCCAGTGGTTAAGCGCTATATTACATGCCGTAGCGTATCCTTAGTTGAAGAATACCACGGTATGCCACAAGTCCAGCCATCACGTAACGTTCCATGGTGCGACTCAGAGCCCTAAATGGCACGCCTTGAACAACAAACTAGCTGGGCACATCTGTATTATAAAATGTCACTTAACTTGCTCATTAGTGCAACCACTTAGGATATAAATGGTTAAACACTGGATCCAGGAGCCTCAATCTCCATACTTGGAGCTGGAGTCAAAGATAACAATTCCTGGTCACGGTCTGCAGATCAGTATCAGGCAAAGGCTGATGAATTTGCCTTGTCTTGAACTTTTATACCATCCTGCCAGTGAGCTCCGAACACAACTTACATATATGGGTATAAATCTGTTTCCAACTACACTATTGGTTAAATACTGATAAGAAAGTTTTAACAAACTAATGCATGCATAGATACTAAAGACAATGCCTTGGAGGTATATGAAGTGTTTAGTTTTCACATTTTTTTGTACCACCTAATGCCTGACACATTCATAAAAGCACTGAACAAAACATGGCTTTCAGCAGCCATTTTTGCTCTCCCATTACAACAAATGTTGGTCATTCATTGACACAATCCTCCAGTATCAAAAGGTGTAGGGACAAACCTTATTGAGGTGACTGATGTACTCTTCAAGCAAGCCTGATAACTTGGCCGGTCAAGTAATGCTGTGACTTGTTTCAATTTGAAATGAATTCCAATGGAATGCCCTTGAATGGAACTGTGCAAATTGCACAACCACGAAGGTTGAGACAATCCTTAAGACCTTCATGTAAAATGCATCAGACAGATTTCACTAGCCCCTGTAATTAGTTTATCTTTCCTTCTTGCAAGGACACTTTTTGTTTTCAGATGTTGAACAGCTGCCACAGAAAAACAATCCACTGGCAGGTTCTAGGTTGGATTTTTGGTAGTGGATGATCCTCCTATAGGACTCATTCATGCTAAACTCTTATAGCTCTGCTCTCTGAAAACAATCTTACTTCAAATCTCTAAACTCCTCTCTATCCTCCAACCCCAGACTCCTCTTTGCCACCTTCAATTCCACTCTGTTCTTACAGTACTTGGTTTTGCAACTTTACTTTTCCACCAAAAGTTCTACAATCTGTCAGGACATTTCTGCCTCTTATTCTCCCCTGCACACACCCTGTAACGCTGTACAAGCCACCCTTTCATTCTTCTCTCTAGTCACTGGTACCAAAGCATTCATTCTTTGTCCTCCCCCTCTACCTGCCATCTTGACCCCATTCCCTGTCATCTCCTCCACTTTCTCTCACTTGCTCCCACTTTATTAACATCTCTCCGTGGGTACTGCACCCTCTTTTAAACTGCCCTTTATCTGTCCCATCCTTAATAAACTTTCAATATATCCTGAATCCCTCTCAAACTATCGCCCCATGTCTCTTTCCCATTTGCTTCCAAACTCTTAGAGGTAAATTTATGAAGGTCCGTGTTTGCAATCTCAGGCATATCTTCCCATTTTTGCAGTGGGTATTGTTATTTTAATCTCATACTAAAGGTAAAACATGGGAGTGTTGCATCAATTCAAACTTCAAAACGGGTGTTCACGCAAATACGATCAAACACACCATCGGCCAAACTCGGAAGTACTTTTAATAGGAATCAACAGTATACAGAAATTTACCAAGATTCATGTTTGCAAATTAGGCAAACTCAGCCCAAACTAGACCACCCCATCTACAGCGGGTTTGCAAAATTACCCAAATTTGTATAGTTACAATATAAAATCAACTATTAAACAATAAAATCCAGCATGGGATACAGTCAAAATGCCGGTGGCCGGGAGGCCATCTGTCTAAATCCTAGCGTCTAAATACTGATGTTAGGGTTAGGCACCACCGGGTGGGAGGTTAGGGTTAGACACCGCTAAGGGACAGTTATGGCTAGTGGGGGGTGAGGGGAGGGTTAGGGTACTTACCAGCCCCAGCCGGGATTTTCAGCGTTCGGGCTTGCAGGGTCAGGATTTTGTCAGACGGCTTCCCGGCCGTCGGCATTTCATACCCAACCCGGGGTAAATGCAGGGAGAAGTTGGAGTAGAGGGGAGTAAGGGCAGGCAGTGCTGGGGGTAGGGGGGGGAAAGTGCAGACAGCGGCAAAGAGGGCGCTAGGGGCAGGCAGTTCTTGGGGTAGGGATTGGGCGAGGGTAGATAGCTGGCACAGTACTAGGGAGCAAGGAGGGGGTTAGGGGCTTTCAATGGTATTGCACCGAAGGGTCTCACCACACACTGGCAGTACTCTGGCACTGCACAGATGTGTTCCAGAAAACACTGGCACTGCACAGTAGGGTCCCATGGGGCAGTGATGACATCATGGATGGTGAAGCACGGGGCAGTGATGACATTATGGTGGAGGGACACGGGGCAGTGATGACATGATGAGGTGGATGGGCATGGGGCAGTGATGACATGATGAGGTGGAGGGTCACGGGCAGTGATGACATGATGAGGTGGAGGGTCACGGGGCAGTGATGACATGCTGGGGTGTGTGTGTGACTACAATTCCTGAAAGAAAAAACAATAGGTGAATGGAAAAAAAAAAAAAAAAATGTACGACTAGTTTACAATACTGACATGACATCATATGCAATGTTAAAAATGAAAGAATAAGTCTATAGCGCTGTGAGCTAACAAGCCATAAACACGGTCTGTGCCCATGCAGAAATTGCACCCCACACTCCTCTAGCACAATGACCAGTCTGTAGAATTCTATGTCACCTGTCATTATTTACCAGCAGATCACATGCGTGTTAGTGACAAAATTATCTGCCAGCCACCCATGCCGCCTCCTGTGCTCAGGCAGCATTTCCAGCCACCGGTGGGGGATAAAAATGAAATAAAAGCCACCTGCTTCTCCAAAATCTCCTTCTCAAGCTCCCGGTATTAATTGTGCCACACCAGACAGTGCAGGGGTTATCTGCTCTCTGGACCTTTTCTTACTGGCATCATCCTTGTCTCATGCTGGACTGCCCACCCTTCCTTCCAGAATCACTATGCAAAATCGTGTGGTGGAATAAGCAGCGTGGGAGGCTGTGGAATAGACTGGGATCCTAGGGACAGATGTGGGTGCAGGTCTATGTGCTTGGATATGTGTGCGCTGCTCCTGCTCACTGCCACACTGTGTCATCCATAGATAGCGGGCAGCGAGCTGGGGACACATCTCCCTCATTGGACAAGGAGGCATTGCCGTCCGCACCAATTGATTAGGGAGATGCTGGGGAAAGTTACTGAGCCGGCTGCTGCGGAGCGCACACAGCGCGTCCTGCAGGACCAGCTCATTTTTAAAAAGTGAGTCCCTCATTTCCTGTAGCGTGTAAATAAGCGATACAGCGTGTATTTTGCGATCACTAATGGGCACTTAAGAAACTTGACAAGCAGATATACATGCATAAACAAAAAAACAATTATAAACAAAACTAGAAATAAAGGCTCACTACATAAGCAATCTCAAAAAAACAATTCACAAATTCTGTGATTTTTTTTCCCCCCTGATGTATATATAATCCTCAATCCACCAGTCAGCAAATAACAGATCTGCCAATCTTAAAAAGCACATCATTTTCTTCGTAACGGTCGGCAAATCGGCTGATCCCATACACTACCAATCTATAGCCCCGATTGATCACTGAAATTCAACATGTTGGACAACCTGATTTAGCGATTGTGATCACTCTTTTGATCAGAATTGGCAAATCCCATAAATTTTTTGGGACAATTATCTGTAAAATGCCCAAATTAATTGCAGATGTAGGGGGGCATTAAAACAATTGAAATTAAAGAAACAAAACTAGAATCACAATATAATCTATAACTCATAGCACCACCTCTCTTCAGCACCCATTTATTTTCTACTCTTCAACCCCTCTCATCTATTTTTTTAGCAGTACTTATTTTTATTGTATAGATTATCCTTAGCATTACATTTTTTCTATTCAACTTTGCTGTTCTACTTTAAGCGATCACCGCCGGTGAAAAGATGTCGGGCGCAGCCGGCCATATCCGTAATTGCCGGGCACGCCCCCAAGAAGAATGATGAACAGGGGGAGCGTCTTAAAGACACACCCTTTTCTCATGGCCACACACGTGCCGGAGTGCCCTTTCTCTAGGTCCGGCACCATGCCCGGAAAGGACCTACAACAGTGGTCGCCAACCATTAATTGAGGCGTGAACTACTTTATAAAAATGAAACCTCCTGAAGAGCTACTAAAATTGGATAAAATAAAAATCTTGCTAATAACAGAACAATTGAAAGTCATTTAATGAAAATTAAAAAAATATCTCATCGAAAATAAAAATGCATTTAATTATTACAGTGCTATTGTTGTAGTTTGTAAATAAAATTTAAGCACAGGCACATTTCACTGTTAATTACCGGCTCCTAGTAGGTAAGTGCAGTAGAGGAGCAAAAGATGTAGGCAGGGCTGCTGTGTGATTTTGCGGCAGGGCTGAGCAGGAGTCACTCGCTCCGCTGTAGACACCGTGGGTGGAACCACGGGAAAGCACGTCAGGCGATTGCTGTAGAGGTTGCGGAAATCACCTGTCGTGCTTCCCTGTGGCTCCACTGATGGCGTCAACGCCACGGGGAGTACACGTCAGAGGTCACTTCCTCCTAATTGACTCGGCAGTACTGCATCTAGGTGAGCTACCAAAATTAAGACCGCGAGCTACAGGTTGGAGACCTCTGACCTAGACTGAACACTATATATTGTTATACTTATTTTTAGCTGTGGATAATGCTGTATTAGTTGACTTCAGGAACCCTCCCACTCTGTGTTCTCATAATGATGTGGTGTGTGATAATCACATATGGGAAATAACAGAAGTGTTTGGAGAATGCAGATGTGTGTTATGCTAGAACTATCTGGAAGTAACATCACTGACACAGGTGGGAGGGGTCAGGGTGAACCAAAAGTCCCTAAATTCATCATTTTTATCACACACACAATATATATATATACACATGTATACATACATATATATATATATATATTAGGGATGTGCAGGCTCGGATAGGTTCGAGTTTGCACGTGGAGTTCGGATTTTTCCCTCCAAAAAAACGGAACTCAGAACGAGGCAAAACGTCATCTTACATGGACGAACATCATCATTCCTGGACAAAAGACCAGGAATGATGATGTTCGTCCATGTAAGATGACGTTTTGCCTCGTTCTGAGTTCCGTTTTTTTGGAGGGAAAAATCCGAACTCCACGTGCAAACTCGAACCTATCCGAGCCTGCACATCCCTAATATATATATATATATAATATATATATATATATATATATATATATATGCAAAAGATAGCAGGTCGGCACCCAGAGACTAATCATGGAGGCCTGATCATATAAAGTGGTCGTGCTGAGCCAAAAAAAAGTGTGTCCCAGGGACCCCTCAGTTTGAATACCTGGAGTCCTGTTTGACCTTTTCTGGGTCCTATCTAAATGAAGGCTTTCTGTAAATCTGACAATTTAGCAGCTACACACCATGAAGCAGATTACATTGCCCCAGTAGGAAAAAAAATAACAAATTGGCCCCCACATGAAGAAAAACACACACATTGGCCCTGGTAGTAAAAAAACAAAAACACACTTTGGCCCCCACAGGAAAATATAGAAACACATTGGCACAGATAGGAAAAAAAACACTAGCACCCACAGGGGAAAAAAAAAAAAAAAAATCACATTTGCCCCAAATTTGGAAAACCAAAATATTGAACACAATAATTTAAATTCATTGCACTGCAGCCTGCCTTGCTGTGTCACTGCATAACTGTAGCGGGCGGTGGCATGCAGCTACGTCACATCATGTTGACTCATCTGTCTCTGGGTCATGCCAGGATCGGGCTGCGTGTGAGGCACCTGGAAAAGTCCAGTGCTGCCAGTCTACAAGGTTGCAGCATGGTGGGTGCAGACAGGGTTGCATCAGAATTTGTGGGGCCCAGTATAAATTAAACTAGTAGTGCTCCCCAATCAGAAGCACACAGATGAGGGGAAGTGAACAGATGCTCATAAAAGCTGGGTAGGCAGAGGCATATACGGGGGTGGGCAGAGGCACACATATGGGATAGGTAGAGATACACATGATGCAAGGCAAAGGCACACATGGGGGTTGGGACAGAGGCACACATGGGGGCAGGCAGAGACACGTGTGGGGGTTGGGGCAGAGGCACACATGTGGAAGGTGGGAGAGATAGAGAGACACACAAGTAAATATACAGTATATATAGAAAAAACACTAGCCATTGACAGACATACTGTAACTAGTGAAGATGGGGGGAGGTGTCAAAGAACTGCAGATAATTTTTTTTATACACAACCAGCAGGGGGGTAGTGTGTGGGACAGCTCTATATACGCCTGGCAGCAGTGACATCAGATTGGCTGTCTATCATTACAGTACGCTGGCTGCGCTTCGGTGTGGTGAGCTGTCTCGGGACCTTCCCTGCTCACCACATTGAGCTCCGCTGCACTGTAATGACAGGCAGCCAATCTGATTCTCTGCTAGACTGCATGCCACAGATGTCACTCAATGCTGCCGGGCAGGCAAGTATAGACAGCCGGCCGGCAACTCCCCCTCTACTGATGCAAACAACAGCGGGCCTCCCAACACTCTGGGCCCCTTAAGGTGCCCATCCACTAGACGATTAAGTTGAGCGGTTGAACGATAACATTCATAAATCGTTTGCAAAAATGTCTAAAACAACCAGCGATGCACGCTCCCGCTGGTCGTTTAGACATCTATCATCGGGCAAACATGCTGGGCAACCTGGCGATAACGTCAGGTTCAGCATGTTTGCAGATGATTGATGAGCCTGCACTGAACGACTGCTCGTAATCGTGCAGTCGTTTTGAGGTCTGCTAGTGGATGGGCAGCATAACACATGTAATCCAGGCCCTGGGTCCCAGCGGCGGTCACACAGTGCCCACTATGTGGTGGCACCCTTGTGCAGCCACTCAGCTGGGACATGCCCGAGCACCAGTCTCCCTGCTCACCACCAAACCACCACCCGCTTCCCATTTAAATTTACTGGAGGCTGTCTTCAATCCAGGAGCAGGGGCAGTCGTCACGGTGCCGCATGTTACTTCAGCGCCACTACATGGTCCAGTAAAGGCACCAATGAAATCTGCCCTGACTCCACCCCCGCTTTTTATCGCCTGCAGCCAGGCCAGATCTGGGAGAGCCAGGGATTGGTTGACACGGAGCGCGTCCCCGGGGACCCACCCATTTTGAAAAAGTCCCCGGTCTAATATACCGGGTAAAACAGGCGCTATATCGCGTATTTGAGATCACTGCATATGTATGGGAAAGGCACACCGGAGAAAGTTGTTTCAACTATATTGGAGTGCCAGAATTCTCTGCATCACTCCTAATATGCATGGCTCGCATTGGGAGCTGCACGTGCCACAGCCGCAATTAGGTCATCACGCAAATATGTGTGGTGACCCAATTTATATCAGGGTGCAATTTTATAATACTAGATATAGATGTTAGCTGTATATTTTTTAAATATGTATTAGAAGCATATTTAGACTTGCAAATGATTGTATCTGCTTCATTTCTATTTCAAATACGAAACATTTCATATTAGTGGCTAAATTTATTTTTCCAGTTTCACATCCGTCTCAACTTCAAATAATGTAATTCTGGCAATGGGATTGTCTGTTTATACTGGTTTATAGTGTTCACTCTAGGTCCGGCGCCAGACCTAGAGAAAGGGCACTCTGGCGTGCACCCGAAAAGGGTGTGGTCACGACAAAAGGGGCATGTCTTTAAGACACGCCCCCTTTTCAGCACTATTGGAGGTGTGCCCGACACTTACGGACATGCTGGGCTCCCCCCAAGCTTTCCCATTTTTCTGTGAATAGATGGTGGGAGCATGCGCCCAGCATCTGTTCACCAGCAGTAATCGCTACACTACAATCTTTCCCCACCCGCGGGACACTAAGGCCCGCAGGTGGGGACGGCACTCAGCAGGCTGTTTTAGCGGGGAGCTGCCAAAATAGCAGGGCGCATTCTGCCCTTTTAAACGGGGTGTTTAGTCGCGAGAATGGGTATTCTCCGACTAAATTTCCCGGCGCGATGCTGTTTCCGCTGCGCTAAGGGCAGAAAACAGCATCGCGCCTGTACTTTTGCTGGAGGGATGCGAGAAGAAATCCTTAGTTGGGCTTAGCAGCGCGCTGAATTGAATAGCTCCAGGAGCTCACTCCGGCGCTATTCAATTCACATTGAATCAGGCCCTTTTTCCACCCCAAAAATTAAATGTTTTTTAGGGTGAATTTAGATTTTTTTTTTGCTTAGTCGGTCATTAGAGGGGGTGTTCAAAGGGTTCTAAACCAAGTCCCCACATTTTTGGGCAAAAATAGGGATTCTGCACATCTTTTCTCCTGCCTTTGGGTGGAGAAACTTTTTCGCCTGTTTTTGCCTATGGAGTTTTCGCACATGCAAAAACATGCTGGAATGGAATAGGGCGATACTTTGGAATGTGGCGAAAACATCGCATTGGTGATCTGCTGGGCCAACTCAATTATAGTCTGAGATCAACCCTGCAGGCTGCAGTTAACATGGATTTCTGTTCGAGAGGAGATTCGAAAAGAAATTTGTGTTAAATGCCCCGACAGCGTGTGCCGTGAACGTGCTAACCCATAGCTTCAGGAACTTATCCCAGATTCTAAGGGTTAACGTGCATTAGCGTGTTAGTTACCACGCAAGGAAAAGGGGCTGTAATTGAATAGCCCAGGGCGTTAGAGCTTGAAGCTACCACCCTTTAATCTAATTGAATCTGTCCTTATGGGCTCTACTTATAACACTGTGAAAATCCCTTTTTCAATTGTCAACTTTAAAAAAAAAAAATAAAAAAAAAGGTTTGCACAGCTTTCTGCTATTCATGGAGGGAGTTACCACAGAAAAAGCAGAGGTTTTTTTTCCTGCGTTCCTCCACTTTCGGATAATGTTGCTTTCCCATACTGCTTACCGCATAACGCAATCACTAGCACATGCGCAGTACTAATTAGGGTTGAATGTGTATGCGGAACCAAATCGGCTCACGCAATCTCACTGTGGAGACAAGTGTTTCTGTTCATTGCGTATGTGTGCGGCCCGCCTGTCCGCGCATGAACTATACTGAATGCGGTCTGGAATTGTGAAAAACCCCAAGGCCTTTTTAAAAGTCTGCTGTAGTAGCAGGAAAACCGCAGCACATCGGAAGACACCAGAAGGTAATCCTTGTTGAATAACTACATAACAAAGGCATATGTAAATTACCACTATCTACAGAAAATTCTTTAGAAATAGAGCCCCATGGAAACGGCTTTGTGAATACAGTGCGGGGGAAACCTACCATAGGATATTCTTTAATTGCCCAGGTTACGGAAGAGGGTAAAAGCCAGAAACATAGTAAAAGCATTGAAGAAGCCGGAAACAATGTAAAGTGAATTGAAAAATCTGGAAACCATAAAAAATGTATTGAAAAAGCCGGAAATCCATAGTAAATCTATAGGAAAAGCCGGAAATCCATAGTAAATGTATAGGAAAAGCCGGAAATCATATTACATGCATTGAAAAAGTCGGAAACCATAGTAAACACTTCAATACGTCTACTATGGATTCCGTCTTTTTCAATACACTTGACATTGTTTCCAGCTTTTACCAACACCCAGGGGCGACAGAACGATTTTATGTTTGGGGGGGGGGGCAACATAAAATTGTTCCAGCACTGACCCCCCCCCCCCCCCTCTTACCTAAACAGCAGCCGCGGACTGTCATGGGCTGTGCTTTACAGTAATAGGCTGCACAGCCCCTGCACGGAGGATAAAGTATAATGTGCGGCGTTTTAACTTAAAAACCGTCACATTACACCTCCTCCTCCATGCGGTGCAGGACTGTGCAGCCCCTGACAGACCGCGGCCGCCACTCCTTTGAAACGTTTTTTTTTGGGGGGGGATGAGTGACAGTCACTGTGATGTGTGGTGAGGAAGAGACTTTCCTGTCATACAGGTATATTTCAGAGTCTTGATTATAAAAATAAGAAACAATTAAAAGAAATATTATAAATATTCTCTGTATTATTCTAATCATTTTTATAATTAAAACTCTGGAGTAAAAAGTGTATGGCAGGTGAGGCGCTCTGTCTACTTTTTTGGAAAGGTATATTTCCCCTTCAGTTTCTGTACCTGGAAGTGAAGTGGACTGAGGGCGGGGGTGAGGTTCCCTGCCCTTACAGTCCACCAAATAAAGAAACTTGTCCGCTCGCCACAAGATTATATTCCCCCTCTTTGCCCACGTGGATGGTAGTGAATGACGTTAGACCGTAGCTGATGACATCAGGGTACAAAAACTGAAGGGGATCTATCCACTTGCCTACCTTATCCACACATCCCTGATCAAAACACAACAAATTTCCCGCACTAGAGGCCAGGAGATGCTGGGGATGAAGTAAGAGGAAGCTACAAGCAAGAATAATAAACAGAAATTTGACAGGCCCAAACAGCGCCCCCTGACCTGTGGTGCCCTGTGCGTTGGCACCGGCCGTACTACCCTGGCTACGGCCCTGCCTGACCCCACCTATATACTCACATATAGATAGAAGAGTGCGATTCAATTAGCACCTTGGAGATATCGCTTTCTGGTTTAGTGCCTGGTACTATTCAATTACTCCAGCGACTACACCTTAACATGGATTGCTTCCTTCTGAGTGCGAGCATAAATCCGTGTTGTTAACTAGTGACTTGGGGGCTAGTTGTGAGCTTCAGGTACCTGCATCGCACCAAGCACTTAACCCAGGAGATGCATTTTACTGTGCCTAAGCCCCAGCCAGTAGTCACAATAAGAGGCACCCCATGGGTTAAGGGCAGTGTACTACACAAATGTGTGTGTGTGTGTGTGTGTGTGTGTATATATATATATATATATAGTTATATACACACACACTCACACATGGCATTCAGACACACACGTTCAGCACTGGTACGTCCATACGTTACCTACCATACAATACTGCTCCAAGTCACCAGAGCAGTAAAACACGAGGTGGCTGCATGAACTATGGGGCAAGATATCTCTTAAGCTAATAGTGTTTCTCTCTGTATAACCCCATACCTTAGCCCCATGAGGAGGGTAATGCCGGGCTATGGAAGGACAGTGGGCACGTCAGTCTGGAAGGGTAACGCTTAGTATGGAGATAATAATGAGGTGACTGTTCTACAATATCGCATGTAACATTTATTAAACACTGGGCGCCAAAAGCTTTGCACTGGCCGCTGCATAGAGCACACACAGTGGCGGGGAAAAAGGTTTCTGTTTCCACGGTAACCAAACCTTTTCCCCATGACTGACAGCCCCCCTCAGCCAACCAGCGCCCCGGAGCCCATGATCCAGGACGTCATCGCTGCCTCTTCCACAGTCGCTTCGCGGCAATGAGCTGAAATGAAATAAATAAAAAAAACAGAAGAAAAAAAAACAGAGGGGGCGGCGCCGTGGTGTTAGTTGACGGGCACCTCCGCTGTCCAACCCGTGCCCGGCCCTGCGTTCCCTCGACCAATCGAAGCGCGCCGGGGGCGGAGTTGCACAGGTTTCCAAACGCTCGGCGGCGTCATGGGCTTGAGAACTAAACGGAGATGGAATGTCCCAGTCTGAACCGGTTTCAGCCGGTTGCGAGTGTGTGGCTGCACTAGAGCAGAAGCAGCGCTTGTCCTCCCGCTCCGCCTCAGCCCAGTACCCGGATCGCACAGGCCGCCTCGCCGCCCGTACAATGTGTTAGGGGGGCCCCGGAGAGATATAGCAGCCATTCATTCCCCAGCCCTGCGCGGGAGTTCCAGTGTGTGCTGGGCCCAGGCCTGGAGACTGCCCCTCTCTCTCCCCCCATTCATTGGCGTATTACAGACTGTGCCAGAGGCGCCACAGCAGCAGAGGGGGCTCCGCGGCCACGTTACACCGCTCCTCTGGGCGCCGGATCCGGGGGGTGCAGCGCTGCTGCTACGAGAGGGTCCCACTGCCGCCGGCTGTCACCGGGTTACCGCACACTACTCTGGCGCTGAGGAAGAGGCAGCTCCCGCTCTCGGTAAGTGCCAGGCCCGGGTGTGGACGTAACCAGGGGGGTGTGTGTGTGAGACTGGCCCCACGTGTGAGGCTGGGTGTGCAGTAGGGGCACTGTGCGGGGCTGCTAGCAGAGGAAAGTTCCCTAGTAGGCCTTAGGCTTTCAGGGTGCTTTCCTGTAGCCGTGACCCCGCCGGGGGTGGGGGGTGAGCCGGGCAGGGGCAGATGGGGCTGGCCCGTACTCTGGCGACTTGCTGGCGGAGTGGAAATTTCCAGAAATGTGAGTGTGAGGAGGAGAGCAGGTCCGCCAGCGTCACGTGCTGCTGCTGGGGAGGGAGGGAGCGAGGGGCGGGGAGGAGAGGCCGAGGCTCGGGCTGCTGGGTGAGGGCTGGAGGGGGCGCAGACCTGGGGGTCTCGCCTACCTGCCTGGGAGCAATGCCGCCCCCTTCTGTGCCAGGGCTGGGGGGGGGGGGGGGTGTATGATGATAAACAGTAATGGCCCACACCCCTGGCCGCATTGCCTCATGGTGATCAGAGGCGTGGAGGTAATGTCACTCCATAACCTCACTGTCCTTTACATGTGTACAGTAGCCCGAGCACGCCTGTGGTGTCAGGAGGACAAACACAGTATACAGCCTTCAGCATCTCAATTGGGACAGATGTATTTTTCTGTCATGGTCAATTAGCTGATGGGGGATAATAGTAGCTTATTGATTGGTGTGAAAGTGTGTGATGCAGAAAAGTATCTGTCCTTCACCCTGTGAATATGCGTGTGTGTGTGTATATATAATATATATCTTTCATTTTTGTAGAGATGATTTGCACTCACATCCCACTGAGGTCGTATTATGCAGGGTGCTCCACTATAGAAGATACCAATGGTATTCCAGTAATATAGTCCAGACTATGTCAAATAGAGCTGAAATGAGGGCACTTCCTGATTTGGAATAAAATATAAAGATTTATTAATCCAACATCACGTCCCCGAAGGGTCTTTGTCAAGACAAGTCATAGAACGTCTGTCTAGCATGCATTGTGTGTGTGTGTGATATATATATATCAGTGTGTTCATGAAACTGACATTTCACTGTTGGTCTGTATCCCAAAGTAATTAGCTCCGACTTGCCTTGGGATAAGCACTGAGGATTGCATTTTACGAAGACTGGTTCAGCTTTAGTTTGAAGATGGGCCTTATACACACGCATTGCACATTTTTCTTTCTATATGTGAATGTGGAACAACAGGAAAAAAGTGCAAAACAACCTTGTGTGTATGTGTAAAACTCTTTGCTTGTGGTCCTGTGTAGAGTACAGTGATCTGGAGCTAGAAGTGTTTACTTACTGTACATGTCACTCTTTCAGCCTTGGCGGTAAAAGTGAAGTGATGGTGAATGAGCTGCTCCAGCTGTGGGTTGTTATTTTATTTTGATGCAAAATCGAATTTTAACTATGGTTAGTCTGGGGGGGTCGGAAGATTGACTTGCATTGCAAAAACTTCTGCTGTGCCATTGACTAGTTAAATATGTATACCTGTATCTGCAATGTTTTGGTCTTTGTTATTAGGCACAGCAAAAGTTTTACAGTTTGCTGCTAGTACTGTATAGCCACGTGTTAGTGATTTGCACTTGCTGACCATTTTGTCACATGCTGTTGCGGTCTGTGTTAGTAGTTGTATGTAAAATCATTGTTTTGTTTACTTACCACATTAGTGGCTGTAAGTTGAAGTGTTGTCTTAATAGCACCTGTCACTCGCTGAAATAAGGATAAGGTAACGCTTTCTACTATGCATATTACCAGTTCTTTGGAAAGGAGTGGGACTTTACTATATAAATAGAGAAAAATTGCTTTAGCCAGGAAGGGGGTGAATTCAGTTGCTTTCGCCTGCAGCTGTTAGTATTGGGCCCCCAACAGAGCAAATCAACTTTTTCTTCGGTCGCAAATGCTGATGGCGCACAGATTTCTGATCGCACTCTCCTGAGGTGGCAATCAGAAATCCACAACGCTGACGAGGAATTTGCACAGGTTTAGTTGATTCAAACAGCTAAATCCAGTGCTTTTGGGTGTGACGTACGAAAATGGCATGGGGCCCAAAATATTTGAATATCGCCCCCAGATCTCCTGCTTCTTTAGACCAGGCGTGAAAAAAGAGGGCACATCTTAAAGACACGCCCCTTTTCGGACGCACACTTTCTCTAGGCCCTACGCCCAAATAGGTCGTGTAAAACAGCTAAACCCGATTTAAAGTGCTGGGCTCGACCGTGAAAAGTGGCTTTTGGGTGCTCAAATGTGTCAATTTTCGCACATTACTGCTCGCCACCCAAGGCGCTGGCAGCTGTTCACTCCCAACATGGCATCTGTTCGTTACCAACAGGAGCAACAATTGAATAGCTGTCAGGTGCGAAGGGACGGACAGCTGCCAGCTCAAACAATTGAATTTTGCCCTATGAATGTATCGTGAGCTGTTCGATTTCCTGGGTAGCGGGAGCGTAGACCCTGTTTGTTTTTTGTGTGCGCGCGCATGCTTTTTGCTGTAATATTTAGAAATTTTATGCCCTTTTTGAAATTAAAAATACCACAGAAATTGAATTATCTGTGAATGCACCACTTTAGGGAAAACATTGGGCTCGATTCAATTCAACGCGATGCTGAGTAGCCTCGGAGGGAGCTCCCGGAGCTAATCAATTCAGTGCACTATTTGGTCCGACTAAAGGATTTCTTCTCGCACTCATGAGGGTTCAAGGAGAAATCAGACAAAAGTGCCGGCCGCAAGGTTGTTTTCCGGTTAAGCATGGCGCTAACAAATTCACGGTTGGCACTTTAGTCAGAGAATGCCAGTTCTCGCGACTAAACACCCAGGTTAAGTCGCGAGAATCGGCATTCTCCGACTTAACTGGCAACTGTTGGAGCAAACAGTGCGCTGAATTGAATAGTTCCGGGAGCTCCCTCCTGTGGCTGTTCAGCATCGTGCTGAATTGAATCGATCCCTTAGAGCTAGGGGATTGAACTCCAGTCCTCGAGTACCCCAACATGTCAAATTTTTCAGCTTTTTTTTCTTTGGAAACGCAAGCAAGGCGATTCAATTAAGAGCGAGGTTAATATCGCCCGGAAACTTAGTCCCAGAACTATTCAATTCACCTCGCAGTTTAGTCCAACTACAATCACTTAAGTTCGAGAATGCCATTTCTCGCAACTTAACCTGGCTGTTTAGTCGCGAGAACCGGTATTCTCTGAGTAAAGTGCCGTCTGCGAGGCTGTTGGTGCCATGCTAAGCCGGAAAACAGCCTTGCAGCTGGCTCTTTAGTTGGATTTTTTCCTCTCTCAGGAGAATGCTCTGAGAAATCCTTTAGTTGCACTAACAGCGCGCTGAATTGAATAGCTCTGGTTGCTCCCTCCCGGCGCTATGAACATCACGCTGAATTGAATTGGCCCCAAGAGGTGCAGGATTCAATTAAAAGCGATGGCTGCCATGTGTTATTCCAAAATATAACAAAACGGCCAGCAACATAGCTTTTCTTTGCATCAACTAGTGGTATGTAGGAAAAGTAACCATGTTGAGGGCACTGTCATGGATATATATAGTCGAACTTTGTAATGATGTTTGGTGGCAAATCGCCCAAAATTTAAACTGTCCAATATGGTATAATTACTGACCCAGCAATATTGATTATATCACCTATACCTAAAAATCCTGAAAACATGACCTGTCTGGGGGTACTGTATCACTTTTTATTTGTTTTGTTCATACTGTTTATGTACTTTGTAATGCACTGCAGACCCCTTATGGCGCCATAGAAATGATGGTTGAGTGGGACAGTCGAAGTTACTATATCTTCTTGGCACAATTATATTGAGTTGTCTTTACATGTACATTGCATTTCACTCTGGTGTGTTCACCGCATGGTATTGACACTTAAGCTGTAACAGCAGTCACAGGGAAACATTTTTCTGAGATGACAAACTCTCCTTCTTGTTCACATCTCAGAGCACACTAACACTTAATGAACTAAATATAGAACTTGTTTTTTAGTACAAAATTACCTGTAAATGCTTTGCTTTTGCTGCAACTTAAGATACAACCTTCTTAAATTTGTTTGCATATGTAAGATATTGCATTACTCGATTACAAGGTACTGTGAACTTCTCTTGCACTAATTCTATAGCTTCTCAGTAATTAAAGCCCAAACATAGAACTGGAATAAATACCATTCAGCAATACTCAAGTTGACATAATTTGCAATTCCATGTGTGTGTCTATCTATCTATCTATCTATCTATCTATCTATCTATCTATCTATCTATCTATCTATCTATCTATCTATCTATCTATCTATCTCAAAACGTCCACTTGTAGATCCACCAGGGGCTCGACCAGAGACTAGGCCAGTACTCAATTAGTATCATAGATTTAATCCAAGAAAATCCAATAAAATGGCTTTATAGCGACACTGTAGTGAACTGCAGATACATCTTGTCCAGCATATCATACATTACAGCAGGTACGAGCATCCACACATGAAGGCTCCTTCCCCCACTGTCAAATCCCTACAGCCGTTTCAGTGTTAACTGTCATCGGGATATCAGTGAAAAAGTATACAGTGTAACACAGCAATACCTGTTCCCATTCAGCAATACTCAAGTTGGCATCGTGTGCATTTCCAAGTGTGTGTGTGTATATAATCTCTCTTTATGGTAGTCTTCTCTAGTCTCTCTTCCCGCTCTGTCCCTCCATTGGTTGCCGGTCTTCTACCGTATTCAATACATCTCTTCACTCATCTCAAAATATCTTCCAACCCGACTTCTCCGCTCAGCACAAGATCTATGTCTCTCATCCCCACGCATTACTTGCTCCCATTCACGGTTACAGGACTTTCTTCGGGCAGCACCCACTCTATGGAATGCCTTGTCACGCACAATAAGACTTACATCTAGTCTCCAATCCTTCAAGCGTTCCCTGAAAACCCACCTCTTCAGACAAGCGTATCAGATTCCAGAACCTCCCACATAACCTTCATAGCTTCCATATCTAATTACATCCCCTTTCACAGTCCACACATAACCTCACACATCGTCTTTCTTTCTCATCCTCCTGACATTTGGCTGACATTCCTGTGTGACTGGATCATGCAGCCCACCATGAAACTCTGCAGTCTGGCTGGACCAAATTGCAATATATAGCACCTATCCTTGTGTATCAGTGCCTATTTCCTTATAGATTGTAATATTGTGATCAGGGCCTTCCTAACTATACATCTGTCTGTTATTACCCAGTTTAGTTCTATTAACGTTCCAATTGTAAAGCGCAACGGAATATGCTGCACTATATAAGAAACTGTTAATAAATAAATAATAAATATGTACACTCCCTGGAACTTCTAGTTGCTCCCACAGGCCATTTCCTATATCCCATTAGGTGAAGTTTCTGTGATAAAATGAAGGCAAAAGGCGCCTCCTAGTGCATTAAATTTAGACTTTCCTATTGTCCTATTAATTCTATAGAAACATACTATATATAAAGCCCAGGGAATACCTTTGGGCTAAAAGCGCTTGTAATAGTGATTAATTCTGGAATAAAAATCAAATCCCAGTTTCATCGGTCCTGGAATCAAATACCAGCTCCACTGGTCTTCCCAGGGACTTTAACAAGAAGTGCAGATATACAAAATAAAACAGTATAGTGCATTATGCTTAAAAAAAGAAAAAAAAAAGTTTATTTAACCAAAATAATAGTTAAGTTAAGCATACATAAAAGAATGTACAAAGAATTTTAATCGGTGCAAAAAAGCTCATCTAAGCCAGAGGGAAGAGCAGCAAACCATACAGGTCCCAGAGCCTGAGCAAGTTACAGGCTCAATGCATTTTGTCAACCTATTCTCCACCAGATGAAGTCCTGGTAGTAACATGGATGAAACGCGTTGAGACTGTAAATTGCTTCGGCTCCGGGACCTGTATAGTTGGCTGCTGTCCCCTCTGGCTCAGATGAGCTTTTTTTTGCATTGATTAAAACTTTGTACATTCTTTTATGTACGCTTAACTATTTTTTTTGTTAAATAAATAAAATTTATATATATATATATATATATATATATATATATATTATAATATAATATTTTTTTGTGTGTGTGTATATCTGCACTTCCTGTTAAAGTCCCTGGGAAGACTGGTGGAGCTGGGATTTGTTTTGAGGGTTAATCACTATTACAAGTGAGTTTAGACCAAGGGTATTCTCTGGGCCTTTATATATGGTACGTGTGGAGTCAATAGAATTTATGACACTAGGAAAGTCTAAATTGAAAGCACCATGAGATGCCTTTTATTTAAAAATAATAATTATATATAATATATATAATAAATATATATATATATTTTTTAATTTTATAAACTTGTGTACAGTGTGTGTCCTGTGTTTATTTAAATATTGCTCTGGCTGTGGAACTACAGGTACCCGCCCCTCGGGTACATAATACCCCGAATGCTGGTACTTGTAGTTCTGCCAAGTACCAGCATGCAGGAGAGGCTTGCTGGACCTGCACTTCCACAACAAAAGACAATATTTTTAACCATTTGAAATTATTATTGTTTATATGGCGCCACAAGGGTTCCTCAGTGCCTCGCAAAGTACATTAACAAATGAGAACACGTAAAACAGCGACTTACAGTACAAGACGATACAGAATAAGAACATTGTTTATAAACATTGCTGCGATCATAACACTCAAAAAAAAAAAAAGCAGCAGGGCGTCAGCTCCAAGTGTAAAGTGCCCTTGTGTAGAGTTTTGAGTAGATGATCGTATGAGTGAGGGAAGGAAAAAGCACATAAGGGAAGAGGGCCCTGCTTGTGAGAGCTTACATTCTATAGTGGGGGAGACAGATAGGGGTGACACAGATAGGGTAGACAGTGAGGAATAAGCATGTAAGCAGCAGGTTAGGATGAGAGCACTATACTACATAACCCAGCACCAACCGCCCAGGGGTTCCGGGGATAGCCCCGAGCTATCAGCCTAGGCTTGGGGTGCTCTGGAGAGGGGACCCCTTTATTGGGGGGGGGGGGGGTCCCCAGGGAGACTCGGCCTGGGCTGACTAGTGGTCAGGGTTAATGCTTCGGCTGGGGGACCTGGTGAAAGGGCTCCCCCCACTAGAAAGTCCGTTGCTGGTTCTGGAAAATACAGGGGGACCCTAGCATTTTTCACCCTGTATTTCCAGAACCAGGACTGGATCAGAGCCCAGTGCTGGTTGCTCAAAGTACATCATTTGTCCCCCGTATTTTGGACAACCAGCACTGGGTCTCTAAAGCCCAGGGCTGGTTGCTCTCTTGGGGGAGGGGCCATGCCATTTTTTTTTTCTTTCTTTTTACACAGGTTTTCATTTTGTGAACACCGCAGCACGGATGGGTCTCACAGATCCCGCCCGTGCATCTGTGTTTTTTTACAGACCGATGCATGCATCACAAATATCCCGGATCCGTGCAAACATCTGTCTGCTATCCTGCACAATCTAAAGATCGGCAAATCTGTAGATCGTGTGACAGATCTTTAGATCGTTTGACACATTGTGCAGCTTTTGCTGCACATCGTGTCCTGGAGTGCCGTGGAGCTGCTGGGGAAAGTTCAAGGGGAATCTGACATGATATCGGATCGTGACCACATCGCCTTGTGTGTAGGTACCTTTTTATCTGAGTAAGCTGAACCAATGCAGTAAATCACACACACACTACAAAGATATAGGGAGGATTAACTAGAGAAGATAGGTGCTCTAGACTTCTCCCCATCAATCCTATAGGGCAGGAAAAAAACCCACAGCTAACCTCAATCTTAAAGAGTAAACACCAACACCTAAAACGGGCAATACACAGAGAAACCTCATGGTTTAATCTCCATGTATTGTATTTCAATTCAAAACCTTCAGTCCTATTGAGATGAGTGCTAGAAAGAAAGACCTGGGGGTAAATTTACTAAGATGGGAGTTCTATTTAAGAAGTGATGTTGCCCATGGCAACCGATCAGATTCTACTTATTTATCTAGAACCTTCTAGAAGATAATACCTGGAATCTGATTGGTTGCTATGGGTGACATGACTTCTTAACAGAACTCTCATCTTGGTAAATTTACCCCTTAGTCTCTGTGGTGTCACAAGTATCATCCTATGAATGGTGGACGAGCAAAAAAAAAGCGCAATTGAAAAAAGTTAACCCCAATGTATTTCCCATTATTTAACAACTTCTGACTGCTCAGGCATCTTCAGCTAGTGTACAAATAATTTTTTCTTCTTTCAGTTTAGTTCATTCGAAACAGACTGGGAATTGAAAAGATCTCTAAACTATTGTTTTTATTCAAAATGTTTAATGCGAGTGACAATTAAAGTTCTAATTTTTTTTATTTTTTTTTCTCTGAAAAGTGCTTTTGCATATTTTAATTGTTTAACCTAAAATTGGTTTTATTGAACGATATCGAATAAATCAATCAAAGTATCAAACCCTAATAATTTATTTTGTTAATGTTAGAAAGCATTCAAACGTGATTGATCAAGGTTTCTAATTCATAGCAAGATTAATTTTTCATTTAAACATTAATGCAAAAAAACTGGTTTAAACCAAAAAACCAGGGTTTTAAAAATAAATGTAGAAAATTTGTTTTTCCAACCCTGGCTTGCAGCCTCCTGAGGTGTGGGCAGAAATCCTCCCAAAGTCTGCCTTTTTGGTGCCTTAAGCACTTCACGCCCGGCTTTTGGGTGCCTTGACTGTCTCTCCTATGGGGCTCAATTGTTGATAGTGCCGGGAGGGAGCTCCTGGAGCTATTTAATTCATTGCGCTGTTAGGGCAACTAAAGGATTTCTCCTCGCACCCTTCTGAGAAATCAGACTAAAGAGCGACCGCGAGCTTGTTTTCCGGCTTATCGAGGCGCTAACAGTCTCGCGGCCGGCACTTTAGTCGGAGAATGCTGGTTCTTGTGACTAAACACCTTGCTTTAGTTGCGAGAATTGGCAATCTCCGATTTAATTTAGTCTAGTTGGACTAAACTGGTAGGTGAATTGCAGAAATTATCAGCCACCTGGTTACATGATGAAATATTCAGCTTCCTAGTGGCAATAAATTTCCTTTGGACTTTAGATTCATGAGGTCTCTATCTAGTGTTCCCTCTAGCTCCGGCGCGAGGCAGGGCGCCGGAGCTAGAGAGGGCATGTCCGTGCGCGCCGAATGGGGCGTGGTCATCGAAAAGGGGGCGTGTCTATAAGACGCATCCCCTTTTCGTCACTCTTGGGGGCGTGCCCGGCACTTATGGACACGCCGGGCAGCCCCCAAGTCCTGCAGACAGGGAGAATAGATGCCGGGCGCATGCGCCCGGCGTCTATTCTCCGGCGGTGACCGGGTCACCGCACATTTCTTCACCCGCGGGACACTGCGACCCGTAGGTGAAGACGGTTCCCGCAGGCTGTTAGGGCAGGGTGCTTTTTGCCCTCCTTCTGGAGGGCAGGGTGCTTTTTGCCTTCCAGAAAGAGGGCAGGGCGCCGCGCCCCGCTAAAACAGCCTAGCGGGAACGCTATCTATCTATAATAGGCTTTGGTCCTATCCCCACTCAAAGTAATTGTGGCATTCAGAGTCATTCTAAAAGCCTGAGTGGGAAGTCTTTAGCATGGTGTGATTCACTTGGGGGCGATTCAATTGTTTTCCTTGGCGACTGTTACTAGTGGGCGCCCGACAGAGCAATTCAATTGTTGCTCTGTTTGGGCGCGAATGTTGCCGACTCACACTTCTGCTCGCTGCCTTCTGAGGTGGCGAGCAGAAATGTGCAAAAACTCAGTGGTTTGGGCACCCTTACTAGAACTTTACACTGGTGTAGCTGTTTTATGCAGCTAAACCCGGCCTATTTGGGTGCGACAAGGGCAATAATGGTCACCCACTAACGATTGAATTGCTCTGTCAGGCGCCCATTAATTAGCATGGCGATAAAAACAATTGAATTCCTCAATTTTAAATCATGTAAGGTAACTCTTGACTAGACTTTTCATCTATACATTGATGTGTTGCTTGCAATGGAAAATGGATGTAACAATTTCAGCATGAGAAGTCTTAAATCCTCTCTGCATTCAAAAAGGGCAATTCAGATGTTTTGGACGTCCCCGCTGGGCGTCTTTGATTGGCTGCCCGATGGAACAGTGCAATTGTTGCTCTGTCAGGACGCCTAAAGCTTCAGGGGGGATATACTACTTCTTTAAACCTGCTGAGGTGCGACAAGAAATGTGTGCAAAGTCCGTTGTTTTGGGCACTTAAATGTCCGTTTGGCACACTAGCAACTTCTTTAGGTGGATTTAGCTAAACCCGGTGCTTTTAGCCAGGTTAACTACTATTGGGTGCCCGAACGGAGAAACAATTACATTTCTCAGTTGGGCGCCTATTCATATAGACGCCCAGCAGGGGGAGCGTAGAACATTTGAAGAGTCGTCAATTTCTTTTATTGCATTAAATTTTATGCACAGGGCATTAACCATAAGACTGATGGATATGTGATGTCAATGTAGCGGTATTTGTTGGCTCATTTTTGGTGGATGTTATCATGAGGATCGGCATCGATTTAGTGATGGTGCTAGAGGCTTTATTCAAAAAATAAAAACTTGCTTAAACTAGTGTAATGATTAGGGTTATAAACCATTCCATTGTAAGGTTATATTTAGCACTTGAATAGCTCTACAGTTTGCATGTATCATATCTTGCACTTAAAGTTGCTGGCGGAGCTTCCAGCTTGGTTTCTGACCTGCTGTATGAAGAGAGATGATAATGCATAAATATGTGCTCAACATACCTACTTTTGTCAGAGCTCTTATACGTTAAGTCGGTTTTGAAGGGGGCCTAGTCAGTGCTTCATTGTTTTTCTATAGCCTTTTTTTTTTTTAAGTGTTTTTCCACAAATATTTAAATGTGGAGTTTGTTACATGAATGTTTACAATTAAATTATGGCACAGATGTATTGGAGGAGCCATTGAATAACTTGAGAACACTTAAGTGAGCCTGTATAGTCCAAATAAAATTTACTGCATTTATACACCTTTTTTTTTTTTATCGCAGCTTCAATTCGACTATGAAAAATACAGGATTTATATTCATGTAGTGTTATATCTATCCAATTTGTTTTTTTTACTTTTGGAAAACTCCTTTTATTGAGGAATTTCATAATAATGGCATGCAGCATTTGTCTTACATTGATTAGAATATTTTGTACTCCCTTTTGCAAAATCTACCTTTTTGTATTGAATCTAATTTCTCCATTTCCCCCTAAAAGAATATTAAGGGGGCAATTGAATTGTTTTCCAAGGCGGCTCTGATAAATGGGTGCTCGTCAGAGCAATTCAGGTGTTGCTCCCTTTGGACGAGAATAGGCGCCGGCATTTCTGCGCGCACCCTCCTGAGCTGTCAAGTAGAAGAAGTGTGCGATAAGTTGGCACTTTGGGCGCCAAGATGGGAGTTGCATGGCTAAACTTGCTGCTTCTGGGAACACCCATTCAACACGCGCGCTCTTGCATGGGTTTCCTCCCATACTCCGGTTAATTGGCTCCCCACAAAATTGACCTTCGTGTATATGTTTGTGAGCATGTGGTAGGGAATATAGATTCAAAGCTCCACTGGGGCAGGGACAGATGTGAATGGTAAGATATTCTCTGTAAAGCGCTGCGGAATGTGTGCGCTATGTAAATAACTGATGATGGTGATAATAATGAGATCTGCCATTCCAGAAACAGACTGTGAGCAGAAATGTGTGTCCACTGCACTTGCACCAGATTGGAGCAACAAATGAATTGTGCCGTTGGCGCCTATTAGCTAAGGTAGCGATAAACTCTGTTGAATTCCCCTCCATATCAATGGCTTTACTTTTTAAACAATTCTTTAAAGTTGAGATAAGAAAGTGGGAAAACAATGCATATCAGATGGATATCACTGTCTAAAAAGATTCCGCTCCAAATATTATTGTTTAATGGAGACCCCTGTATGTTAACTGCTAGAAATGTCTTCCATATCTTGTGGTGGTTTTTTTTTTTTTTTTTCATGTAAAAGTGCTTCTAAAATTAATGGGACAATGCCTACGTTTTTGTACATGTCCGTCTTGAGTTATCCACCTTTTGTCTGCTGGGCTTAAGCAGATTTAATTAAATGTCTTGTTTATGATATTAGTTTAAAAGGAAAAAAAATTTCAGAAGATATTTGGATACTTTGGCATGCTTTAATTCACCTCAATGACATTGTCGAGCAAATATACCTTCCCAAATTTAGGGGTGGGCGGAATTCAGTTGTTTTCTGCACAGTGATGGTTAATGGGTGGCCCGACTAAGCAATTCAATTGTTTTGGGCGCCCATTAATTATCTAGCTTGTTGCGCCCAAATAGACCTGGTTTAGTTGCAAAAAATGTCCAAACATTTCTAAAGACTTGTTTAGCACACCCAAACAGTAGTTTGGGTGGTCAAAACCTGGAATTTTTGCACATTTCTACTCGCCTCCTTAGGAACTGCAAGCAGAAATGTGTGCACCCACTGCATTAAGCTGGGCATCCACTATACAAGTTTCTGTCAGATATCTGTCCTTGCTGGCTGGTAGGAATGAAAACCTGGTAATGTATGGGAGCAAATGACAATCGTCCATTTGCTCACAAACACCGGAAAATAGCCAAAAATGGTTCTTCAGACAAATTGGTTAAAACACAAATTTAACCAATTTGAAATTTTTTATTTATTTTTTTGGCCTTTTTTCAGTGTTTAAAACCATATGATCAATTGTCATTTCCTCCCACACATTACCAGGCTTTCATTCCAACCGGCCAGATTGGACAGATATCTGACAGATAATTGTATAGCAGATGGCCAGCTTTAGTGCCTGAACAGAGAAACAATTGAATTGTTCTGTAACATTAATGGATGAAGCTGTTATGACCTAGGGATCATAGAATGTTAGTAGTCTATTTACTGATATACTTTGTGGATAAAAGTGCAATGAGAGATGTAAATATATTTCCGTTTCTTCTAAATAACATAGTAACATAAAAGTAACATAAAACCTGTATCCACTTGTCTCTTGAATTTCCCCCTTAGTGTTATTTATAGTCACCTTTTCATTATCAGTGATCGTGCAGAATGAAAAATTTTGAGTTCCGGGGACCCCTCGCTTTAAAATATTGGGGTCCTACTCCACAGTTTCCAGGTCCCATTACATATTATGGAGGTGACGGCAGGCAGCAGTTGGGACAGTGCTGGGGGCAGGTAGCATTTGGGGTAGAGCTTGAGGGCAAAGTCAGGGAGAAGCTGGGGGTGAGGGTGTATAGCAACTGGGGCAGTACTAGGGTCATGGAGAGGTTAGGCAGGCAGTGCTTGGGGTTAGGGAGGGGGCAGTACTGGGGGGGCAACGAGGATTTTAGGGACAGGCAGTGCTGGGGCTAGGAAGGAGCTAAGGCCCCACCCTTATTATTTGATATCACTGCTGTTATATAGTAGATGCTATTGCTATACTGTTGTACAATTAATAAAGGCACCAGGTGGCATGAACTCCTCTATAATTTGGTGCCACTCGCCCTGGCTTTACACCCAACCTGCCACATCAGCACTGCAGCACCAGCAGCCGCAGGTAGTTATACCCCCCCACCAGCCACAGCACCTGTCGTGTATGTACCAGGCCTACCTCCCTTGCTATTCCCGAGGCCGTCTTACTGCCGGGGCCTGTCCTGTCGCTGTGTGCCAGGGACGTACTCCCACAGGGGCTTGTCCTGCTCCTGGGTGCTGGGGACGTCCTGCTGGGGCCATTCTGCCATCGGGTGCCGGGGACATCCACCCACCGGGGCCTGTCCGGGTATCGGGGACATCCTGCTGCAGGGGCCCGGGAAGTCCTCCAGCCGGGGCCTGTCCTGCTGCCCGGTGCTGTCCTCCCGCCGGGGACATCCTGCTGCTGGGGCCATTCTGTCGCTGAGTCCCTGGGACGGCCTTTCGCCGGAGCCTGTCCTGCTGCCGGGTACCGATGACGTCCTGCAGCTGGGGCCGTTTTGCTGCCGGGGACGTCCGGGTGTCGGGGAAGCTGCAGCATCAAGAGAAATGCGCTGAGGCTGAACTTGGGTTGGCTGGCTCCACTTCCACTTTTTATAGTCTTCCCTGGCCGGGCCAGGAAGACATCAATCATTCGAGAGCCAGCGGATTGGCCACAGCGGGACGTGTCCCCGGGGACCCACCCATTTTGCAAAAGTGAGTCCCCCGGTTCACATATTTGAGTAAAATACGCGCTATAAGCGTGTATTTGCAATCACTGATTATAATATAGGTGCCACACACCCTTTTTGTGCAAGAAAGTGCCCTGATTACATAGCTGTCCAGCACCTGGAGAGAACGCTATATTACATTTTTATCCCATTCATTAATAGCAAAGTCTAAAGGGGCATGTCCGCTAATAGACGGAGAAACGAGAGCACGATTACGACATTGTAATCGTGCTGTCATTTCACAGTCTGATGTGCCTACACTGAACGTTCAGTGTAGGCACATCAATCATCCCTGTACATGCTGAACCTGACGTGATCGTCAGGTTGACCAGCATGCATGGGCGATGAGATGTCAAAAACGACCAGCGGGCACGCGCATCGCTGGTCATTTTTGACATTTAAATGCCCGATTTGCGGCCGATTACTGAGAGAGTGCACGATTGCGATGTCGTAATCGTACAAATCGCTCAGTAAGGTCGCATAGTGGATACGCACCTTTAGGGGTTCTATACAAAGAGAAATTAATCATAGGTCAAAAGTTCTAGATTTCAAAGGGGGAATTCAATTCAACGCGAGGTCGAATAGCCGCTGGAGGGAGCTCCCGCAGCTATTCAATACACTGCACTGTGTGGTCAGAGAATGCCGGTTATCGCGCCTCAGCGGCTATTCAACATCACGTTGAATTGAATTCCCCCCCTCCCCCAAGAGAGAAATGCCCGTAGCTCCCATCTAAAGTGACCGGGAGATATTCCATTGTTTTCACTTATTGCGAACTTCTGCTCACATCCTCCTGTGGGTGCCTTATCTGCAGTGCCTCCGGCTTGTCATTTTAGATGAATGAGACTTCTTTATGCGGCTAATCTCCTGCATTTTGTGCGCAACCTATGCGATAAGTGGTGGGCGTTCAAAGACAATTGAATAGCTCCCTAACTGTCACAAACGCTTTGTGTATCCAGATAACATATTAGGGGGGAATTTAATTGTTTTTTGGGCACCCAAAGCAATGGGAGCCTGTCAGAGCAATTCTGCTGTTGCTCTGATTGGGCGTCCATTACTTTTGAAGCGCCCAAAAGCAAATGGTTCAGCCGCACAAAGCCGCTAAATCAGTCTAAAGTCCGTGTTAGAGCGCCAAAGCTACCGTTCATGTCGGCCAGTGTGTACCAAGCATTAGAGTGTGTTGGATTGAGGACAATAGCTATTCGGATCCTCTCATCGAATGACTACCGGCCACAAAGCCAAATTGGTGGTCCGTAGGCAGGCACGCCAAAAAGGCCTAGAGACTATTGGGTTTCATCGACCAAACAGCTGGGGGTCTTTGCCAGGTTTGGCAACAGAATTGTATGCGACTCAGTAAAAGTAGTTTGTTTAATACAAATAGAAAAGCTAACGACGCTGTGAAACGCAGTACATGATGATTTTATGCCGTCTGTATTTTTTACCTAACCCTCACAATGAAAATGCATTTATTTATACAATAAAACAATCAAAATTTTCTATATATATATATATATATATATATATATATATATATATTTTCAGCAATCGATATATCACATATATATATTCAGAAGCAATAAAACACCATTGGTAAAAAAAATTATAATGAACAGTGAATGGACAAATCTGTATGGTATTTAGAATCGTATGCCTCAGCACATAATCAGACAGTTAAACGAATGGGACCTCTGTATAGTCAATTGTTGCAGGGGATCATATTGAAACTATGGCACAATAATACTGATTTGCTTCATTAAATAAGCTTCCAAGCTCCGCAATTTCTTAGATCCTTATTGTGCATTTCTTTTCAATATATATTGAGTTCGGTTCACAAATAGGAATTCACAAATACAGGGAAAAAGCTTCTCAATCAGTTTATTAAGCTTGATAAATATATGTTGGAATAGTGCCTGAAAGCAACCGACGCGTTTCGAGCGGTTTGCTTTTCACCAGCCTTGAGGAAGAGCAAACCACTCGAAACGCGTTGGAAACTGCAGCTACTCACCTTACCAGGACTTTTACCCCACTTGTGAGTGTCCAGCAAGGGTGCTTTCCGGAAACCCCAGCTGCTGACTTTACCCAAGGTGACACTCCCCATCAGAAACTACGTATGAGTTTATACTTTCAGTAATATTTTATTACATTTTATTTCATCTGTGTTTACTTAATGTATTTCTGCACTCATCCCATAGTGGAGTGTACTTTGTGGTCAGCGCCTAGGGTCATTATACACTGTTTTCACTGGTACCTTATCTCCGTTCACTTTATCTCCTAACAAAGCTTAGTAAATAGACCCCTAAGTGCCGGTTATTTGTACTTTCAGGCATTGAGATCTGTTCGGGCACTATTCCAACATATATTTATAAAGCTTAATAAACTGTTTGAGAAGCCCTTTTTCCCTGCTTATTTGTGAACCAGACCATATAGTGTACAGTATATTGTACTGTACACCATATAGTGTACAGTATATTGAAAATAAATGCACAATAAGGATCTATGAAATTGTGGAGCTTGGAAGCTTACTTAATGAAGCAAATCAGTATTGCGCCAGGAGTTAGCCAAGTCCATAAAATTTGTGGTGATTCGAGGCTATATATTGAAACAGTGTTTCAATATGATCCCCTGCAAACAATTGATGACAGAGTTGCTATTCGTTTAAGTGTCTGATTATGTGCTGAAGAATAAGATGGTAAATACCATACAGATATTTGTTCAATCACTGTTTATTATTTTTTTTTTTCTAATGTTTTATTGCTTCTGTATCTATATATGTGATACATCTATTGCTCATGTCCTATATATTTATAGGTATTGATTTTTTTATTGTATAAATAAATGCAAATAATTGTTTGTTGAATTTTCACATTTTAACCACTTGCCTGGCATGGTCACATCAGATGCAGCCACGCCAGCCCGGCCTCTCCCTGACATGGTCGCATATGATGTGACCACGACCAGGCAAACACCCACTGGGCTGCTGTGGGAAGATAATTCTCCAGCAGCAGCCTATGTTGAAGGGACCCTCTGCACCCGTGGTTCCACCCCCGGCATGTCCTGATCACTACAGGCTACAGTAATTGGGCAGCCTGGCTCTACACCCACCCACACCTCGCTCTGTCCTAACCCACCCCCCCCCCCACAGCCAACAAGTAACATTTATTTGAAAGATGTCTTAAAAGTGTATCCCTTTTTTATTATATGTAAATGGATATTTAAACTTTTTTTTACATTTTTGTTTAAAAGATTATATTTGGGTTCAAATAGCCTTTTTGATGCAATAAAAAAATTATTTTAGCCAATAAAGGGGGGAATTCAATTCAGCGCGCTATTGAATAGCGTCGGGAGGGACTCCCAAAGCTATTCAATACACTGCGCTGTTTGGGCGCGCTAAGGATTTCTTCTCGCACCCCCGTGGGGATGCGAAGAGAAATCCGACCAAAGTGCCGGGTGCGCGGCTGTTTTTCTACATAGCATGGCGCTAACAGCCGTGTGCCCGGCACTTTGGTCAGAGAATGCCGGTTACCGCTCCGGGGACAGTGGCAGGTGGGGAGTTTGACTGGGGCGGTACACCTGTCAAACCGTAACGCAGGTGCCCTAAGGCGAGCTCAGGGAGGACTAAAACCTCCCGTGACCGCGATAACCGGCATTCTCCAACCACACAGCGCACTGAATTGAATAGCTCCGGGAGCTCGCTCCCAGCGCTATTCAATTCGCGTTGAATTGCATCTCCCCCCAAAGTGATTAAACAATTGAATCGCCCCCTTTTGAAAAGATGTTATTTTTTTAATCGAGCAATTTAATTGTTGCTCAGTTTGCACGAGGTGGCAATCAAAAAATGTGCGACAAGTCTGCACTTTATACGCAGTACTTTAGACTGGTTAAGCCGCTGTGCTGTCGGACACCCATTAGTTAAGGCGTCCGATAAAACAATTGAACCGCCCCAATGGATGCCCACATACTTGTGAAATTAAAAGAGCTTAATTGGTTGCACTACCAAGTGATGCTTTTTTTTGGAGGGGGGGATGGGGATGCTCCCCCTCAAAGCTAGTCATCGCGAAGTTTACCAAACTTAGTCCCCAGAGCTTCTTTTACAGTTCTGGTTTAAGGATATCCATTTGTTTATATTCTTAAAGTCTGGACTGTGAGTGGGCTTTAAGGGCAGAGGGCCTGGTTCAGCACAGATCGCAATTGCAGCTGCGTAATCACATGCTAATGCCTGCCACCTTTCAGCCAGCATAGAGATGCCAAGGACTGCTTTCTCGCATCCATAATACCTTGCAGTCCTGCATATACATTGGTTACTTTGGCACGTCACGCAGAATTACAGCAGGTCTGACCTGTCTGAGAAATTGCAAGTCTCGTCGCATGCAGTGAGTACTGAAGCTGCGTAGGCAATCACAGTGGCTAATTTATGCACGCCCATGCAACGGCATTAAAACGGACAGGCACGCCTGCATTTACGGTCTGTCACTCTACGATGGATTCCTGTCTGTGTGCGTAATCAGTGCGATCGCCGCTTGCATGCTCAGTACGCAACAATCGTCCGATCTGTGTATGCTCTTGCATTTGCCAACCGTGCTGAATCGGGCCCATAGTTTGGATAGCACAGCCCTACAGAGAATGAGAAGTGCTAGATGGGGCCACCAGTATTCTGTACTAATTGTAGCGGTTAAATGCCTATATTTCTCTACCATTCTATTTTGTTATTTCAGGATTCCTGACCGTTTTATAACTCTAAATAGATTTATAAATGTAGATGGGAAGTCAGAGATTAAAATTGGCTGCAAAATGCTAACACAGGGCATTGACACTGTGCACTTGAGCCAGAAGAAGCTGCCATTGTTAAGCGTACACTTTGCCAACAGTATAAATGCCAGGCTCTCATGGGTTCCATGTGTTCCTAGACTATATCTGCGGTAGAACGGCGGAAATATAACCTTTGCACATCTTGCGTATTAAAATAAACGCCTGGTTACTTTGGATAATATAAGCTAACTACACAAGTAACTAATGTTTTACTATCCAGTATCAGTGAGGCTTATTTCAGATTAAAAACATTAATTACCCTACTTGTTTTTGCTCAGCCTTCCCATTAAAGTATTGTTGTTTTTGTTTTCTCATTGTGAGCTACAGGTGTCACTTTCTTGGTACTTTTTTTTTTTTTTTATATCTATCTACGAGTAAAACCAGGTTTACGGAGCACTTCAGTTGTTTCTACTTCAGGGTCCATAGGGTATCCACAGGATACCTTGGGTATAGGTGTGACGTCAGTCGCAGGGCACCAAAGAGTTAAGCTTTCAGCCTCCCAGGATGCACTAGGTCCCCCTCCTATACCCCGCCCCCGGGCCAAGGCACCTCAGTTTAGTTTGGTGCCCGGCCGGAGTCGGGTGCACCTGTTGGAGTGGGGGCTAGAAGAGCCCCTGAAGCTTTTTCTTCATGCAGCTGTGGCTGCACATCTGGATGAACAGCATGGACAGTCAGTCCTGACGTCCATGCTGTCTTCCCTACACCCCGCCGGTACCAGAACGCCGGTACTGATCCGGGGATGCTGGTGGGCGTCTGGGGTCACAGCTAGCGGTGACCCCAGATGCTCCGGATTCAAGGGGGACAGAGGTAAGCAGCGGGGTCCCGCGGTGGGTCCCCGCTGATCACATGGTCCTAAGTCCCCAGGCAGGGGGCTCCCTGGGGACTGGCTGCAGCGTGGAGCCAGGCGACCAACCTGCGCTTCCACTACCCCCTGGGACAGCGGACCGCAGCAGAGCGGTAGCGCTGCGGCGTCCCAGGGGTTAAATGCATGCCAGGGGAGCGCGCCTTCCCTGTCTCACAGCCGGCGCCTCCCCCGCTGCACACAGCCCTCTCTGCATGCTGCCGACTGGTCCTGTGGCAGCGCTCCTCCCCCAGGCCAGCCTCCTCTCTGCTCCTCGGCGGCCATCTTCTCCAGAACGCATGGTGAACGCTGCTGGAAGCGCTGGACGGAAGCATCGTGGTCTGGGTCCCCCCGCATACCTCTCCTCCGCTGTGGCTCAGGTCTGTGTATGCAGCGCTGTGTCCTACCAGGCCCTGTGTCTGTGTAGTTGAGTAATCAGCGCTGTTAGTGCAGGAATTGTTATTTCTCTGCATTGTATGTGACTGTGCTAGCGCTGCTGCCTGTAACTTTTCTTCTCTAAACTGTTAGCTTTATTACTGTCCCTGTTCTTCTGCTAAAGCCCTTGCGGTGCGGTGCTGCAGGGTGGTCTCTCGCCTATTTAATACTTAATTGGTGAGAGAGGTCACATACGTGGTCCATCATGTCTGAAAGTGATTTTCCCCTCCGGCTACAGTGTACCACGTGTAAAGTACCGTTAGCGGAGGGGGAGGGTAGCGCGGAGGGCCTTTGCCGGCAGTGTTTGTCCATGGCGCGGCCTATTACGGTTACAGCACCGGTACAGGAGCCGCCCTGGGCTTGTTTCGCTCAGGCGTTAACAGCTTTAGTGGGCCAGTTAGCTCCGCAGCCCGCGTTTACTCCGAGGGGTTTGTCCCAGCAGTCTGTGGTGTCGTCACCCATGCAGGGGTTCCCACGACAATTGGTGGTACCCCACAGTCTCCCTATTTCCCCGCTCCCGGGTTCTCAGGAGCCAGTGTGGGTTAACTCCCTGACGAGTTCTGTACAGCACTTGTCGGATGTGTTGCAAGGGGAGTCTGTGATGCGGCCTCATAAAAGGCCGGTGGCGTCTCGGTCCGCTCCTTATGAGGATGACGAAGGGACGTCTGATGATGGGGAGATTCTGGATCCTTACGATCAGGAACCTCTCCATACTAAGGACGCTGATGCTAAGTCCAAAGTATATATTCCTGGACTTATTCGGGCGGTCCGCACAGCCTTGGTGATTGAGGACGAAGTTCCCCCAGCGGCTAAATCTAAGTATGCCTTTTTCAAAGATGTGAAGGGCGATGCCACAGTCTTTCCTCTTTCGGGTCAGTTGGTGGACCATTTAGAGGAGGCGTGGAAACAACCTGGCAAAAGATACCAGCCGCAGAGACGCCTGGCGGTGGCTTATCCGTTCGCGGATAATTATTTTGCTAAGTGGGAATCCCCTCCACAGGTGGATTCTCACGTGACCCGTCTTGTCCGTAGTGCCACATTGCCGATGCCATCCATGTCCTCCCTTAAGGATGCTACGGACCGCAAGGTAGAAATCTGCCTGAAGTCCGCTTATTCCCTTGCAGGGGGGGCAGCACGGCCGGCTATGGCCATTTGCTGGGTTGCCAGAGCGATGGAGCGCTGGGCGGATTCATTAGAGGCTTCTTTTGAATCCGACTGTCCGGCCGAACAGGCGGAGTTGATTGGCAATCTCCGTGATTCGGCCACCTACATCAACGAGGCGGCTCTAGACATTAGTACTCTGGTGTCTAGAATTTCTTCAGCAGCGGTAGCTGCTCGTCGCACCTTGTGGCTGCGATCCTGGAAGGCGGACGCAGATTCCAAGAAAGGTCTGGAAGCGTTGCCGTTTACCGGAGAAGTTCTCTTCGGTCCGGATCTGGATAAGATTGTGGCCACGCTGGCGGCAGCCAAATCTGCTTGTCTCCCGTCGGCCGCTGCTCCTTCTGGTTCGGGACCATCGTCCTTTCGGTCATCTAGGGCCCAGGGCAGGCCCAAACCACAGTCGTTTCCTCGACAGGCTGGCCCTAAGAAATCGGTCAAGCCCCGGAAGCAGGCATGGAGTACCAGACGTCCGGCCCCCAAGCCAGATGACAAGCCTGCGGCCTGACGGTCCGGGCCTCCCTTTGGGGGATCCCAGGGTGGGAGGCCGCCTGCTACAGTTCGCCCAGTGTTGGTCGACCACTACGACAGACACTTGGGTTCTGGAGGTGGTTTCCCACGGATACGCCCTCTCCTTCCGGCACAGACCCCCGGCTCGCTTCTTCACCACGGGTCTCCCATCAGACCGGAACAAGGCTACGGAGCTGCGGAAGGTATTGCACACTATGCTCCAGGCTGGAGTTATAGTGGCTGTTCCATTCTCCCAGAGGGGCCAGGGTTTCTATTCAAATCTATTTTTGGTACAGAAACCCAATGGGTCATATCGTCCGATTCTCAACCTCAAAGCACTCAACAAGTCTTTGCGGGTCCCGAAGTTTCGGATGGAGACCCTACGGTCCATCATTCTGGCGCTGGAACCTGGGGACTACTTGGTGTCATTGGACATACAGGACGCTTACCTGCATGTCCCTATTCTTTGGCGCCATCAACAGTTCCTCAGGTTTGCAATCCGCAGCGACCACTTCCAGTTTCGGGCGTTACCTTTTGGCCTGGCAACAGCACCACGTGTTTTCACCAAGGTGATGGCGGTCATGGCGGCTTCTCTGCGGCTGCAGGGAGTCCGCATGTTGCCGTATTTGGACGACCTGTTATTGGTGGCAGGATCTCCAGAGCTCCTGTTACGCCACTTGGACCTGACCATTGCACTGCTGCAACGGCACGGCTGGCTAATCAACTGGCAGAAGTCCACTCTAATCCCGTCTCGGAGGATTCTGCATCTTGGAGCCTTATTGGACTCGGGACAGCAAAGGATCTTCGTGACGGAGGACAAGATCTCTGCTTTACAGTCAAGGGTGCGCAGTTGCCTGCACAGCCGCCGGGTGTCCTTACACTCGGCGATGAGGTTACTGGGCTCCATGGTGTCGGTGTTCGACATGGTGGAATACGCCCAGTTTCACTCCAGACCTCTGCAGCACCTGATCCTGTCCAAGTGGAACGGGCTGACTCAGTCTTTGAAGTCCCAGACGATTGTGCTCACCCAGGAGGTTCGCCTGTCCCTTGCGTGGTGGTTACAGACGACCCACCTCAACAAGGGACGTCCGTTCTGGGTTCCAAATTGGGTCCTGTTGACAACGGACGCCAGTCTTCGGGGCTGGGGAGCAGTTTCGGGTCCACACTTGTTCCAGGGCAGGTGGACGCCGACAGAAGCGGAGCTTCCAATAAATATCTTGGAACTCCGTGCGGTCTTCAATGCTCTCCAGCAGGCACAGCGGTTTCTCCAGGGTCGCCCGGTGCAGGTCCAGTCGGACAACGCTACCACCGTGGCCTACATAAACAGGCAAGGAGGAACTCGCAGTCGGGCGGCTCTCGTAGAGGTCTCTCGGATCCTGGTTTGGGCGGAGCGCAATCTTCCGGCCATATCAGCGGTCTTCATCCCGGGAGTGCTAAATTGGGAGGCGGACTTTCTAAGTCACCAGGACGTTCATCCGGGGGAATGGTCCCTGCACCCGGACGTTTTTCAACTACTGGTGGACAGGTGGGGTCTTCCAGAAATCGACCTCATGGCGTCCCGGCACAACAACAAGTTGCCGGTGTACGGGTCTCGCACAAGGGACGAAGGGGCGTCTCTGGTGGATGCTCTGTCCGTCCGGTGGACGTTCCGGTTCGCATACCTGTTCCCTCCGGTCTCCCTTCTTCCACGGGTAATCCGGAAATTCAAACAGGAAGGAGGGACGCTCCTGTTGATAGCTCCCGCGTGGCCCAGACGGCACTGGTTCTCAGACCTTCAGGGTCTGTCCGTGGACAGTCCTCTGCGGTTGCCGCTACGACCGGACCTTCTGTCTCAGGGTCCTTGCCTTCACCCGGACCTGACTCGGCTGTCTTTGACGGCGTGGCTGTTGAGACGGCCATGCTGAGGTCCCGGGGGTTTTCCAGCTCTGTGGTGCGTACCATGTTACGAGCTCGGAAACCGTCTTCCGCGAGGATATACCATCGCGTGTGGCATACGTTCTTCCAGTGGTGTCGACAGAGAGGTTATGCACCGCGGGAGTTTCGTCTGTCTCGGATTCTCGCCTTCCTGCAAGCGGGACTAGATCATGGGCTTCGCCTTGCTTCTTTGAAGGTACAGGTTTCGGCCCTATCTGTCTGGTTTCACCGTAGGATTGCTACAATCCCGGATGTGCGCACCTTTATGCAGGGTGTTCTCCGCATTCAGCCGCCCTTTGTTCCACCTGTGGCACCTTGGGATTTGGCTGTGGTCCTGAGGGCTCTCCAAGGACCGCCGTTTGAACCACTGGGCTCAGTGGATCTTAAATGGCTAACAGCTAAGACTGTTTTCCTTCTGGCCATTGCTTCGGCCAGACGTGTTTCTGAGTTAGGGGCTCTTTCTTGTAGACCCCCTTTCTTGGTTTTTTATGGGAACAGGGCAGTGCTCCGCACTCGGCCCGAGTTTCTTCCCAAAGTTGTTTCCCAGTTTCATGTTAACGAGGAAATAGTTGTTCCGGCCTTTAACTCACCGTGTCTTTCCGTGGGTGAGGCCTCTTTGGATGTTGTGCGGGCCTTAAGGACTTATGTTGACCGCACTTCTTCGTTTAGGAAGTCGGACGCTTTGTTTGTCCTCTATGGCTTCCGTAAAAAGGGTTGGCCTGCTTCAAAGCAAACTTTGGCAGCCTGGATCCGTATGGCTATTTCTGAAGCTTATCTTCATGAAGGCCTACCGGTCCCTCCTTCTCTGAAGGCTCATTCCACTAGGTCTGTGGGTCCTTCGTGGGCAGCTCGACGTGGTGCCTCGGCAGTTCAGATCTGCAAGGCTGCTACGTGGTCTTCTGTCCATACCTTCGTGAGGTATTACAGGTTTGACACCTTCGCCTCTCAGGATGCTTCCTTCGGGCGGCGGATTCTCCTTTCTGCACAGGAGCGTCCCCACCCTTAAAGGATACTGCTTTGGGACATCCCCAAGGTATCCTGTGGATACCCTATGGACCCTGAAGTAGAAAATATGAGATATGGTAAGAACTTACCCTTGTTATCTCTATTTCTACGAAGTCCATAGGGTTCCACAGGACTCCCGCCCTGTCGCACCTGTGCTGCAGATGGGCTTTGCTCTGGTCACCGGTTTTCCGTCTCCCTCTGGTGAGAATGTGATTCTTGTATGTGTCCAGATCTTTGTTCTCTCTCTTCCTTCTCCTCCTCCGGCCTATGGCTTGGTAACTAACTGAGGTGCCTTGGCCCGGGGGCGGGGTATAGGAGGGGGACCTAGTGCATCCTGGGAGGCTGAAAGCTTAACTCTTTGGTGCCCTGCGACTGACGTCACACCTATACCCAAGGTATCCTGTGGAACCCTATGGACTTCGTAGAAATAGAGATAACAAGGGTAAGTTCTTACCATATCTCATATTTTTTGTTAGTCTGTAACTCCCGTCTAAAGTGACTGGAGCCTTTCTAATTGTTCGCATGAACAGCCCCATGCTGGTTACGACGGCCGCGTTCTCTCACCCGTGCAAAGTGCCAGTTGAGATGCCTAAAATCTGCGTGCATTGCAGTTAAGGGGCCCAAAAGCCCTACTGTGGGGAAATACAATTGAACACGATGTTGAATAGCACTGGAAATGAGTCAAGAGATGCAGGTTACTGCACCTTAAGCTGGGTGTTTAGTTGCGGTAACCTGCAAACTTTGACTTAAGTGGTTGCCGCGATGCTGTTAACACACGTTCTAATGCCAGAGACCAGCATTGCAGCAGTAGTTTAGTCTATTTTCTGCTCACACATCAGGAAGGTGCAAGCAGAAATCCTCTAGTCGGGGAAAACAGCACGGCCAATTGAAAATCTCGTTCCCGGTGCTATTCAATAATGCTTTTAATTGAATTGCCCCTTAGAAGCATGCAAGCAGAAGTTTGCGCTAAAGTGATGGGTGCCAAATAAAAAAAATCATTTTCTCCTACTCACTTTAAGATGTGATACTGGTGCAAGAAACAATATTAACTTTTTATTTTTTTGTGGGTGAGTGGTCTGTTCTTTCCCTTCCCTATATAACATGATCACTATGTCTTCTAGACCCCGCTGGCCTCTTTTTATTGGTGGATATTTTTATTGTTTTGTTACCATATTTTATCCTTTTTTACTTTTAGAAAGTCCATTTGTATTCAATGTGTATTTCTCCTGTTTAACATGAAATGTGTTATATTTTCAGTAATCTATGCCAGCAATTATGACCATGTTAGCAGACCATGCAGCGAGGCAGCTGCTGGATTTCAGCCAGAAACTGGACATAAACCTTTTGGACAATGTGGTGAATTGTTTATACCATGGAGAAGGAGCGCAGGTAACTTATTATCTTTTTAATAGCTCTTTAAAAATATATATAGAAATGTAATATTGTCCTGTTAAGTACAGTTGACTACTCTGAAGAGCTTGTTTCAATTCAGCGTGATACTAAATAGCCCCGGGAGGGAGCTCCCGAAGCTATTCAATTCGGCACGCTGTTTGATCCCACTAAAGGATTTCTTCTCTCATCCTCCTGAGGGTGCGGCTGTTTTCCGGCTTAGTGCGGCTCGAACAGCCTCGCGGCCGGAACTTTAGTTACCCAGGTTAAGTCGCGAGAACTGATATTCTCCGACTTAACTGGCAACTGTCGGACCAAACAGCTCGCTTAATTAAATAGCTCTGGGAGCTCTCTCCCCGGGCTATTCAGCATCACGCGGAATTAAATCGAGCTCTAAATACTTTATTATGCGCTTTGATTAGAATTCCATTTTAAGTATCTCCTTGTTTAACATTTTAGGAGGGGGGAGTCCTCCTTTGCATTTTGACATGTTGTAGCTTTTCTTGGCCATCCGTAGCCTCTAGTAAGATCTGTGGCTTAGTTATCACATATTTGTGTCTGGTCATAGTGCAGAATTCATTCGACCCTGCCATTCATGCCCAGCGGCAGGGGAAAACTTGCGATTACGGCAGTACCGTCAATGGCCTATATGTTCACATCGCTTTGAATTGAATCTGTTCGTAGAATGGTATGTGTAATGATAAATAAAATGGAATTCCTTATACGTAACCATGGCACATGTAGGTCCTGCAGATTTTTCGTATACAGATGCATTTCTGACGTGCATTGTTTTTCCCACTCTCCCCATAGCAAAGAATGGCGCAGGAAGTATTGACCCACTTAAAAGAACATCCTGATGCCTGGACAAGAGTTGACACAATTCTCGAGTTTTCGCAGAACATGAACACCAAAGTAAGACCATAAGCTTATTTAAGATGACTGTTCTTCCCTCTTCCTCTTTGCCCCCTTTTTCCCTTATCTCACCTTCTCTCTCCCACCCCCAACCTGGCCGCTTTGACGAAGGTGAATGAATTGCTCATCTGCTATTTGAAAATATTACTTTTATAACTTTTAAGTGATTTTTACCATTCAATAATAGAAAGTTTGAAAACAAAGTCGATTAAGTCGTATTTAATTTAGAGTATTGTTTCTCAAAGGCCTTAAGTGAGGGTTAATGGCTTAAACGGAACTTTTATTAGTCTGATATGTTTATTTTCAAGTAGCATTTTCTTACCCCGAATTTATGCAGACATGGGGATCTTTCAAGTGTTAAGACTCTTCTGTGGTGCGTGTTTGTTTTTTTGTGTTTTTTTTCTGTTCCCACGCCCCACTCCTCATGCAGTTTCTTCCCTATCGGTAGTTTTTAGTGTTTAACAAATTTATGTATATCAAAATTAAACTACACCTGCTCTGCTAGGGATCCTTGAGGACTAAAGTTGTGGATGTTACCACTGCAGACCAGATACTACTATAGGTTGGGTTATTGTATGTAAACTTGGTTGCACTGAGAGTATGTAATTTGCCACTTTGGGGAAAAATTCAATTCCCAGCGTGGCGATGTAGCTTCCTGGTTGAGTGCCTGGAGCTATTCAATTGCTTGCATCGTTGCGCCTTGCACTTAAGTTAGGAGATGCAGTTAACCGTGACTAATGACCGGGGCTTATGGTGGGTACACACTATACAGATATATCTGCAGATGATGGTGGTTCGAACACACTGAACAACCATAATCTGTCTGCCCGCAGGTCCCGGCGGGCGGGTGCCGTGTCCTGCCCCGTCCTTGCGGCTGCCGATGTGTGTTTTTGTGTAGGGGTGGTCGTACACACCTGCCGATGGACAGATATGTCTGGAGACATATCTGTCCATCGGCTGTGCAGCACATATTGTGGGTACACACTGCCCGACGGGCAGCAGATACATTGGCTGATCAATTGATCGGCCAATGTATCTGTCAGTGTGTACCCAGCTTTAATCGTGCTACACTGCATCTCCTGACTTAAGTGCTGGGTGTGATGCTGTTACCGCATGCAATGCTACCTTGAGGCACTAGTTAAGTCAGATCTGTGCTCACACATCAGGAGGATTCCTGATCCTTTAGTTACGGTTTACAGTGCTGCAAATTGATTGGCTCTGGGCACTCATCCTGGGTTGCTACAATGCCACTCTGGGAATTGAATTGCCCCTATTGAACATTGTTAAAATTATTAAGATGGGTAAATGGCTATACCTGTTACTATGTTACATACATGTACAACATTTTACTGGGCTTTTATGAAGAGTGGGAAGAAAATTGATTACTGTGAGATTTCACTTACAGATCTCTTGTCACAGTGACACATTATGCAAGTGCGTGTTTTCAATATCTGCCTCAGGTGCTCTACGGTTATTTCATCAATAGTTTAACAATAATATACACTGCTAGATCTTGTCTGATTTTAAGGTTTTTTTTTTTCTAACCATATCTGCATTGATGCAATACACGCAAATGTTGCACTCCTTTTTTTTTTTTTTTTCTCTCCAGAAATTTTACTTTTCATTTAAAATGATGCATAATTTAATCTCGCAGTTTTAACTGCACTATTATAAAAACATTCACTTTGCATTTTTAAGGTGTCTTGTTGGCAAATCACATTTTATGAACTTCCTCAAAGTGCTAACCTTAGTAACAGTATTTGCTTGCCTGGTCGTTTTTTTTTTTTATTTTTTATTTATTTTTCTTTTTCTTTTTTTAAATACTGACAGACATATTAATGTTAAAGTTGATTTATCAACAGTATATTTAAAAACTCAAAATTGTCTTGTGAAAAAAAAAATGACATGATTAGCGGAACAGAAAGAAAGCAACAGGTAAAAAAAAAAAACTCTTCAATTTACATAAACTGCAAATGATTTGGTGCTAAAATTTCTGCACTATTACATTTGGCTTTTATGCAATTTTTTTTGTTTGTAAAGCTGTTAACGCTACCTGATATTAATCATAATGTTCCATTATGTTGATTGCTTGTAATAGGAAGAAAAGGGGTGTCTTCCTGTGCAACTGACACAGCTAGGCTTTGACGGCAGGCCTCCACAAGGTCTACCCTTTTCATTCCCTTTAACTGAATTCTGTTCATCAATTGTTTTGTTTCATGGGTGGATGTGGGTGGTTTCTGGGTGGGGGTGGGTAAGGGGTCAATGGGTAGATTCCATTAATATGAGGGTAAATAGAAATTTCAGCCATAGGGATGATGTCCTTACACATGTAAATGCTTATTTGCTGTTACAGACAGTAGAGCGCCTTTGTTGGGGATATTGTTTTTATGGCGGCTTTTACATAATCGTCGTCTGAGGGAACATTTCCATTGTTGCTCCGATCTGGTGCACACATCTGCTCTCGTCCTCCTGAGGGTGGCAAACAGAAAGGTGCGAAAAGTCTGTAGTTTTGGTGCCTTAACCAGGATATTACACGCTGTGCTTTTGAATATAATGGGCACCCAAAATCATTGAATTGTACTGTCGTGCGCCCATTACTTATCGCCACTCAAAAAACTATTTAATCCTCCTTCCCCCTTTTGTCTAAAACACAGGTTTTCAAATTCTGTCCTCAGGACCCCAAACAGTGCATGCTTTCCAGGTCTCCTCACAAGTGAAATAATTAGCTTGACCAGTGGAACATTTAAAATAGGTGATCTGGAAAATGTGAACTGTGTGGGGATCCTGAGGACTGGTTTTGAGAACCTCTGGTCTAAAATATTTAGTCATTTCTGTACTGAACATTGAAATATATTGACTTACCAAAATTACAGTTGGTCACTAATATATATATTGCAGTTAATATAGATATGCTTGTATAGATTTCATCAGAAAAGTCTATCAAGCCTTGACCAAAAAAAAAAAAAAAATCTGGAGGAAAAGTAATACCTTGGACAATCTTAACCTATCTACCTTCCGGGGTTGTGTTTTTTTTTTGTTTTGTTTTTTGTTTGTTTTTTTTTATACCTACTTTTCTCCCACTGCAACTTTTTGAATGGGTTCCTAGTCGAAGCGTGTTTCGGAATAAACCAGAAGATAAATTATGAAATTGCAATTTCAAACTTAATTTTTTGTTTGCTGCCGATGTGCTTCATATGGTATCTCTTTGATCTGAGAACAGCAAATATCAATTCAATTATCTGTACACAGTGTGTCAAAAAATCTTACATGATCCCTTTGGTTGAAGTTATATTGATCGACTTTGTTGTATATTGACTAACCTTTTGTAGTAAAAGGAAAAAAAATAACTTTTATCCTGGGTCAAACTGCATATTGAAAGGCAGTGTCTGAAAAGTTTACCTTTCAGGTATCCTGGTAACCGTGCTTTTTATTACATGCGAGGAACACTTGTTTTTTATTTATTTTTTATACAAGCTTGGGTAACCAATATTTTGTTTTGCATTCAGTTTTAACACACATACCGCTCAAAAACATCCTTGAGTGATGGAGATGAGTGAGTAACGAATTAAGGACCACTACTCTCCATACTCTGTGTTCCCATTATAGTCGAAGGTCCCTCAAAATCACCCTTGGTGTAAGCTTTCCTTGTTGCAAGACGTTCTGTTTCTGGAACAATAGATGTGGACACCTGCAACTCAATTCACTTTCTATGGTAATAGAGCCGTAGCTGTTGAATTCAAAGCAGCTTTTGCTTATCGTATTGAGAGTTTGTCATGTGAAAGAGAGTACACAGGTTTTTTACATTTATTTACACTTACATCTGGAAGTTACGTGGATGATTCATTTGTTTGGGCGTCCGTAGTTCCCATTGAAAATGACGGGGGGCTAGTCCCTTTGTTTGTGCTACCAGCCCGGTGCTGGTCATGACGACTGCAGCCTTCGTGCCCAAAATTCACGGGCTTAGTCACTTAAAGCGGCTCCTCCTGTGCCAAGTGCAGGGCAAGTTGCAGTTAAGGCACAACCAGCACTCCTGAGGGTATGAGCAGAAATCCGCTGTGAATGCAGCCTGTGGGCTGGATGCCAAAACAATTGAATAGCTCCTGGTCACTTTAGATAGGAACTACAGGTGCCCAAAACAATAAATTCACCCCCATTTAATTTAAATAAATCTTGTGACAACTAAAGTTGATATTCAGGAAAGAAAAATATTCGTTAATGGAGAAGCTGTGTGTGTAACAAAAACTATACCCCAAATGCAGTAGCTTGTAGGGTCACCTTAGCAGCAATAACTGACCAAGTTAACGGTCTTGCATTGTATTTGGAGAATTGTTAGGTATAAAGAGTTTGATTGAGAGGACTCCAGGCATTGTGGTAGAATAATAACTATAAGTCACCCTTCCTCACAGCCAGTATGCAGTATGGGTGAGGAGATGGTAGGTGTGGTTTCCAACAGACACTGTTGCAAATGAGGAGGCAATTCAATTCAGCAGCAATTGAATAGTGCCAAGAGGGAGCTTCTGGAGCTATACAATTCTGCACACTGTTTAGTCCAACTAATAAGGGTCGCGGGTTGAAATCCCAGGTTAAGTCATGAGAACCGGCATTCTCTGACTGCATTCCATCTTGGTAATCATCGCAGTGAATTGAGAGCTCCCTCCCTGCGCTATTCAGCTCCCGCTGAATGGAATCACCCCCTTAAACTCTACCACTCATAAACCCAGGTTTATCAACAAGTGATATTCTTGTTATCACTCGTTACTAATCTTAAATGGGGCTCCAACCAATCGGCTCCTCTCATGTGTTTGAAAACTGACAAATGGTGCATGGAGCACTCTGCTTCTAAGATCATTAACAAGTGATAACAAGAATATCACTCGTTGATAAATCTGGGCCTTAATCTGGGTTCACACTTGGCCACTGACCTATCTAATGATTAGTAAATGCATACACACTTGGCAATCGTTTTGCAGGGAATGTGTATGTAATGCCAGCTGTCTGGAAGCCGCCTGTAAGAATACTGACAGTGGCGTCCCGATGGTTTGTTGGTATTCCGACAGGGGTCGGCTAAGTATACTTACCTAACCCTCCCTTCTTGTAGCCTATCCCTCCCTTCAGTGCCTAAACCTAACTATCCCCATCTAGGGTTGCCTAACCCTAAACTCACCCGCGACTAACTCTAAGGGCGCCCCAGGCTTACCTGATTCGGGCTAGTGTCCTTCGGCATTCCTGCGTTTGAATTATGATAGGCGTCTGCGTTTCGACGCCTATCTTAAGTTCCTTGTCACAATTTCCCTGTCGGTATTGAGAACGGCGGCATCGCGGCTGCCGGCCTCGTAACTACATCCCGTTCTCTAGATATATCTGGCAGCCTGCCTAGTTGAGATGCCAGTTACCAACGTGGCCCTGCAGCAAGTGTATGGGCGGTCGGCGGACCTCTCGTACACACAGCCAGATGCGCCAATATATCTACAGATCTATCGGCCATCGAGTATGCTGCACAACCGTCGCAAAATGTCTAAACGTCGTTTGCAGACATAATAGGGGTACAATGCCCGATATATTGCCCAGTGTGTACCCAGCTGTACTTCGATCTTTTATGTCCAGAGAACATGTGTTCCGAATTTTTTTTTTTTTTTTTTTTTTTTTAGTCCCCCAAAGCTAACCTGTAGAGTACTGTGCTATTCGTGTTCTGGAGTGAAGGACTGTCCTTGTTACCCATATATAAAGCCATACTTGTTCAGTAGTATTTCATATGGTAGCTTTATAAACTTGCACAATGTTGGATACATCCGTGGATGTAGCTTTTTGTTTATCGGAAGATATGTCCCATCGTTGGCTGATCTTGCTGGGACAACCGTCCCTGATAAGATTGGCAATTGTTTTCCATATTCTACATTGACAGATTTACAAATGAAGAACATTGCACTTCACATTGTTTCAAAATGGCTTTATGTCCCATTCCAGACAGGTAAATTGGCAACCATTGCTTCTGAGATTTTTCTTTTAGTGGACCATTTCAACTCCACACAATGGCTGCCATGTCCCGTTCTGTAATGGCACAACACCTCCATCCACGCTGCAAGTTTTCCTGCACACCTCAATGGCGTGAGGTAAAACGTGTCAATGAGGTACCATAACTAGCTGATATGTGCGCAGCCGAGCATCATGGCGATGTATGGTAGCGTATTACTAGTAATTAAATTGCCCCAGGATATCTCTTTGGCATGAAGATGACACAAAACTCTAATGCTCCAGACCTGCTAAAGGTTCTGCTTTTTATATAGAGATGGCATCACGAATACTGTCTACTGGATTAGCAGCAACTTCAAGAAATTGTCCTTTCTATAAATCTCTTACTTAGAGAATACAAGTTATTCTTCCAATGTTGGCCAAGAGCAGGCTGCTTTTTATAGCAAAGTTGATATGGAAGAAGTTCTGAGAACGCCATGAAATGTTGGGTAACGGCTGATAACGATTTTTATTTTGAGTTGTTGGTTGCATTGTTACATGTTGAAAATAAACATTCTCATATGTAATCCAGATTGAGTTTTTCCCACTTACTGTTAATTTCATGCTTGGTTTCAAAAGGAGGGATTGAAATTTGTCTCCTCTTTTTTTTGGGGGGGGGATTACATTTTTCATCGTGGGCGCACCTCCCGTCTACAGTGTGTTTGGACGACCCGAAATTCTCCCATAGTAGGGCTTTTGGGTGCCTTAACCACGTCGCACCTTACATGGCTTAGCCCCTAAAGTTTGGGAGCAATAACTGCAACAGTGATGGACGCCCAAAAACAATTGAATAGTTCCCGTCATTTGTTAAAACAATTAAATCCCCCCCTTTAAGAGAACAATTTATCTGCAATGGGTACGAGTAGGCTGAAACGCCATCAGTAGCACCTCATCTCACCTTTCTTGTGGGTCGATATTGCCCCAGATTTGCATACAAAACTCCATACATTATGGAGCTAACGTAACTTGAGGGAGTGAGAGAATTGAAGTTGCTAAAATGCATGTCCTTTTCAGTCTTATGTTTTAACGAGAGAGCTGCTACTTGAATATGGAGTTCTATAATGAACTGGACAGGATATGTCATTTAATTTTGGCCTTTTTAACGTAGTTTTGGTTACAAGGCAGCCAGTAGACTTGACAAGTGACCATTTGGAAGGTGTCGTAGGCGAGCAGTAAATTGATCTGAGCGGCTTTTCATAATCAAGTAACATTCCATTGGGTAAAGTGTAAGAAATAGTTTTGAGCGGTTAATGTAATACACACTGAATTCTTGTATACATGAAAATACCTGAAAGGTAAATGGTAACCACAGATGATGCTATTTGTTTTAACAGTATAAAAGTTATTTTAAATGTTAGTGTAAATATAATATACATGCTGTGGGGAGGGATTAGTCCATATGTGGGCTTCTTTGCTGAACTTGTAGATTCACACCAGTGAAGTCTGTTGCCAATGGCAGCATTTGTTATGTTACAGAAGTAGAGGTTCATGCCACACTAGAACTTGTATTTAAAAGCATTGATAAATACTCTTTTTGTATGTGACTTTTTTTTTTTTTTTTTTTTTCGTTTTCTTTTAGCAGCCTCTCTGGCTACAAATAGCTTACCTAATAGATTTTCCTGGTGTGAGCATGATCAAATAGCAAGGACACTTGTTTAATTTGAGAGCAATAATTGTGCATGAAAACTCATGGGATTGTAGCTAAATTACATGTTTTAGTTAAATTGTCTTTAATGTTCATGTGTGAATGTGTTGGCTGGGAGAGTATTGAGTGATTCAATTGATGTTTGTAACTATAAAATGCTCACATAGTTCTGTTCTCCAATTTTAGTATTATGGCCTGCAAATATTGGAAAATGTGATCAAAACGCGATGGAAAATTCTTCCTCGGAATCAGTGTGAAGGTAAAGACTCCCTGTACACTAGAGTTTGAATGGTACTATAGCGAATTATAAGGATATCTGTACTTCTAGTTAAATCCATTTCCCTGAATCCATTTGGGTAGGCACTGCTAGCCTTTGGGGTATAGAGCAGCTGTGGCTAAACTAGTCTTCATTCTAGCACCCTGCACCTGTAGCAACCTGTGCAGTTCCTCTTTCCTGCCTGGGGTGTCGCTCTCTGCACTGGTGCTTCTAGCACACTGGGTTGTATATCAACAGTTTGTTGCATCAGTTGGGTGTGCTAGAAGCACCAGAGCAGAGAGTGACACTCTGAGGTTCCTTATTCAGGCAGGAAAGAGGAACCTCACGGGGAATCAGTATGATTTACGGCCGGCGGTTCTAATCCCGACAGCGGAAGCCCGGCAGGGGTGAAGATCCCGAAGCTAGAAAGGTAAGTATTAACGAAACTATTTTTACCCCCTAACCCTCCTTTAGGGGTGCCTAACCCTCCACCCCCGCCTGTCATTTGCCGGGATTAGTCAGTCGGGAAGCCGGCAGGCTGCTTTCCCCTTACGGGTTGTGACAGGTGCAAGGTGCTAGAATGAAGACTAGCTAAACTATGTCGTCATGAGCCTCGAAGAGTTAATTCTTTCTGGAGCAAATGTGGATTTTTAAAAATGTTGTTACTCCTGTCCACCAGCTAGAAGATATGGAAAACATGACTTGTTGGAGGTCCTTGAGGGCAGAGTTTTGCCACCCCTTGTGTAGAGGATGCTGGTGATTGAGTAGCCATTAAATGTAAACAGCAAATTTGATAGTATTCTCTATACCAGGTTAGTTCTTATTTTAACTCATAAGGGCATATTTGAAAATGTACTTTTGATTTTTTTTCCCCGTTAGGCATAAAGAAATATGTTGTTGGACTGATAATCAAGACCTCTTCAGATGCAACGTGTGTTGAGGTAGGTTGCAGGCACACACTTGGAAATTCCCAAAGAAATTGTTAACGAGGGAATGTTGCCAGTAAAACAAATTGCTGTAATTTGTGTTTTTCTCCTAGAAAGAGAATGTGTACATTGGCAAACTGAACATGATCCTCGTTCAGGTGAGTTACTAACGTGTGTAACAAACAAACTGATGGTATAGGTCGTGGTAACTAAATTCCAGCATGTAAACCGTGAAATGAAACGTCATGTCACTTGCAGATACTGAAACAGGAATGGCCGAAGCACTGGCCCACGTTCATCAGCGATATTGTAGGAGCCAGTAAAACCAGCGAGAGTCTCTGCCAGAATAACATGGTCATTTTGAAACTTTTAAGTGAAGAAGTTTTTGACTTTTCCAGTGGACAGATCACACAAGTGAAAGCCAAACATTTAAAAGACAGGTAAATGTGTGCAAAAATGTCAAATGGAATGGTAATCTGTTAATAAATGTGAAAGAAAAACTGGTGCGCTAACACTCAGGTGTTGTCTAATATAGAGACTTGCTGCTGACACCAGAGGGATACCTGCAAATCACCCTCACAAAGAAACAGAAAATACAAATAAGGTGTCTCCGCAGACACCTTATTTGTATTTTCTGTTAATAAATGTGTCTATGTTGGCTTTCGGTGAACTTTTGGGTGGGGGAGGGGCTTTAGTTCACTTGACTGAAGTACTCCAAGGGGGTAAACAAATTGTTTTATCAATGCCATAGATCCCATCGTGCAATTCTATTGTTTGTGCTGCTGGGTGCGAATGCCACGGGCGCTAACTTTTTCTGCTCGTACCCTTGAGCTGACTAGCATAAATCGACCCAAAGTCAGCATTTTGGGCACCCAAACTCTGTGTGCCCAGTAGCTTTTACAGGCTTAGCCGTCGGTGTATCGAAGTCTGACTTGAGATAAATAGTAAATGCCCGCAGCACTCAAGCCCTGTGACAAAACCATTAAATATCACGTCATGTTAGATGGGAGCTGTGGGCATGAGAAAAGAAATGAACCCCCCTCCATACTGATTTATTTGATTATAATTCTATTTGACAACCACCGTGATTTCATTACATGTATGGGTTCCATAAAAATATTTTTTAATAGTTAAACCTGAAATAGATAATGGCATAGAGCAGTAGGTTCCAAACTTTCTATGTTGTAGCAGCCTTATCTCAGAATTTTGAGGCACCCCTAAGCCAAGGGGTAGATTCCATTAACATTGAGGTTCTGTTGGAATTTCTTACGCTAATGTAACACTAGCAAAAGTGATGTTCTCTTACAATAATAACCTCTTATGTGTGCATAAGAAAATATATATTTATATTATAGCAGTGCCGCATGCATGCACAAACACACAGGCAGAGGGTCATACATACACGCGCAGAGGCGGATCACACATATATACACAGGCAGGGGGATGTGTGTGTGTGTGTGTATATATATATATATATATATCTATCACGCACACATACAGGCAGGGTCACACATACACTCGTACACACATACATACAGGCAGAGTAAACACACACACAGACTGGGTTACCTCACCTTGTTGTGGAGCCAGCAGCTCCTTCCTCCATGCTACTGTAGTCCTGCCCTCTGCTGGGGTAAGATGAGAATGTGCTGAGCTCCACAAGTCAGGGCTCACTCAGCACACGCTCTTCTAACCCTGGAGTTACACCAGCATATAGCAGAGCAGCAGGAAGGACCGGAGCTGCTGCTCCGTATCCTGGCCCTCACCCGGCTCTTCCCTAAAACGGGTCTCACAAAATTGGGAGAACCTCATGGCCCCAGGGGCTGGCTTGGGAGAACTCCATTGTTGTCCCTACAGTCTGATAAAAAAATTAAACTATGCAAAGCTGGCCCCCAAGGCCGTCTTTTCCATTTTATGGATAATCGTGCACTGCGCAACATCCCTCTAAGTGCGCGGGTGACGCAGTACACAGTTTGGGAAACACTGGCATAGAGCATAATATAAACCCTGGTTTTATGAGGATCTTTTACTTAAATTTATTTGACTTGTGGAACAAATTTTTTTTCCTGCTAAAAAAAATTCCCCCTAATACTGGACCCCTTACTTTGGCACCTATATGACTTACTTTGTATTAAGTTAGTAGCTAAATTAATACTACAACCTTCAAAAACATCATTCTGCTTGTCTTGTTACTTGTTCTAGAGCAGCATGTTACCTAATCTGTTTCTAGCCATTCTGTTTGCTTTTAATTCACCTTTTTTGCTGACCTTTTTGGTGCTTTTACTGTTTTGCAGTATGTGTAATGAATTTTCAAAGATATTTCAACTTTGCCAGTTTGTAATGGTAAGTGTCCCATCAATTATTTGCAAGTGTCTATTTTTCTGACTAGAAGAACATAGATTCACAGTTTAATAATTGTTTAGGAATTTTGGTTCCTCCTGAAGTGGGTCTTTGAATCTGTGCATTTCGTATGCAGTGCATTTTAGCAGACTCTACAGCAAATCACTGTTGGGGAGTTTTCTTATTTGGCGGGTGGGGGATCATGTTACAGAAAAGGCAGTGATGTAGGCAGATTCTTAGTCACTGTAAAGGTGCCTACACACTTGGCGATATTTTACCCGATCTGGCTGAGTCCGACGCATCGGATCGACAGATCGTGTAAAATATGCCCAGATCGTGAGTCCCCACTCACGATGCGCGCGTCCCCGCTGGTCGTACATCGCATCGTCAGATCTGCCGTGCTGTAGGGCAGATCTGCCAATCTGGGACACAACGCACTGGACAAAGTCTGGTTGCATGATAGATCGTTTGTAAATTGGACACTTTAAACACCAACTCGTGTGCAGAGCTGCCGGGAGGAGTTTCAAGGGAAAACGTACACATTGTGGGATCATGTGCAGATCGCCAAGTGTGTAGGCACCTTAACTCAAGGTTGCATCTAAAGGCCGGTACACACTAGAGGATGTCTAGTGTGTACCGACCTTGCTAGCAATGCTTCCCGGCGGGGTGGCGACATCTGAAAGTGCATACACACTTGCTGATGCTGGGAGAGACAGCATGGCCCCCACTAACTGTCGCCTTTCGGATCTGCAAGCAGCGGACGATGTCGCTGACTATGTGCGGGAGCGCTCATAGTCAGTGACATTGAGACATTAACTTCAGGATCTTCATCAGCTTACATTAGGTTACTGTCCTGCATATGTGGGATGAGCACAAGCTTTTTAACCTACTACAAAGGATGCCTGTTCAACATTTTGTAACTGTAATGGGAATTTTGATTTTAGCAAGTATCGCTGACACAAGCTATAAATGTCCTCCTCTTTCCTCTCTAATTTGTAGGAAAACTCACAAAATGCACCACTTGTTCATGCGACCTTGGAAACACTTCTTCGGTTTCTTAACTGGATACCACTGGGTTACATATTTGAGACCAAGCTGATCAGCACACTAATATACAAGGTATGCTTCTTAATATGTTAAGCTGAAATAACTTATTTTTTTTTTATTACTGTAAGCGGTTTGTAAGTAAACTGGTCACATGCTGTTTATTTTCTCTTTTTTCAGTTTTTAAATGTTCCTATGTTCAGAAACGTGTCTTTAAAGTGTCTCACTGAAATAGCTGGTGTCAGTGTAAGCCAATATGAAGAGCAGTTTGTAACCCTTTTTACACTGACAATGATGCAATTAAAGCAGGTAAGACTTGTCCCTTATCCGGGTAAGCTACTATGAACCGATCGTTGTCAATAATATCATCTTTGTGGCTATCTTTCTTATGTAAACAAATTACAACTTATAATGGCTACAGTCATTAAAGTTTAAGTCCTAGAAAGCATTTTAAAAATAGATTTAACCATTTTGATTATTGCAACACCTTTTTTTTGTACTTAGATGCTGCCTTTAAACACAAATATCCGTCTTGCGTATTCCAATGGAAAAGACGATGAGCAGAACTTTATCCAGAACCTCAGCTTGTTCCTCTGTACTTTCCTCAAAGAACATGGACAACTCATAGAAAAGAGGCTCAACTTAAGAGAAACTCTGATGGAGGTCAGTTCACTTTTGGCATTATTTTGTGTTTGGTGTTATGTTGCAAATTAAGGCAAACTCCTTCATTTAATCTATAGCTTGGCAATCTATTTACTGTATACAAGTATACTTTTGTTGGTATCAACACAGTATGAAACTGATCTGCCATTAGTTCCTTTTGTTCGTGCAATAGTTTTGTGTGCTGGAGGGTGGTTTCATCTATTCAAGGATTGAATGAATTGTGTTTTGGCTTTGATTTAATATATATAAGGTTATGTGCCACAAAATACCTGCGGCACCTTACAGTGATACAATTACATAAATGTTACAAAACTACATGGGATATCTATAAACTGAGTAACCAAAGACTGAGTGTAGAGGTTGTAGTGGCAAGCATTGACAGAGGAGGAGGGGGGGATTGGCAAACATTCCAAACAGCCTGTACCTTCATAATGGGCAGCAAGACAACATCCGAGTCACCATTGAGAGAAATACAGATAGTGGGTCAAATGCGCACGGATAACAGGTATAATGCTTGGAGGAGAGGATGAGGTAAGAGGCAGTACCCATTAGGACTTTCTGTCTAAATGGAAGGAAAATGAGTATGTGGGCTGGTGGATGGTCAAATGTAGGAGGGAAATAATGGATGCGGGAGTGAGAGGAGATGGTCACTGGTGAGGTGGGGAGTGAGTTGTCTGAAATGTAGGAGGGAGGGGAGAGAATGTGGACTTTATAAGTGATTGTGCGGTGTTAAAGCATTATTCTATGGAAGACGGTGAGCCAGTGAAACAGAGTTATGGAAACTTAGGGCCTGATTCAGACCCACTCGCGAGCGGCTGTCCGCTCGCAAGTGGGTCGATGTTATGGACTGAGCATGCGCACGACGGAGGGAGCTCCGTCGTGCGCATGCGCCAGACGCGATGAGCGAAGGAAAGTCCTTCGCTCGTTGTGTCCGATCAAAGGGGGCGTGCTGTCAATGTTGATTGACAGCACGCCCCCTTTGGTGGGCGTGCCGAGGGCGTGCCTCCCTGACGTCAGAAGCCGGCCCACTGACATCACTAGTGATGTCAGTGGGAGTGATTTTGGCTCTGATAGAGCCAAAATCACTCCGGAGCTTGCGGTTGAAAACCTCAACCGCAGGCTCCGGCTCGCAAATTCGATGGTCGCGACCATCACAATGCACGCTCGTATAGCCTGTGGGTGGTGACCCACAGCTATACGAGCGTCCAGGAGGACGCTCCTTGAAAATGGAGCCCGGCCCTCATTCAGAGCGTGCGCTCTGCTCAGAGCGTACGGCTCTGAATGAGGGCCTTAGTCTTTTATGAAGACACAAGTTTTGAGGGCTCTTTCCTCTTCAGGGTCTATAGGGATCCACTGGGATACCATGTGGTTGGAGTGATCCAGGCACCAAACAGTTAAGCTTTCAACTCCCAGTATGCCTCAGGTCCTCCGGCAGAGGCACTTATGAGTTAGGTGCGGCAGGATTCAGATGCACCTTTTATAACTGGGACTGCTCAGGCAGTCTCAAGCTTTTGATTTTATGAATTATTTTCTTTTCTTTTTTTACCTCTTTAGAGCAAGCAGCGCTAGACGTCCTAAAGGACGCCTGTGCTGCTCCATCTGCCGGCGCCGCAACGCCAGTAACCGAACTCGTGATTTTGGCGGGCACTAGCGTCGATGCTGGGACCTGGGACACAGATGGGAAGCACTGAGTTGCGGGGAACCACGTGGCAGTCCGCACCTCCGGCAGTTGGAGACATGCTGGAGACCACTGTAGTGGGGCGTCCGCTACCCCACTAGACCACCGGGAAAAGTCAGTCTGGCGTCTGGGATAGTGGCGGTGGCCATGTATAAGGCCAGCGCACCCGGGGGGGTTGTTACAGCATTGGAGAGGTAGGCTATCTCCGGCAGCCCCTCCACTAGCCAAGATGCTGATCCAGCTGAGGTTTTCCCGCGTCTGGGTTGCTCCTCCTATCCTCCTCTGTTATGCGACTCACAGCGACCTGGTCTCAGGAGGTTTGGGTCTGGTCTCCCTGTATACCTCTTGCCAGAGGCCAGGCTATATACAGTGCTCAAAATCCTACCAAACCTTGTGTTCTGAGAAGTAAATTCAGGGCCCATTGCAAGTATATTGTATATGCATTATATGTGACTTTTGCTGTGTTACTGCCTTTTATTTTTCTGTACTGTCGGGAATAACTATCACTACTATTTCTCCTCAAATCTTTGCTACAGGGGTGTGGGGAATTTTTTTTTTGTACTTCACATTTATTTTATTTGTGAAGGCAGTCACATTTGCACTTATTATGTCTAAGAATAAGAGTAAACAGCAAACTGTGAGCCCCCGGTGCTGGTTTCATGTAAAAGTTGTTTGGTGCGCTTGTCCCCTCAGGACATTATAACAAGCAGCACACAAACCATCCTGTACGAAGAACCACCTCACCAGTCCAATTTACCAGCCCCTGTACAGGAGCCATCTTGGGTGTCCTCCTTGTCTCAGGTTATGACGCAGCTTAAGACCATTTGGCTACTCCCTCCCTTAATGGGATACCCACAGCAGTTCCAGCCTGCTATGTTTGTTCCCCCTGTACATCCTTCCTGGATGGATGTTTATGCACACTGAAGTCAGAAGCTCAGTCAGCTGCTGCATTCAACAAATGTTGCAGGCGGACAAACCGTAAATCACTAAAGCGCCTAAGTGGATGATATAATTTTATCAGGCTGCTCAGATTGTAGAGTCAGGCGTGTCATCGGAGGAATCTGGTGATGCGCCAGGTTCTTCTTTAAGGTCTATCTCAGGAGAGGAGGACCATCCTTCTACAGTGGATGTCCTTACTTCGGTGAGGGTGATCAAATCAATCCTAAATATACAAGATGATGAGCCAACCCCTAGACCTAAGATTCCAGTGTTTAAACACCAGAAGGTGGTAAAAGCTGAGTTTCCGAAGTCTTGAGCAGCTCACTGAACTTATGGAAGAAGCAAACTGCTCCATGTTACAAATAGCATCTTTGTATCCTTTCCCACCTACTGAATGTACTAAGTGGGAAGGCCCTCCTGCTGTGGATGCTCATGTGACATTTAGTCAGGAGTGCTACCTATACAATCAACATCTTCCCTTTAAAGATCCTACAGATAGAAAACTTGAAACATGTCTTAAATCAGTCTTTTTATTGTCAGGAGCTGTTACTCGACCAGCTATGGCCGTGGCTTGGGTGTCCAAGGCTGTTGAAGAATGGACGGGGGCATTAGAAGATACTCTACTGAATGCTACCAGAGAACAGCTGACATATATCTCCCACATACGGGAAGCCGCCTCTTATTTGGGAGAAGCTGCAATAGATGCTGGGCTCCTGGCTTCTAAATCATCGGCAGCTTTGGTGGTTACTCGTAGAGCACTTTGCTTAAGGCCCTGGAAAGCCGATACCAGATCCAAGAAGACTATGGAATCCTTAACTTTTTGGAGCAGAATTGGATAAGATGGTTACTCTGGCAGCCTCAAAATCTGCAGGTCTGCCATCAACAGCTACATCAAAGTCTAGGCAATATTAATTTCGGTACTTTAGCCCTCAGGAAAGTGCAAAAGGATAGACTTCCTCCAGACAGTCTAATTCTCGCAGGACCACCAAGCCGCAAACTAAGTGGTCCTGGCCGATCAGACATCCAGCTTCTAAGCCGGACGACAAACCTGCCTGATGCAGGGTGGGAGGCCGACTTCTTCAATTTGCGGACTACTGGCATAAAACAGACGCCTGGGTCCGAGAAGTGGTCTCTCCAGGGGGGTATGCTTTCACTTTCTGGAGGCATCCTGCTCAGTTTTTTTTTTTTGTACAACTCCATCAAATTCTATCGTGGCTCTTGAGTCTTCCATCTTAAGGGCCAAAGGTTTCTCCAGCTCTGATTCAAACGATGCTTAGGGCACAAGAGCCTTCCTCTGCCAGCATCTAATACAGAGTTGGCATTCATTTGGTCAATGGTGTTCCCACAAAGTATGATCCTAAGGTTTTTAGGGTTTTCCAGATACTTTGCTTTACGCCAGGTTAGGTTAGACCTCGGTCTCTGCCACTCTAAGAGTACAGGTTTCTGCACTGTCAGTTTGGTTCCAGCGAAAGATTGCATCTCTGCCGGATGTTAGAATTTTTTTCCTTTTGTCTTACTGGTGGCACCTTGGAATTTGTCTTTAGTTCTCAAGAGATAACAAGCTCCCCCATTTGAACCTATGGACTTGAAGTGGTTGACAGCGAAGACACACTTTCTCTTCACTATCTCTTCTGCACGCAGTCTCTAATTTGGCAGTGCTGTATTGTTGCTCCCCCTTCTTGATTTTTCTCCAGGATAGAGCTGTTCTCTGTATACGGGCGGGTTACTTTCCTAAGGTAATGTCCCGTTTTCATGTGAATGAAGAAATTGTGGTTCCAGCTTTTCAGTTTTCAGACCTTTCTTTAGGTGAAGCCTCCCTGGATGTGGTTCATGCTCTCCATATCTATGTGGATCGTACAAACCATTTTATTTTATTTTTTTTAAGATAATCGGATGCTTTTTTTTTTTTTTTTTTTGTGTTATGGTTTTCGCAAACAAGGCTGGCCAGCTAATAATCATAGTATACTTAGAGCAAAAAAGAAGAAAAGTTATTCCTCAGTGGGGCACTCACGGATTAAAGCTAATAAACACACACTGACTCGATGATTGCGTATGACTATCTCTCAGGTTTACACAGTCATGCTGATCTCCCTGTTCCAAACACGGCGACTGCACACTCTACCCATTCTGTGGGACCATCGTGGACGTTTCGTCGTGGTGCCTCTGCTGAACAATTGTGCAAGGCAACTACGTGGCCTTCTGTCCACACTTTTCTTAGGTTCTACGCCTTTGACACCTTTGCCTCTCAGGATGCTTACTTTGGGCAGCGGGTTCTCCTTTCTGCTCAGGAGCGTCCCCACCCTTAGGGGAACTGCTTTAGGACATCCCCATGGTATCCCTGTGGATTCCTATGGACCCTGAAGAAGAAAACAAGTTTTATGGTGGTAGAATTACCTTTTTGTTGACTCTTTTTCTTCTAAGTCAACAGGCTACCCACCCTGACGCACCTGGCTGCATTAGGTAATTTTTCTTTCGGTCACTGATTCCCTCATCTTGTGTGAGTGTTTCTGGTGTACATGGTTCTTTTCCTCTTTCTTTCTCCTGCCTTGGGCTTGTTTACAAAACTGAGTGCCTGTGGCTGGGGGCGGGGTATATGTGGAGGAGGACCTGAGGCATCCTGGGAGCTGGAAGCTTAATTGTTTGGTGCCTGGTTCACACCATCCACATTTTCCCCATGGTATCCCTGTGGACGTCGAAGAAAGAGTTAACAAAGGTAAGTCTACCACAACTCTTATTTTTGAAGTTGTCGATGCTGGCAAAGTCTGATAGAGGCAGTGATTCCCAAAGTAGAGGGGCAGCACAAGATGGATATTGGATGAGGAAGTGAGAGGAGATGATCAATTTGGGTGTGAGTAGACAGAAATAAGGTCAGATGTAGGAAGAGGGGAGAGAATGTGGGCTTTAATAGGTGAGCATGAAGTGTTCAAGTGGTGTTCTGTGGAGGATAGGGAGACAATGAAATAGTTTACAGAAGGGGAGGCCTACAATGTGCCTAAAATGTGACAAGAGGGGTAAATTAAAACAGCAGCGGTGTTATTGATAGTGTTGAGAGGAAGACCGGAGTGGGAGGATTTTGCAGACGTCTAGGCATTAATGGCAAATTCATGGTGGTGGCATGGATTGCGAATGTGGAAGCTTCAAGATTGTGGGAGACCATGTGGGGAGTGAAGGAGAGGGAGAAGTCTAGGATGACTCTCGGGCAACAGACAGACTTGTGCTAGGTACACACTGGCCGATAGAGTATATGCGCTTCGGCGGGTGTTTACTAGCGATATGTCCGTGAATGGTGGTCAGACATATATCTAGTCAGCTGTGTAGTACAGCCGATAGCATATCAGCACATCATGCTGTGTGTATGGTCGTTCAGCCGATCTTCCGTACACTTGCTGCAGTGGCTGACATCGCAACTAGACGAGCACATGTAAATGCCCGTCCAGTTGTGACGTTGGGCACAACACATCAGGCCGACTGTTGGTTAAGTGTGTATGCACTCACCAATTGTCAGATAGGAGGGCGGATAGGCTGGGCGGCCGAATCGTAGTCCTAGGTGTACACCGCTGTAAGGGATAGCGGAGAGTGGGTCTGTCAACCTCTAAAGGGGCAGATTCAATTAGCATTGCACATTACCGTAGGCAGATTCTAGGCTGCAAGCAGAATATGCCTTCTGCTGACACTTTCCAGCAGCTTACGTACCTAATTATATCCTTGGAGGTCAAACACATTTAAGTTTGAGGGAGTGCAGGGACATTCTGAAAGAAATGTCAAAAAGAAAGGCACGAGAGAGGGTGGGGAGAGAAGAGGTCCAATGGTCCAAGCAAAAAACTACTGGTGTTCCCCCACATTGAGTTGCACTTTTCCAGGTGGTACAGTACAAGTGCAGGTGCTGCAATGATTTGCAGAAATACTTTAAAAGGCAAAAACCTCTTCTTTTTTTTTCCCCCCTCCTCCCCAGGCTCTGCACTACATGCTGCTGGTGTCTGAAGTAGAAGAAACAGAAATCTTCAAAATTTGCCTTGAGTATTGGAACCATCTAGCAGCAGAGTTGTATAGAGAGAGTCCATTCTCAACATCGACATCACCACTGCTCTCTGGCAGTCAACATTTTGATGTTCCACCTAGAAGACAGCTGTACTTACCAGTTTTGTCAAAGGTATTTTTTTTCCTACTGGTTTTCATTTACCCCATATGGGTGCAAATATCAGCTTGTGTGTGTGTCGTCCTTTTTTTTTTTTTTTTTTCTTTGATTTTGGCCTAAGCATTAATCCTCTGTTGCTGAGGGTTTTCACCTGTGCTGAGCCCTAAGAGCTGCGTGTGCACTTGTCATATCCAACATCAACATTAGTCTATGGCCGCGATTCAAAGCGATGATGAATAGCCCTGGGAGGGAGCTCCCAATCAACGTGATGTTTGGCCTGATTCAAAGGATTTCTTTTTGCACCCTCCTGGGGGTGCGAGGAGAAATATAAGAAAAGTGCCGGCGGTGTGGCTGTTTGCTGGCTTAGCGCGGCGCTAACAGCCTCACGGTCAGCACTTTAGTTGGTGAATGCTGGTTATCGCAACTAAACGCCCAGGTTAAGTTGCGTGAACCGGCAATCTCCGACTTAACAGCGTACCAAATTGAATAGCCCCGGGAGCTCCCTCCCGGGGCTTTTCAGCATTGCATTGAATCGTAATCGCGGCCAATGTACTTCCTTTTTTTTGTTGTTGTTTCAGGAGACTCATTTTTAGATAAGTGTTTAATTTTTCCCTGCTAACACATTGAATAAAATGTAACCAAATTGAGATTTCAGTAAAGTGAACAATCATGTTTGATCTGTTTTGTGGTTCTTTACTTTGGCAATAATGCACCTTTCCAAAATCGATGGTTCCTACACATGTTTTCATAACAATCTGCACTCAAAAATGATGTATTTCCTTTTTTGATTTCTTCACCATCTTAATTTAAATGTGTGCAATGTGTACAGTAGTATGGTCCCCAACAAGGCCCTCCATTTTTTTTAATCTTGAAAACTAGAAAATCTGCATTAAATGGGTGCTGTAATGGTATAGAAGTCAGTGGCCATAATCCAAGGGTTTGGGGTTCTTAAATTGTGATCAATGGTTATGTGCATTTTTCTCTTTACAGTGAAAAAAAATATAGAAAACAAAATTTTGGCCAAAATAAATGCTGTAGTTAAGTTAGGGGTACATTAAAATTCGTGTAAGTATATTTTGTGTCTTTAGATGGCATTTTTAAAAATACGTCCCTTGAACCTGCAATGTTTAAAACACTTGTCCCATCCATACATCCCCACAAATACATGTTACACTACTTTAAACCCATTTTCCAACACTTTTTTTTTTTTTTTTTCACCCCAAAAATGGAATTATTAGCCAAATGAAACTAATAAAAATGCCTAATTAGTCAAGAAGGATGTCCCAGTGCTTCTGCCCCAAGTCCTCACATTTTTAGCCCATAATAGTGGTTTTGCACAACTTATCACCTGCTCATAGGAATTAACTCAAATTTATTTTCACCACCTCTACCACTTATTACATATTCAAAAATAGGATCGCCACAATAAGCAGTTTTGGAGAGAGGTTTTCATGTAAGAAGAGGTGGTAGGTTTTCAAATGCACTAGCATAACACTATTTGACATTTACATCAATCTTATGTATGAAAGCAGATAACGTAGAGAAAATCTTTTCTCTACATTGTACGCAAACCCCTAACTATTCTGCCATTGCCATAGTAATTCCTGTGAAATTGTGAAGTCTTTTAATCTTCACTGAATGGTTTTCATTACTCTTCTGTAGATGTAGCTGCCTTTCCCACCACAAGAGCTGTATACTTGTGTAGTTGGTTTGCAATCTAAGGACGGAATTCAATTGTTTCAGCCCCCCTTTGCGCTCGACGGAGCTATTCAATTGTTGCTCCTGTCGGGCGTGATCAGCTGCTGGCTTTGGCATTTCAGCTGGTAGCCCCAGATGGGTGTGAACTGAAATGTGTTCGAAAAGTGACCCGTTTGGGCGCCCATCGGCACTTTTCGTGATTGCGCCCATCACTTTGGGTGTAGCTGTTTTACGCGGCTAAACACGACCCCTATGGGTGCGATAATCGGCACCAATTGAATAGCGCCCTGTGATCTCCTGTCACTTTAGACGGGAGATCAGGCACGCAAAACAATTGAATGCCACCCTAAGCATTACTTTTATTACAATCAACTATTTGTTTATTACAGTAAAAAAGTATACAACATGTCTTGGAAACAATGTTCAGAGCACCTGAAACCCTACAGTTAATGTTTGAATAAACATCCAATTTACACTTGCCTTTATAATTATTCATACACCACCATGCTGGGTAACTACTGTATATTGTGTGCACTTGCTAAAGTCAAGATGTGAAGTCTGACGCGCAGTATCCAGGCCAGTAGTAATAGGGATTGTCTTAAAATGGATGGTTTCTTCACACAACCCTCTGTAATTAGTTTCCTTAAGTAACTGTTGATCATTCCTTCTCTGCAGGTGCGCTTGTTGATGGTTAGTCGAATGGCTAAACCAGAGGAAGTTCTAGTTGTGGAGAATGATCAGGGTGAAGTAGTTCGAGAATTCATGAAGGACACAGATTCTATTAATCTGTATAAGAACATGAGGGAAACGCTGGGTAACTATCTTTCTCCTTTTTAGTGGTTGTGTTTTTGCCATGCACATTTTACGCAGGAGCATTACTGAATGTTGGTGGTTTTTTGTTTTTGGCAGGACACCTTTTACAAACGTGCTAACCATATACACTAGTCATTTCAGTAAATGTTTTTTATAAAATCCAGGATATTGGACTTGCATTTTAGTAATATGCTCCCGTGCTAACTGTAATTAAAGTGAAACTTTATATATATATTTATTTTTTTTTTGTTCCTTTTTAAATATTTTTGTAAGTTTGCAATGTGGGGAGCAGAGAGCAATCTTGAATGCTTTGTAGCTGGGTGTGCAAATTCAGGTGCCTTTCTTTGAATTGCTGAACTAGTAATGAAAGATCTTCCCTCACTTCCCACCATACATCCCAATTCTTGGGATGCTGTGCTAAGTTAAGCCGGCAGTGGAGCCGAGAAGGGACATTTTTACCATGCGTGACCAGTACTGGTTTTCATAACACCTGATGCTGTCACTCAGGAAGTCTGTGATGTGCATTAAGCAGCTCTCTACTAAATGTTATTCCTCGGGTATATATGACCCAGTGCTCTTGCATTGATGAGTACTAAAGCGCTGATAGAGACCAGGTTTAGCAGACTATTAGCATGCATGTTACATTGCAGTGGGAATGATACCACACTGATTTCACAATCCAAGTTACACTGTATAAGTTTCTGCACCAGTGATTGCACTTTTCTTTAATACTATTTCTATGTATTTCTTTGAGTGTTGGTGCCGGATTGGCTCCAGCTGGAACTTAAACTGCTGGTTGTTTACTAAATTGACACTGAATCCAGAAGCAGATGTTTAGATGTCTGTCTTGCCAAATTCATAGTATTCCCAATTCAAATGACACCATACAGTAGCACAATCTTATTCACATTACACTGCACATAGTGCCCCTGATTCACATTACACCACATTGTGTCCTTTATTCACATTACGACTCAGTAGTGCCCCTTATACAAATAATGTCCACTGTAGTAGTGCCCCCTGAAATAGTACCCCCAGTAGCAGTGCCCCTTACACCTAAAGAGACACACACACACACACACACACAACACAAACACTAGATTTACCTGAAGCCCCGCTTCTGCGCCTGCCGCTGTCCTCCTGCTCAGCACTATGGGAGAGATAAGATCGCGATCAATGTTTTGGCCACCCCTGGCATAGGCTATGTCTTCCTCAGGGTCCATAGGGCTCAACAGGGAGACATTGGGGGTGTAGGTGGGACCTGGATGACCGAACAGCAAAGCTTTTCAATCCCAGGATGCCCCGGTCCTTCCCCCTATATCCCGCCCACAGCCTGAGGGCATGTCAGTTTTGTTGGTGTCCGGCACGAGCTGGACCACCATTATAACGGAAAGCTGCATTAAGCAGCCCAAGCTTTAATTTTATGATTTAATTTACTAATTATTTTTTACTTAACGGGCGAGCAGCACCAGACTGTCCTCCGGACGTCTGTGCTGCTGCCCCATCACCCGTCCGTGGAGCCGTGACACCAAGCCTGTGCTAGGTACTCCCAGTGGGGCTCCGAGGGGGGCTATCTAGACTGAGCCCGGAATCCAGGGGACAGGTAAGGCGGAGCCCGCGTCTTCATGCATTCTTGCCTCCAGTCTCAGGAGACACAGTAGCCGCTGATGCCCACTAGACTATGGGGCATAACTGTACTGGCGCAGAGGCATATTATAAAGGCCAGGGGACCCGTTTATCTTCAGCCAGAGGATTAGGTGCTCTCCCTGCAGCCCATCCCCCAGTTCAGTGCGCCTTTCCACTGCGGTCGGTGTTCCCTGTGCTGCTCCTCCCTCACCCTACACCCCCACAGATGCGCGGCAGACATTTTAGGCAAGCAGGTTTCCGGGAGGCGCTTGGTCCAGTCTCCCTGTATACCTATCCCATGGGCCAGGTTATACAGCAGTATATCCTACCAGCCACTGTGGTCTGTGTAGTTGATTTTAGTGCCCATTGCAGACATGTAATGTTTTTTTCTGTATGTGACTTGTGCTAGCGCTAATCTCTATTTTCTATACTGTCAGTTTATACCTGTCCCTTTTTTCTACTATACCCTGACATACTAAGGAATTGGGGGTTCATAGTTCTAACACTTAAATAGCAGATGTCAGATACAATCGCGTACTATATAGTGCGGTTGCACACTGCACTGTGTCATATATAGTGGTTGCACACTACAATTGTGCCATATTACACATATTGCAAGGTGTTCATTGCACTGTATCATACTGTGTATTATTCTTGTAACTGTCTGGCAGAGGAAAGAATAACAAGCAGCCTGATGCTGCTCCTCCTACTCTGATATCTTGTAAGTCCTGCTCTGTGGGCTTAGCCACAGAGGACCTCATTCAGGATGGTTTGGGTATGTATTGTTATGCAGCCCCAGGTCCATCAGCCCTGGCATCTCTCCCTCAGGACCCACCCTGATCTGCCTTTTCACAAATGCTGGCGAAATTTTTGGGCCAAGTAGCAGTCCCTGTGGTAGCTTCCCCCTATGGGATGGCCACAACAGGTACCCCCTGCAAATTCTTTACCTCTCCCATGGATAGATGTACTATCTACCTCAGTACAGAGTTTGGCTAATACCTCTATTGCACAGGTTCTCAAACTCTGTCCTCAGGACCCCACACAGTGCATGTTTTCCAGGTCTCTTCACAGAATCAAAAGTGAAATAATTAGCTCCACCTGTGGAACTTTTAAAGTGTGTTAGTGAGTAATGAGTGCACCTGTCTGGGTGACATGCAAAATGTGACCTGTGTGGGGTCCTGAGGGCTGAGTTTGAAAACCACTGCTCTATGGTTTTTCAGCAAATGCTGCAAAAAGATAAACCTTTACCTATTAAACGTACTATATCTTCCCAATCCACACAGTTATCTGATTCTGAGATATCATCTGGGGAGGCAGAAGACTCAGATCGCTCACTCTGACTCCATCTCAGGAGAAGAGGAACCACTCTCTAAACTAAATATACCTGCTCTTGTGAGAGCTGTTAAAACTATTCTATAAATAGAAGGAGCGGGTTCATCCTCTAAGAAAAACATGCAGTTTTTAAGTCTCAAAAGGTTGTTTTACAAGAGTTTCTTCACTCTGACCAGCTATCTGCTTACATGAGTGAAGCTTGAAATATGCCCGGTAAAAGGTTTCAAATTCCAAAACTGTTCAGTTCCTTTTACCTGCTTCCACCTACTGATTTGTACTAAATGGGAAGTTCTCCCAAATGACACCTTTCCCATTCGTACTGCAATCTCCTTGAAGGAGATGGACTTATAGAGGCTTGTCATAAATCTATATACTCTTACAGGAGCTATTACTCGTCCTGCTAGAGCTACGGCCTGGGTGGCAAAAGCCATTGAGAGTTGGGCAGAGGCACTAGGAGAGACTTTTCCCCATGATGCTTCGAGGGAACAGCTGTCCTACATCTCTCACATTAGAGGTGCAGCCTCCTATTTAAGTGAAGCAGCTATGGATAAGTCTCTCCTGGCCTCCAGGATATCTTCCACTTCACTAGTAGCCCGCCGTATTCTTTGGCTATGTTCCTGGAAAGCCGATTCAGAATCAAAGTGGGCTGTAGAGTCTCTGCCTTATGCAGGAGACCTCCTATTCGGTCCAGATTTGGATAAAATTGTGACTACTTTGGCGACTAACAATATGGCGTTCCTGCCCTCTGCATATAATAAAATGCCGCAGACGTCATCCTTTCGGTCCTTTCACCCTTAAGGCAAAGCCAGGAGTCAGTCCTTTCCACGGCATCCGACATCAGGCAAGGCCTCCAAGCCTAGTGCCAAACAAGCCTGGGCTACTAAACGTCCACCTACCAAGTCTGAGGACAAGCCTGCGGTCTGACTGGGTGGGCCTCTCCCTGGGGGCTCCCTGGGTGGGATTGCCGAATTCTTCCATTCGCCCAAGTTTGGCATCACACCACGTCAGATGCCTGGGTAACGGAAGTGGTCTCTCACGGATACGTGCACTCCTTCCTGAGGTGACTCCCCACAACAGTTCTTTTGCACTTGACCTCCATCGGACTCAACCAAGGCTCTGCTGCTCGAAAAAGCCATTCAGTCCTTACTGAATTCAGGAGTACTAATTCGGGTCCCCTCCTCACAACAGGCCAAGGGCAGCTATGCTACCTTTTTCTTAGTTTAGAAGCCCAATGGGTCTCATCGGCCTATTCTCAACCTCAAGTCTCTGAACAGGTTTATCAGGGTGCCCAGGTTTCGTATGAAAACCCTCCGTTCTATTATCCAAGCTATGGAGCCTAGACATTCAGGACGCTTACCTACATGTACCTATAGCGCCTTCTCATCAACAATATCTCTGGTTTGCTTCACTGCAGCAACATTACCAATTCCAGGCTCTGCCCTTTTGGCCTCTCAACTGCCCCTCGGGTATTTACCAAGATCATGGCAATTATCGCGGCATCTCTTCTTCGTCGTCAAGGGATCAGACTGCTCCCATATTTCTCTTGGCAAGTTCCCCAGACACTCTTCACCACGATCTGCAGATAACCATTACCTTTCTACAAATGCACGGTTGGCTGATCAACTGGTAAGTCTTCCCTGACACCCTCTCAAAGGATGGTACATTTGGGAGCCATCCCGGACTCTAGAGTTCAGATGATCTTTCTAACGGCTGACAAGATTTCAGCACTACAGCACACACTACGCAGACTGCTTCACAATTGCAGAGTGCCGATTTACTCTGCAATGCAGGCCTTGGTATCAATGGTGTCCACCTTCGACATGGTGGATTTCACCCAGTTTCACTCCAGGCCCTCTCAACACTTGATCCTCTCTAGGTGGAACGGGCTGCCCCATCTGCTCAAATCCCAGACTGTGAGCCCCCCCCCCCCCCTCCCTTCCCCTTTAGAGGTTTGCCTGCCCTCTCTTGGTGGCTACAGACTTTCCATTTGAACCAAGGTCGACCCTGTTGGATCCCGGGCAGGGCACTCCTCACGAAGGACGCAAGCCTCCGAGGGTGGGGCGCAGTAACCAGCCAGCACTTCTTCCAGGGCCGATGGTCCCCAATCGAGGCAGTGTTTCCAATCAACATCCTGGAACTTCGAGCCATCTACAGAGCTCTCCCTCTGGCTCAGAATATTTTGAAAACAGGCCAGTACAAGTACAGCCCGACATCCCCATGGCTGTGGCCTACCTCAATCATCAAGGGGGTACTCAGTCAGTCAACAAAGAGGCCACAGTCATGTTAATAGCTCCGACCTGGCCCAGACATTACTGGTACTGGTCTGTCTTTAATGTCTTGGCTCTTGAGACATCCCTCCTAACTGCTAAGGGTTTTTCCAGCTCTTTGGTGCAGACCCTGCTAAAGGCACATAAACCAGCCTCAGCCAGATTTACCACAGAATATGGCATACATACTGTATTTCCAATGGTGTGCTTCAAGAAACTATGACCCTCAGGTCTTTAAGGTTTCTAGAATTCTTGCCTTTCTTCAAGCTGGATTGGATCTACGCCTCTGCTTATCATCTGAAAGTGCCGGTCTCTGCTTTGTCGATCTGGGTTCAGCGCAGAATTGCTCCTATACCGGATGTTCATACCTTTAATGCAGGGTGTTTTACGAATACAACCTCCCTTTGTCCTTCCTGTGGCTCCATGGGATTTGTCAGTAGTGCTCCAAGCACTTCAGGAGCCTCCATTCTAACCCCTGGAATCAGTGTATGTCAAATGGCTCACTGCGAAGACTCTTTTGACTATAGCATCTGCGCGTAGGGTATCTGATTTAGGGGCGCTTTCATATCCTTCCCCTTTGTGATATTTCCTCAGGACAGGGTTTTTATTCAAACACTCTCAGGCTTCCTTCCCAAGGTGGTTTCTCGCTTCCACCCGAATAAGGAGATTGTGGTTCCGGCCTTTAATTCACCAGACTTCTCGGCAGGTGAGACCTCTTTGGATGTGGTCCGTGCTCTAAAGATCTACGTGAACCGTACTGCTTCCATCTGGAAATCAGACTCCCTCTTTCTCTTGTATGGATTCCACAAGAAGGGATGGCGAGCTAATAAACACTGGCCAGATGGATTCACATCACTATCTCACAGGCTTACACGCAGAAGGGCCTTCCTGTGCCGACTAAAGTCTGTTAATTTTTTTTATTATTTTGGCGGTCTCTACAGCAAGGAGAGTATCAGAGCTTAGGGGCTCTGTCTTGTGGCTGTCCATATTTAATTTTTCATGAGACAGGGCTATTCTACGGACAAGACTCTCAAATGGTCTTTAAGTTCCATTTAAATCCAAGATATTATGATACTGATTTTAGATTGTGATCTGTCTACTGCTTTCTTTAGTTGGCTGTTAGGGACTCCAGAATTTTGAATATGGATGACTATATGGTGACCAAAAAAGAGGTTGGATGCTTCAAATCACATATATAGCTAGATGGATTTCTTAAGTAATTAAGTAGGATTACTTTAGGGCAGATTAACTTTCCTGTTCCAGAGCGCGCATTCTACCAGGTCTGTTGGTGCTTCCTGGGCGGTGCAAGTCCATCTCGGCTGAACAGCTGTGCTGGGCAAACCCCCTGGTCCTCTTTCTACACGTGTACAGTTTTTACGGATTCTTTTCTTTTCGTAGCCAAAACGTTAAGCTCTGAGTGTACCTACTTGAACCTGTATTAGGAAATCCATAAGGTTCCAGTGTCTGCTAAGAGGATGCCAGAAAATACAGGCTACTTTATATCCGTGTTAAAAACTTTTTCTCTGAATATACTGGAGGACTCTGGACACATTTTACACTTTAGTGTGTCAACAATCACTATTGACCGTAATTTGAGAGTGCACCATTCTAACATCATAACCAAAGAGAAATGATTAGATATTACATGTATTGCTATTGCTCAAACTATTGAAACCCAACCTCAATTAAGTCTAATTTTATTAATTTTGCCCAATTTAAAGTCTTAATATGTAAATTATGTGCTGCTAATCTTTGACCTCTTTGTTAATGTAAAATGTTTTCTTCCAGTATACCTTACTCATCTGGATTATGCAGACACAGAAAGAATTATGACAGAGAAACTTCACAACCAAGTTAATGGGACAGAATGGTCATGGAAAAATCTGAATACCTTGTGTTGGGCTATTGGGTCTATTAGTGGAGCCATGCACGAAGAGGATGAAAAGAGGTTTCTGGTTACAGTTATAAAGGTAAGGGCTTGTTACTACTCTCAATCATTTTCATCATCCTTTCATCTGAAATGACACTGGGTTTACGCCTGAATGTATGCAAAGCACACTGCAAGCCATACATGCAGCAGTTTGCATACTTGACGACTATTTCATTCAGGCAAGAATGGTGCTAAAGATGGACTGAATTCTCCAGCACTGATTTATTTATCAAGCTTTTTTTTTCATATATAATTATGTAGAAACTGCAATTTTTCACAATTTTATGAACTGTTGCTATGTACTAATAGCACAATGCAGGAGACATCACAGAAATCTCCAGCAGCATTCTAATTAGCACTACAGATTCTATTATCAATGGGGACTACGATCTGAGCCCTTTGTACCAAGCTCCAAAAAGTGAAGCTTTTCACAGTTTGGCCCTGTTAGTTTACACCATCTTAAGATGGTGAAACTGCTTTAAGCTTATGCAGGCTTACCGATCTCTCTTCAGCATCCGGCCGGCGGTGGAAACTGACAAATGTGCACATGTGCAGTGCCGAGAGAAGTCTTTTTTTATTACCAGTTATTTATAACCTATATTCACTGTAAAAGCGCTTCGGAATATTTGGCCATTCACATGTCCCTACCCCAGTGGAGCTTACAATCTATATTCCCTACCACATGCCCACACACATACACACTAGGGTTAATTTTTGTTGGGGGCCAATTAACCTGCCAGTATATTTTTGGAGTGTGGGAGGAAAACCGGAGAACCCGGAGGAAACCCACGCAAGCACAGGGAGAATATACAAACTCCACACAGTTAGGGCTGTAGTGGGAATAGAACCCACAACCTTACTGTTGTGAGGTAGTAATGCTAACCATTACACTGTCTGTGATGCCCTGGCATATTGTACAAGTCTTTCACAAAAGACTTGTACATTATTCCGGAGATATAACTCAGGGAATAGTGGTTACAGCAACCGCTGTCTCTGCGAGTTTCCTTTTTGTACATATATTTTCATACAGAATGAAATTATCCACCGCGCTACGTATCCTTAATAATTGCAGCAATTCTGTGATTATAAATACATAGGGCCCCTAGTTTGGAGATCACCCCTATTTGCTGTAGGCTTGGTTCAGATTTGATTAAGGAGGAAAAAATAATTTTGGTTTGAGGACTTATGCGTCATTATTTTTTGTGAATCCCATTCTGAATGTTTTTACAGTCTACCTATTGTAGCAATCAAAACAATCATCTGTTAATGAATCACATTAGGGGAAGCCTGTCAAATTCTGTGTCTTTATTTCAGGACCTGCTCGGGCTTTGTGAGCAGAAGCGTGGAAAGGACAATAAAGCCATTATTGCATCTAATATAATGTATATTGTGGGCCAATATCCAAGGTTTTTGAGAGCCCATTGGAAATTTTTGAAGACCGTTGTCAACAAGCTGTTTGAATTCATGCATGGTACGTTGATTATCTTATGGAAACATTGCACGTTGTCCTGTGTTCTTTTTTTTTTTTTTTTTTCTATTTAGTTTCAACTATGAACTTTTGTAAGTTTTACATTTTCTTAAAGTAGATGATAAAGCTGCACGATTCATTTCAGAGACCCATGATGGAGTGCAGGACATGGCATGTGACACCTTTATTAAGATTGCTCAAAAATGTCGCAGGCATTTTGTTCAAGTGCAAGTAGGAGAAGTAATGCCTTTCATCGACGAAATCTTAAACAATATCAATACTATTATATGTGATCTCCAACCGCAACAGGTAAGACTAAGCTTTATTGTGGAACGTGACTTTGGTGCACTTCTTGATTTTAAGAATGTTTCCGTTCTTTTTGAGTTAAACTTCCTAATCATAAGCCTAGTAATAAAGTAGTCTGCAAAAAAAATGTCCCTGGTGAAAACATGAATATGCACAGGATGTGGCAAATAGTTTTTTATTTTGACAAATGTAGTTCTAGACTCTTAAAGGTCTCCAGCAAGACTTTAAAGTTTGTGCGTTTAGGAATTAATTGACTGCAAATTTCTTCTTAAATACTTCAGCATTTAACAAGAGAGATTTGAAAGGATATTTATTAGGGTTGCAGTTGTGCCTCTATGGATAATATGCTGATCCATAAAAATAAAAAAATTAACAATATATTCAACTTCTTCTGTTGGCATATCTGTCTGTTCTTTACAGTGTGACAGTTGAGTTCTGCATTTTGGGCAACATTTCTGTCCTGGCTTAACAGCGTGAAGTTTACTCGCCATGTTGTTCGGCCCACTTCAGTGCCCCCGCTCTTAAGTTTTTTTTTTTCTGGCTCCTTTTTTTGTAAAATAAGAAAGGATTACAGAATGTGTTCTGAAATTCTTCATAGTTTAACAGCAGTACCGTTTCATGATGGTAGCAGACTGAGGTTCCAGAATCACTGGTTACTGTATTTGAAACTTTAGTTCTCAGAATCAAAAGTTATTTTTCTTCATCTGCAAAGTGGTCCCATCTATGTAATCCAGTGGTTTTTGAGCAGATGGTAATATGGCAGTCAATATTTAAAAGACTACCAAATGTGCCCTTTGGAAAAGCAGCTGCCATGATTAACTATCTTTTGTCTTGTCTCTTTCTCTGGGAAGTTTCGGTTTAGAAAAGGAATCCCGTTCCGAAACCGATTCAATTTCTGTATAGGTGGATTATCCCATTGCCTCAGTTTTGTTCACTTTTTTTGCTATGGTTTTTAACAGCTTGGATTCTTGTGTAAATTATGTATGCGGTACACCCGTAGTCGTATTACAGGTTGAGTCTGCCATATCCAAATATTCCGAAATAGTTTTTTTTTTTTTTTATGCTACAAAGATAGTGACATTTTTGCTTTCTGATGGTTAAATGTACACAAACTGTTAAATGCATAAAATTGTAAAAATATTGTATAAAATTCCCTACAGGCTATATGTGTACAAGATGTATATGATACAAATGCATTCTGTGTTTAGACCTCCAAAATACTGGTCCATGCATTTTGGATATTGGAGACTCGACCTGTAATGTATACCTTTTTTGTTAATCACGTAAAAAAATTGGGAGATCAAATGTTGATTTAACCTAGCATTTTTAATTCTGTTCCAAAAGCTCTCCTTTTTGTTGTAACTGGAAACTTAAGGCAGATAAAGTAATTTTGTTTTGGATTCGGGAGGAAATGTTACCTTAGGGGGGGGGTCCACGTTTCTTAATAAATACCCATGATACTTCAAATAAACTGGAATAAATCCGCGAATAGTAAACAGTTGAATACATTGGAAAATCAATATTTCGAAGACAGTCAAGTTATTACGCAGAAATAGCTTTTTTACATCCTCTCATAAACTAAAAAAAAATCACAATCTGAGATGGGGTGATGGACATTTCACTTTTTTTTGGGTGATCTGATGTGGAATGATCCACTTGTTTCTTGAAGGGCAAGTTCAGTTAGCTCTCGGAAGACCTGGAGGTTCAGGTGTTCTTCACAGTGCTGCGTGACAGCCTCCATACATGCCTCCAGAGGTGGTTTCTAGGTTCCATTTAAACACATGGATTGTACTTCCAGACATGGCCTTAAGTTGTTTGATTCGAGAGGGCTTTTTTTTTATTTTTTTTTTTTTTTATTTTGTCCTTTCATGTTATCGTTGCATTGAAGAGGTGTACGGTCCAACAGTGTCTTGGTCTTCTATGATTTACTACATAAGGGGCTGGCCAGCAGACTAGTTGCTAGTTGGAAAAATAAGGATTTTTGTAGTTACATTTGTTCCTTCTCCCCGATTCCATGGGTGACATTGGAATTCTGGCCACAAGTGGGTTGAGGAGGATGTGCACATTTTAAAGTTTAAACCTAAACTCTCTCTCCTCTAAACCCCAACTGGCACTTTACAAGTCAGTTTATTTGACCTAATAAGCCAATTTGCACAGTATAAACAAGGGAAAAGAAACCACAGTCTGAACGGGACCACCACCAAAGTGGGAAACAACCAGAACAAAAAAATAAGCAGCGTGAGGGAGTGCACCCAGGTCCCCCCATATTAATGAGCGTAAAGGATTCAGGAGAAGTACTAAATTATTTTCCAATTTTATTTCACGAATAATATAAAAATGCATATACCTACCTTGTATCTGTTTTTAAAATGTTATAGGTTCACACATTCTATGAAGCTGTTGGGTATATGATTGGAGCACAGACAGATCAACCTGTACAAGAACATTTGATAGAGAAATATATGTTGCTTCCTAATCAAGTTTGGGACAGTATTATTCAGCAAGCCACTAAGGTAGGTAATGCTGCAACAATTACTTTAGGTAACTGTGCTTATTTTACCCTTACATGTGAATATGCTTACCAAAGCTAAATGATGTAACGTGTTTATTTGGAAGAAAATAGATTTTGTTGTGTTTTTTTTATTATTAGATTGCTATATATATATACAGTGACTTTTTTTAGGTTTTGGCCACAGGGTGGCAGTGGTCTGTGGGGCTTTATCATTGATACTTCGTTTTAATTAGCGGAGTAATCATTATACCAGCATCCATTATTGCAAATGTTATCTTCTGAATGCATTTTTCTTTATATTGACTTGTATGCTAATGCTAAATCTTTAAATCTGCTTTAGTATCTTCGATCTAAAATATATTTATGTCTCTCTATCTCATTGAGTATAGCCAATTTTTTTCATCCTCCTTGGAGCCTGGAGTTTTACACTTAACTCTACCAGAAACTTGTGTTCCTGCAGGAATATTGTGCTTCGGCAGTAAGCTGTCTCTGATAGGATGCACTTTTATAAACTTTCGGACGCTTTGCTGCAAGAAATGCTTACACACTGTTTCCATGTCATGCAGGTTGCAGAGCCTTAATCCTCTACTTAGGATATGTTTTAAAGAGGAATCCCCTCGCCAAGGTGGATGCCCTCTTGTCCAATGCCACCACTATCCATTAGAATTAGAGAGAAAGCCACCCTTGCCACTTTAATGACTATCAGACCTAGCCACATTCCTATCTCTTGTGCCCAATTTATGGTATGCCATGCAGTGGGCCGCGCCCAATTCTTAGCATTATTAATACACATAGCAACTGTGCTAGACCAATAGAACGCTGACAAAGGTTCTCCTTCCAGAGATATTCATATAAGTTTTTGTGACCTTTTTATACGTAGTCTGTGTGGCCAGTAATAATCTGTCCAATTATTCTTATACAGACGTACAGTGCACAGCTTTATGCAATCACCTTGCAAAACCTATACAGTAGAACAAAGAACCAGTGGTTATGTATTCAGAATAGCGGAGATAGTAGACCGGACACTGGGCACATATAGGAATGAGTGTCTGTTGTCATTGTGGCTGGCCTTTTACCTGCAGGTGTCTCCAGGAGGGGACTGCAAGCAGAGAGGAGGTTGGAAGTGGCCGTAGCAGAGTCGGGAGGCAGCTGGAGGATGGGCAGACTGGTGTGGCAGAGCTACTCTCTCCCGTTTTGTAATTGACCTGAGAACTTTGGGCTCTGGGAGCAGGTGGACAGGCTCAACTACCAGATGGAAGTAGTGAGTAGGGTGGCACGGCTGAGTACTAGGGAGGTGCATGCCAGGTACTCCAGCCATGGCGCACTCTGCTTTCTCAAATCTTAGTTACCATGGTGACCGGTATTTGTCAAACCCTGCTATGTATATTGCACTGTCTTTTCCAAAGCCTTGTTAATTTAAACCGAGGCTAAATTGGATCAGAGTTTGAGCAGAATTTGTTTGTATTCAGGGAGAACTAGACTTTCCCTTTGATGTCTGCATGTTGCCGTATCCTAATCATCATAGATTTTAATTTTCCATCACAAGCCTTACTGGAGTCTAAAGGTGCCCATACACGGTGCAATGCACAGTGTAGGACGACTGCTGATCCGTCGGTAGACTGATCGTGCTGTCACCAGCGGCAATTGTGCGGTCCCCGCAGACCGCACGATATGCCGGCTCCCCCCTCCTTCATCTGAATGGGATCGTACATCGCATCCCAGATCAGATGAACATGCAGGAAGACCTGGGGATGCGATTTACGACCGTGCGGGAGCACGCAGCATGATATCTGGTACGATATCGTGCCCATACACAGCACGATATACCACCTATATTGTGCCGAACCGTCGGATCGGCGCATATATCGTGCCGTGTATAGGGGGCCTTTACAACATGTCAGGCTATGCGGGAAGCCGTTCACTATTTTACACATTTGTGGATATGCTAGAAGAACTGAAGGGAGGGCGTCTGTTTCTAGCTGGTCCAAAAAACAACAAAGTGGGACGAATAGATTCTGGCCCAAAGAAAGGAAAAGGGCACTCTCTATGAGAGAAATAAGTCTAATGGTGCATACACATGGTCAGATTTGTTGTCCGATATGAACGCTAACTATGTTAAAAATTGTTCATATCTGAAAGAAAATCTGACATGTGGGCCTGCAACGATAAGAGCGATGCGCGTTCCTGCATGTCCGATAGCGATATCTGACATGGTCTGTGTTTGCAGTCAGAGCTTGATTTCATTCATTTTAATACTGTCTGAAATCGTTTAGTCGTTCAAATCGTTGTTAATATCATTCATCTGGCAGATCTGACCGCATGTATGCACCATTAGACTAATTTATTATTAAATTAAAATGGTGACTCCAAAGACTAAACATCTTGAACAATAAACAATACTACACAAGCAAAATATGAATACCCAAAGAAAACATGTCCCCTGAATTAATCAGTGAAAGAAGAAGAAAATTGTGAAATGGTCAAAAAGTTAAAATCCTGTTACTCGCTACATTATGAGTCTCACCGTTCCCAGTTTTGAGCTCTGCCATTTGGTCTGAATACATCTCTGCTCTGTGTTTGTTTACAAAGTGAGTGGTTTTCTTTGCTGCCCTTGAGAGGTCTATGGAGGAGTAAAAATCAGTCCTTACCTGGACTATCTCTTGACTAAGGTTCTCCAGCCTTGCTTCAGGTACATGCAAGAGAACACAAACTCTAGAATCATGGTAGGTTCATCGACGTTAAGAAATTTGATCTTGCTCCTAACCGGAACATTGTCTTTTGGGTGTTGCTGTTTGACACCTGACAGCAGTGATTGCACTCTCCACAAGAGAAGATCACCTAAAGCAGGCTTGACCAATCTGTGACATTCCAATTGTTGTGAAACTACAAGTCCCAACATACTTTACCTGTTGATTGGTAGGAGGGTATGTTGGCGAGCAACAAGTTGGCAAGGTCTGACCTAAAGCATAGGATCCAGACCAGAGTTCTTTGAGCTTAACTGCTCCCCCGGGGCTTCATTAAAATCTGAGCAACAAGAACGTGTTCCACTGCTGAACATTCATGGGCCACTTTTGTAGTTTGATAAATTATCTAAAGCCACCTTCATATACAGAAAACCTTGGTGTTGATATTGCTGTTCCCTCCCGGCGCGATTAACAGCGCACTTAATTGACACTTCCCTCTCGAATGTAGTCTGTGATCTGATAGTGTCCTGAGCTACCACTCTATTCATTATTTTATTTTTATATATTTTGTTTTTGTTCTTTACAGAATGTTGATATATTGAAAGATCCAGAAACCGTCAAACAGCTTGGCAGCATTTTAAAAACCAATGTGAGAGCATGTAAAGCTGTTGGTCATCCCTTTGTAATTCAGCTTGGAAGAATTTACTTGGATATGTTAAATGTGTACAAGTGCCTAAGTGAAAATATTTCTGCAGCTATTCAGGCAAATGGTAAGCATGGCACATTTCCTACCTGTGACCGGCATTTGTAGCACAAACTACATGCTTTAATCCTCTTCTCTCTGTTTCAGGTGAAATGGTCACAAAGCAACCTCTGATACGCAGTATGAGAACAGTTAAAAAGGAAACGTTAAAATTAATTTCTGGTTGGGTGAGCAGGTCTAACGACCCTCAAATGGTAAGTCCTTTTCCCCTAATCCAGTGTTTCCCAACCTCGGTCCTCAAGGCACACTACCAGTCCAGGTTTTAGTTATGTTCATGCTTCAGCACAGATGGTTAAATCAAAATGACTGAGGTACTAATTAAGACACCTGTGCTCCAATATGGCTATCCTTAAAACCTGGACTGTTAGTGTGCCTTGAGGACCGTGGTTTGGAACCCCTGCTGTAATCTGATTGTTTGGGGGGGGATGACGGCGAAACCAAATTCAGGTCGTTTGCTTCACCTTCCTGCTTATAATTTAGGGGTTTTAAAAGACTGTATGGGGCCAAATTGTCTTCTGAAAGTGCCCATTCTTTGTTTCCAATGTATGTTGCTCCTTTCCACATTACGTTGTTTAAGGCCCGGGTACACATCAGTACAAAAGACGCGATGGTCATTCCGATTTCCATTCATCCCAGAACACACGATATAGAGCATACATACTATGCAGTATTACAAACGACGGCACAATATATCGTGTCGGAGCATTGTATAAAGTGTCGGACTGGGGCATGAAGGGCACACGGGGGGGGGCAGCAGTGGTAGGGGCTCATACTTGAGGGGTGTGGACAGACACCACACAGGGACTTGGCCAGCCATTAGAGAGGACATAGCCTGCAAAGAACATGTCCCCTGGGACAGGGGTGTGTCAGGACCGCCCACTTTGATTGGTTGGAAGGCTAATCTTCGTATAGCTGCCATAGAAGTTAACCAAGCACCCAACTTCATCTATGGTCCTGCTTCACCAAGTTACTGATCATCTAGTAAAGTAAAAATGTATAATTTGAGTGGTTGGACTGGAAAATGACCCCTAGAGGAGGGAATGGGTCCCTCAGGCAGTGGGGCCCACTAGAGATTTCCCCTGTACACCTGTGGGCCAGTCCGACTATGATTGTATCCAATTAATCCTTTCTCCTGTACACGCTATGCAATCATTGTGTAGCTCACTGGCAACTAAGGTGATGTCTTCAGAGGAAAGATTGGACCAATGTATTTTGTGGTCTTCCGGTTGAGTGCGCACACTGCACGATATGCACCACATCGCTCATGAACGAACGAGCAGCACATCAGATGTGAAGATGCAATGAGTGTACACACTATGCGATGTGTACAAAGTTATTCCAATTTGTCTTTAATCCAATGTGTACCCCACCTAAGACTTAGTTGGCCACAAACCTATAATGGTCCTAAAACATTCCCAATTAATATTGGTTTAGGTGTCCGGACTAGAGGAACATCCATATTCCCATGGTTTGCTGGGTGCTTACAGTTCTTTCTATATCCTGAATGTAATCTTGTATTTTCTCTTATGTAATACAGTTATGTATTTTTTTTTTTATTTTATTATTATTCATATCCTTTCTGACTTAATTTGAAATAAAAAAATGTAAGCAAAATGTTATATTTTATTCAAGGTTGCCGAGAACTTTGTCCCTCCTTTGTTGGATGCCGTTCTAATTGATTACCAGAGAAATGTACCAGCGGCCAGAGAGCCAGAAGTACTTAGCACAATGGCCACCATTGTAAACAAGCTTGGAGGCCATATTACAGCTGAAATACCTCAAATATTTGATGCTGTTTTTGAATGCACATTAAACATGATAAACAAGGTATGTTACAAATCCGGATAAATAGTTTATTTGATATATACCAGACACAGTTAATTTTTCTCTCATATGTCTGTACTGACTGGATGATATTATTATTACTACATTTTATTTATAGGGCGCCACACGTGGTCCAAAGCGCTGTACATACAGTACAGGGTACACAGAACATTACATTACAATACAGTAACCAAAATATAAACAGAGCACAAGTAACAATTAGCAACACAATTCTCCATACATAATACTGCTGGTAAGCTGAAGGCACCACAGTACGCTATGGCGCTATCGCGGGAGTACGTCTCAATTATGTCCTATGGAGACATAAATGCGCGTCTCTCCGATTTCAGGAGTACGTCTAGCGCCACAGACAATGAAGTAGCTGGGCAGATCTGTATGTACTGACTGGTGGCCAGATTACGGAGTCAGATTGATAACTCCATTATGTTTAACCCAACATAAATTTTAACCGCTGGAAGCAACTTCACAAACATGAGCAAATTCCTTAATGATCCTCTTTTTGCAAACAAATACATGCTTTGGCTTAATCACCCAGATGCTTAACGGAACATTAAACCTGGTGTTGTAAATTGTGTGCCTCGGTTGCAACCTGTAGTCCTAGCCATGTATATGTTTACACTGGACAGCTGTCTCCTAATGTAATAATAATTTAGCATTACCAGTCCCTTTAGTCCACTTACAGGTTTTATTTTCAGATGTTGGTTATATATATATATATATATACATACCAACGACGGCTGTCACTCCTCCAAATAGCTACAATGTTGCAAGGTGCCTGATATAAATCACGATACAGGTAGATAATCCCAGTACGGCACTCTTAATACGATAAAGAACCCCCTGGGACCCTTTATCGTGTGAAGAGTGCCGTACTGGGAATGAATAAATAAATATATATATATATATATATATATATATATAATTTTTATATAAAATTTTTCAGAACTGTGTGAATTACACTGCTGACATCATGTTCCCTGTAATTTCCTTTGTATACCTTACGCTAGTCAAAGTCATTGTGGTGCATTGATGACTGAATAAATGTCATTATTAAAACCTTTTATTAATACTACGTTAAACATAACGAAGAAGCAATGTACTATATTGTATTTTGATATGTAACCACAAATATAAATATATATTTTTTCTGACCATTCATTTGAACCGTGTAACGCCATGTTCTAATGGTACCAATCCTCCAAACAGATGGGACGGGTATCTTTTGTAGGGAAACTGTGCTAGGATTGATACACATCACATTTAGGAGTATAAAATGTCAGAAATAATGCTTTATCTAATGCTGAACATAAAATAAAGTACATAGTACATGGTTGGAACCATCTGGTGCAGGTGATTTATATCTTCAATGTGTTTGGTTCTAAATACTTGTAAGTACTGTCCTTGGTTATTGAAGCACAACATGTTGCATGGTGTTTCTGCTATTGAAATCTCAAATGAAATGAATTTGCCTCTTTTCGGGTGTGAATAAGTTACCAGCGATATTCTGCAGAATGACCTTAGTAACAATTAGATGAAGGCACTCTGAAACCAACGCCGTTGCAAATTTTTTTTCATTGCATCGCACAGGGGTGCGGAGGAAAGTGAGCAAAAGCTTCTTACCATATTAAACTTTAATGTGCCCATCTGGACATGGAGGTGATGCCCTGTGGCACAATGCTTGTATTCCCCTTGCCCCTTATTTCTAATGTTTCACCAACGTTTTTAATGGCCCAATATGGCCTGCTTTTCATATTTTTAGTTTTTTTTCTTTTGGTTTTTCTAAAACGTTTGTTGCATTTACACTGACTTTCTTAAACTGCATATACATACATGCATACATACATACATATTTGTAGGTGTATATCTATGTATGTTTGTACTTTAAGCAGTTACATAATGCGTCCTGGTTTGAGTGGGAAGTAGAACGTGCAGGTCAGTTATGTGTCTGATAGACTTTTCCTCTGGCTCTACCCAATGTCTGTAATAAAAATAAATTAAGATGTGTATACTAGTAGGAAATCTCTTTAACCGTTATAGCTATATATAATACATCTACCATTTTCCTGGCCAGGACTTTGAAGAGTATCCAGACCACAGGACAAACTTTTTCTTGCTTCTCCAAGCTGTAAATTCCCACTGCTTCCCTGCGTTCTTGGCCATACCTCCTGCACAGTTTAAGCTGGTTTTGGACTCTATCATTTGGGCTTTTAAACACACAATGCGAAATGTTGCAGACACAGGTAAGAGCTTTTTTTGTTGGCAATTAAAACTTTTATGCTTTGTGTGGTGTCAGTAGACTTTAGTGTTGCTCCACTGTTATGAAACTATTTGCTGTAGACTGGAATGGAAACTCGAAGTGGCTATTGTAAAAAATTCATTTAATTTCTCTCAATGTAGTCTTAGAACATTTGGTGTACGTTTGGAGAGTACGTTTCTTCAGTATTCATTATTGTATACTTACTGCTAGAGCTATAGCTGTCCTTGTGAACATCCTACTGCCTGACGTTAGGCCGGCGAGAAATGTGTGTATTTTTGCTTCTTTGATAATGCAACTTACCGTTCTGTCATTCATATTTTGCAACATTGTGTTTTAGTCTTGTTTATTAAATAAACAATATTGCCAATGTATTACCTTTTTTGAAGTTTGCTGACCTGGAACTGTGTGCTGCTTCTATCGGTGATGAGTTTTACATGGAACGGTATTTCTGTGTCTTTCAGGATTGCAGATTCTTTACACATTATTACAAAACGTTGCTCAAGAGGAAGCTGCAGCACAGAGTTTTTATCAAACATACTTTTGTGACATCCTTCAACACATCTTTTCTGTAGTGACTGATACCTCTCACACAGCTGGTAGGTGTTTCTGTTCATTTTGTCTAAATTGGAAGCTAGAGAGTTATGGTGCATACACATGATCAGGTTTTTCTTCAGATCTGAACGATAACTATTTAAAAAATCATTCATATCTGAAGGAAAATCTGACATGCCTGAACGATGTGCCTTCCCAATGGTCAGATAACGTTTCTGACATCTGATGTGTTTGCAGTCAGACTTGGACGATTCCATTCATTTTAATGCAGTCAAAAATCGTTCAGATCTTTGGTCAAATCGTTCATCTGACAAATCTGACCGTGTGTATGCACCATTACTTAGCTGTGCAAAGATTTGTGGGGTTGACTGACCTGGAAGTGGTTATGTCAGACTGTAGAATCTGCAATCCCTGGAGTGGGACTTGTCAGAAGAGATAGTAAAGTTGGCTATATGTGCCATTAATTTAATTAAATTTTATTTTAAATTAGTGAGTACTGTATTAAATGAGTAAACCAACTCTGTAATTCATTGTTACCCAAGTAAAGCCAAGCTCTACAAACCACCAAGCTTTATTATAGACTCATTTAATTTTGATTTTCAATATCTATAATTTGCACAGGTGGCACTGGCTATTTTTCTTTTAATATTGACATGCATAAAACTACTATAAGCAGCCTGATCTTGTAAGTTATGTTATACACAGTCATATAAATTTGTAAAAATGTTTTAGGGATGATCGACTTTCTCAATAGAGGCAAGTGGCTGTATGTAACACCCAACATGCATGCCCTACAGTATGCTTTATTTATTTTTTACACTTGGTAATATATCATTAATAAAATACATATTGAGTGTATTTTATTCAGGGGTAGCT